>CAJQZJ010000247.1:6517632-6563997 GCA_907164525.1 Lophiomys imhausi | reverse complement strand
TAGAATGAGCAAGCCATCGGGTGTAGAATGAGCAAGCCATCGGGTGTAGAATGAGCAAGCCATCGGGTATAGAATGAGCAAGCCATTGGGTATAGAATGAGCAAGCCATCGGGTATAGACTGAGCAAGCCCATTGGGTATAGAGGAGCAAGCCATTGGTTATAGAATGAGCAAGCCCATTGGCTTTCCCTTCACAGTCCATTTTCTCATAGCTCTCTCCATGACCGTGTTCATCAACTGCCCCGTGACTTTGCTAATCATCTGCTTTAGCGGGACCTTTCTTCCTATTGGACTAAGCAGCTTAGCTATGTCACAGCACCTCCTACTTTCAGCTCTAGGGAATACAGAGCCACTGGTGAACAACCAATGACACAGTGTCCTCATCATTAATGGGTGGGTTTCAGAAATGGCTCTGTCACAGTCAACTGATAAGTTCCCTGCCAGGACATAATCTACCCTTCCCCCATGTTCGCCTCTCTGAAGAACCAATATTTCAAATCAAGAGGAACAGTTAGTTACCTGTGTGGAAGAGAGGACAGTAACCGGAAGCACAGGGGCTTGTGGTTGGGGGGGTGCGTGCAATGTTCCATTTTTTTTCTTTTTACTAGGGTACACCGTGAATGTCAAACAAGTTGTAGTTTGTGTGCCTTAATGTTCTTATTAGACTTTAAGAAAGAACAATGCTCCTCCCCCAAAGGAAATGACCTTAAGTGGGAAACGAATGACAGGAGGAGCTCTTCAGGTTAGGACAAAGCACAGTTCGTTCATGTGCCCCCCTTCCCCCATTCATGTTGATATCTTCTTACCACAGAGTATAGCTATTCACTGGACAATGCACTCTGCTCATTAAAATAATGGTTTTTTTAGGGACTAGGGAGACAGCTTATGGGCTAAAAGTGCTAGCCATGCAAGCTGGAGCCCACACTTAAAAAAAGGAAAACCAAGCTAAATGTGGTGGCATGTCTGTAATCCCAACACTCCTGTGATGAGGTGGGAGGTAGGGACAGGTGAAAGGCCCAGAAGCTGGCAGGTTGGGTAGCCTGGAGCACACAATGCCAGAAGTTGCCCTCGGAATGCCATGCGTGCACCCTGGCATACGTGAACACATGGCCTTCCTTTACATGGCCTCCCTTTGCTTCCATGAATGGACATGATCGCCAGTTCTGAAGTTCCTGACTGTTCTGTCTCCAGGTTCTCTTCTCTTTTTCTACAGGTGAGATCAAAAGGTGCTGACTCCAGGCAGAAGATCTTGACTCCATCTCTAAAGGTGCATCTGCGGTGATCCTTCCTCCCAGGGTTATTGCCACGTTTAAGGTGGGGGGTGGGGGGTGGAAGCGGAGGGATGAACCTGAACTGTTTTGTGCCCTGTGCCTACAATAGAGAACATTCCTTTACTGCTCTGCCCTCAGCACAGCCCTTTCTGCATAGACTCTTCTTTCTCTGGCCATGTCTCCTGCTTTCATGGCCTTTCCTGTCATCTCTTTGATAAAATCATTTGCAGAGATAAAGATTAAAGCTGTAACATAGGCAGAGCAAACAGAGATGTATAATTAATGCACAGCACTGCTTGGCCTTCGAGTGTCTGTCTTCCTAGACCTCAGGAGCAAGACTGATAAGTTTATTTTCCCACATGGAGATTCGCCTTTCACTTTCGCCATTTGTATGCCCTTCTGGTCTCACGCCTCTTTTCCATCTCCTTATCTTCTTTTTATGTCCTTGGTCTGCCACACTGGCTGACTCTCCTTTTGTATTTCTACCCTAAAGCAGACCCTTTCAGATGCTGGCATATCGTCACCCTCAGATAAAACGGTGCACTGTGTGAAAAAAGCCAGCCACAAAGGACCACAGGCTGTGTGATTCTGTTCCTATGAAATGTCTAGAGCAGGCAAATCTGTAGAGACAGGAAGCACATTACTTGTTGCTTGGGGCTGGAGATGAGGGGTGGGGGGGGAAGAAAGGTGATTGACAATGGGAATGGGATTTCTTTTTGTTGCATTGAAAATGTTTTAAGTTAGACTAGATGTTTGCAAAGCTTTGTGAACACATTAAAATTCACTAAACTGTGCTCTTTAAACAGAGACTCATATTCCAGTAAAGCTATTGGCATAGGTCTTGATCAGCTGTCGGTCAAAAAAACAAAACAAAAACAAAAAAACAACCCCCCAAAAAAACCCAAAAACCAAAACCCACCAAGAAGAGATAATTTACGAGGAAAGATTGATTTTTATTTATATAGATGTATGTGTATGTGCATGTGCATGTGTGTGGGTGCCTGTGGAGGCCAGATGAGGGCTGTGGATAGCGTGGAGCTGCAGTTAGAGGGGTTGTGAGCTGCCCAGTGTGGATGCTGGGAGCTCAACTCAGGTCCTCTGCAAGGTTGTTAAGTGCTCTAACTGTTGAGCCATTTCTCCAACCTCAGAGATGGTTTCAGGCGTTTCAGTCTGAGGTCATTTGGCCTGGTTGTTGGTTGTTCTGGGCCTGTGGTAAGGCAGGAATAGTGTGGTGAGGAGAGCGTCTTGCCTTGTGGTAGTGAGAAGCAAAGATAGACCTTATATTTATAAGAAAATCTATTCTTCAAACCCAGTAAGCTATGAGTCTATAAATAGACCCATCCATCAGTAGGTAAGAGGTCTTAAGATGCAGTCACCTTCCACAGGCTTCTTCTTCACACTGCTGTGCAGGGCATCAGGCCTTCAATGTGTGGGGTTTTGCAGTCTTCAAGATATAAACCATGGCAGTTTGTTGAAAGAGACTTTGGCCTTCACCCTGAGCTGAGTATGTAGGCTTTTTTTGCATAGGTTTCAGAGGGTCTGATTTAGTTGAAATGTGTATTTATGAAGAATTCCTATGTGCAGCTGCTCTTGAAGCACACGCTGAGAACCACTGTAGAGCAGAAGTTAGTGCCCTGTATGAGTCAAGCATGGTGAGCATCCTGTGACCCCAGCTGCTCTAGAGAGAAGGGAGGGGATCACTCTTTCCCCCTTTGCACCTTTACAATTCAGTATATGTACATGTCTTTTTATTAACTGAAAAAATTCTCCATAGTGTGTTTTATAACTCTTTCAGCTTACTTCCCTACTGACCAACATTCTAGGGATGAAACCCAATCTTTTTAAAATTATTAAACACTTATTTATTGATAACTATTCACTTATAAACAAATATAAACACTTATCTACTAACCCTACATATGCTTACATCCCCTATAACCTAACCACTAAACCTATTGATAACTATTACAACTATTTTCATAACCTTTTAGAAGGATACAGTCTCTGGGGCAGGTCCCAGTCGTCAGGAACACAGTCTCTGGGGTAGACCCTTTAATGCACTTAGCAGTCTTTCTTCTGGAATATTTCAGACGTAAATCCGTCAGGGTAAATTGGCTATGGTGACTTCACCTTAAATAAGGCTTGAGGCTTTCTTCTCTCTGGGAGACCTCAGCCGTCTGTCGGCCAACTTATTTCCTTAGTATCAGCAACTCTGCCACTCTGCTCAGACTTTAAAGCTGGCCACAGTTTCGTCAGGCCGCTGTTTGGACAGGTCAAACCCCTCTAGGCAAAAGCTGAGCCACAGGGTTTAGTCCTTGGCCTTTTGCTGTCTTGCTGAGGCTTTCTCTGCTCACCAGCTTCTTTCTGTCTCAGGGAGATCTGGCCATCAGTCCACCAGCACTTTCTCCATCAGAGGACACAAACTACTCATTGTCCTTTCTAGCATGAGGACTCGCTGGCATCAGAGCTCTCTAGCATGCTGCCCCTTGGCTCCATCCATTTGTCCTTAATAGGATCGCTCCTTGTTCCACCTGCTTCAGCTTAATTTGGGCTCTGCCCACTTAGCAGCTGAAAACAATGCCAGGTCATAAAGTCTGTCCTTGCTTCACCTGGCTTCAACCTTGTTTTTAGTCCATAGGCTCCCCTCCTTTCACGTGACTTTCACGTGACTTCATCCTTGTTTTTAGTCCACAAGCTGATAAGCTAATTGCCCACAGCCAAGTTGATCTTCAGGCCCTGGATTAAGAGACTGTATCATAAACCCCTAGATATTTACTACATCTAATTTATATTAATCTAACTCCCTACATAGGGACTTCCTCTTTATATTTTAAAAATGCATTTAGTATCATAGTAAATATCCTCAGTGTGCGTGTGTGTGTGTGTGTGTGTGTGTGTGTGGTGTGTGTTCTACCTTGGTGGTTTTCTGCAGACATGGAGATGGAGATTGGGCTCCCTGAAAGATCTACAAACAAGTACATTGCAACTGTAGTAGATTTTGGACAGATTATTTCCAGGGCAGCTGTAGAAGTTCATATTTGACCCAGGATCCCTGAGAACAAGTGAAATGGAATGATTTTTCAACTTTTTGGCAATCTACATTTTTCTATTTTATGCAAAGCAGACTTGGTTCCATTGCCCATTTTCCTCTTTTGGAATATTTGCCTTAACACTTTTTCTGTAAAATGTTTTAGAGACTTTTCAGGTTTTTTTTCAGTGAGTATTTAATTTTACTCTATTAAATTTGGACAGAATCTTCATTTTTCCAGTCACATGTAAACAAAATCCCACACTGATTTCCTCAGGGTAGTATGTGCATGTTCTTCACTAGAGCTAATTGTATTGTCAAACAACAACAAAAGGAGACTTCCTCAGAACTCTTCAAAGAGAATTTCTTTGGATATGGGCATCAATACTTCCAAGCCTTTCTTACATCGCTCTACTGGATCTGCCCAATCCTCAGATGATTTCTAGACTGACACAATTCAACAGAACTTTCTGCAATAACCCAAACATTCCATACATGAACATTCCAATACAGTAGCTGGTGAGTTCTTAAAATGTAGTGAGAGGCTGATAAATGAACCGTTAAACTCGAGGCTGCCATTCTGAACCTGCAGCTCTTGACTGACAGCTCCTTGAACTGGGAACTCCACCTTCATCTCTGCATCCCCTCTGTCTAGCTAAAGTGATCTGAAAATGAAAGTGTCACTAAGAAAGTCTAGGCAATCTAATTTTTTAAAGGTTTTTGATACTAAGAAATGAAGAAATGCCAAAATTCGAGTATAAAAACTGTGGTATGTTGTAATATTTGTCTTGTATTTATAAGCTGCTTTAGTAACCTATACTAATGATAATTTCAGGATTAAAATGTTAAACCAATGATATAACTGATATCTGATGACAGTGTCTAAGAACAGCCATTTTACTCAACCAACTCTCTACTATCACCTACATAAATATTAAAAATGTATTAAGACAAAAATGAAGTCAGGTGGTGGTGGCGCAGGCCTTTAATCCCACACTCAGGAGGCAGAGGTGGGCGGATCTCTGAGTTTGAAGCCAGCATGGTCTACAGAGTGAGTTCCGGGACAGCCAGGTCCACACAGAGAAACCCTGTCTTAAAAAAAACCAACCAACCAAACAACCAAACATACAAAGACAACAATGAATCTTTAAAAAAAACTTCCATATACTTTTTGTTAAAATATACATATGGAAACGTATGTACTACAGAACATAATCCGATTGTTAACCTGTGGGGTACAATGGAGTTCTAAGCAAAGACTATGGTACATAGGGAGATATTCTTTGAAATTAAGCTTACTGGAAGAGAGCATTGAGAGAGACGAGAGCAACTGGGTGACTTAGAGAACTTGGAACCTGTTCCCTGTGATTTCATTTATCCATTGCCTTCAAAAGAAAAAGTGAAAGCAATGCTATCCTTGCAGTTAAAGTCATATTGAAACTTCTCTGAAAGTAACTCAGGTTCTCACTCTTATTAAACCCCAGAGAACTCAGTAGACACACAGGCTTCCCAGCCTGAAGTGAGGGCACAGGGGTACTAGATTTTATGCATTAGATAGCTACCAAACAACTTGAGAGTGCTAATTACACAGAGACTGCAAACATTTATACATGAATCTGAGCAAGCAAAATCCAAACCATGCTTGGAGCAGGGAACCAACCAGAATGCAGATATGCAGCCTACGACTTCATACCTGGCCACTCAATTGTAGTTGCATTTTTTTTCTTTCTTATCTTTCTTTGTGTTGGGGACTGAACCCAGGGTCTTGCACAAGCTAAAAGAAATCCTCTACCACAGAGTTGCATTCCTAGCCCAGAGCCACAAATCTGACTCGGTGCTTCAGGGCAGTCAAGAAGAAAAGAGGAACCACAGAGCCATACAGTTTCCTTATCCACAAAAATGTCCAGTGGGATATTTCCTGAAGGAAGTGCAAAGCCATCAATCAAGTGTAGTAAGTCTTACAGGAAAGATATCTGTATGTTCTGGGGAGCTGTTCCTTCTGGGGAAGCAGGATACTTGACAAGTTGATGCAACACTAGTGGCAGGGGTGGGAAGGTTTGTAGGCATGGTCTCAGGACAATATGAACAAGCATGTTTCCCGTGGGACTAGTTAACGTTGTGTGTCTGGCTAAAGACATGTACACACTGTTCATAATTCAGTACTCTCATCGGCAGATGGGGGGGGGGGTTGACAGCTTTTTGTAAAGCATGGGTCACCCCATGTGACCATTCCTGTCTCTATGGTGGTATTTGGGGGGACACAGGCAGTCTAGGAATTTTCCTAAGACCAGGTCTCTACAAAGAAGGGTAAAAACCATTCAAAATCATCAGGATTCATAGAGCAGAAGGTCTGTAAACTCACAAGTTATTTTCTTGTTCTTTTTTTTAAGTTCACATTAGTTGCCAATACTTAGAGATTAGTAGATACCAAGTCTGACAATGTTGGATGGTTTTATAATACCACCTGGTGAAAATCTGCTAAGTGGGGTACAAAACATTACCCATCTGCCTGAGGTATTTAAGCATTGAAATGCTGTTGGAGAATGATGAAAGATTTGAGTTAAACTTTTTCAAGAAGTATTAGTATATACATTATTATATTAGTGCACACGTGTGTGTGTGTGTGTGTGTGTGTGTGTGTGTATGTGTATGTGTGTGTCTCTGCGTGGGTATGTGCTTATGTGAGAAGTTTGGTGTCTAGAAGAGGGCAAATGCTACAGGATAGAGAAAGAGTATTAAATCAATACAGAACTCCATAGAAGGTTATGTGTGCCCTTGAAGGGGACTGTGGATTCTTGGACTTTTTTTTTCCTTCTTGCCTCTTGGTCACGAGGTGAGTGGTTTTGTTCCTCTATGCTCAGGTTCTCTGCAAAAGCATTGTCTTAAAAAGTACATACTCTTAGCCAGGCGGTGGTGGCGCATGCCTTTAATCCCAGCACTTGGGAGGCAGAGGCAGGCGGATCTTTGCGAGTTCGAGGCCAGCCTGGTCTACAAAGCGAGTCCAGGACAGCCAGAGCTGTTAAACAGAGAAACCCTGTCTCGAAAAACCAAAAAAAAAAAAAAAAGTACATACTCTTAACCACTTAGCCATCTCTCCATTGCTCACTCCTGACTGTCAGAACATCTGGATGGGCTTATGAAATGTATGGTTATTAGCAAAGTGGTTCGTTAATAAGCAGATCTGGAAAGATCACAAGCAAAACATGTGATCTTGGTAAAGAAATGAGTTCAGGTATGGCATGGTGGCACATTCCTTTAATCCAAGCACCCTTCTGGCAGGTAGATCTCTGGGAGTTCAATGACATCCAGGGCTACATAGTGAGGCCCTGCCTCACATACAAAACAAAACAAAGAAAAAGAGACTAACCTGGTATTAGCTACTGGATTTAAGCCAACTAGATTTAGGACATGTAGTTTTGGAACTACATTCATTCTGACTGAAAAATGTGAACAAGGCCAACTACATACAGTAAACTCCATTGGAAAACAGACTTTCTTCTAAGGAATGGGAAATATATGCCCAGAGGACTCACATGTTATCTAAATTTTATATAAATAAGTAAGTAAGTAAGTAAGTAAATGACAAACAAGAAAGCCCACAACTTGGCTATTTTATGTTACTTGAAATACTTTCTGGTCTACACAATGATTCTTTCAATCTAGACTTTCAAAGTCATGAGACTTGAAACTGGTTTTTGTTTTTGTTTTTGTTTTTTTTTTTTCAAGACAGGGTTTCTTTGTGTAACAGTACTGGCTGTCCTGGACTTGCTTTGTAGACCAGGCTGGCCTCGAACTCACAGAGATCTGTCTGCCTCTGCCTGCCCAAGTGCTGGGATTAAAGGCATACGCAACCATACCCACCTTTGAAACTAGTTCTTACCCAGAATCTAAGGGTGGGAAATTAAAGTTACAAACATTTAAAAAATTATGTGAGCCAGGCGGTGGTGGCACACACCTTTATCCCAGCACTTGGAAGGAAGAGGAAGGCAGATCTCTGTGAGTACGAGGCCAGCCTGGCCTACAAAGCGAGTCCAGGACAGCCAGAGATATACAGAGAAACCCTGTCTTGAAAAACAAAACAAAAAAAAATTATGTGTATGTGTGTGGCCATGAGCATGCCACAGCTCATATGTGGAGGTCAGGGGAGAACTTTAAAATTATTTATTTTATGTGTATGAGTGCTCTATCTGCATGTACACCTGCAGTCAGAAGAGAGTATCACATATTGTGAATGGTTGCTGGGAATTGAACTCAGGACCTCTAGAAGACAGACCTCTGAGCCATCTCTCCAGTCCCCAGAGAACAACTTTTAAACAATTTTATTTTTGTGTACATGTATGAGCATGTGTGCCATGGGCATGTATCAGTCATAGAATGATTTGCAGAAGTCAGTTCTCTACCATGTGGGTTCCCTAGGAATGAACTCAGGTCATCAGGCAAGAGCCATAGGGCTGGCCCCAAAACATTCTTTTTAAAGTGAGATTTTATTTTCTTTTTTTTTTTAAAAGTGTGCTGGCTAGTTTTTTTTAATTAATTTAGTTATTTTACATATATGAGAGCTCTATCTGCATGTACCCCTGAATGCCAGAAGAGGGCATCAGATCACATTGGGGATGGTTGTGAGCCACCATGTGGGTACTGGGAATAGAACTCTGGACCTCTGGAAGAGAGTCAGTGCTCCTAACCTCTGAGCCATCCCTCCAGGCCCTTAAAGTGAGATTTTCTTAATTTATAAAATCTATGCTGTCAATAACTTACAAAATAAGGAAAATTTTGGTAGTTTTCCCAATTATATATTTAGAAAAACTTCAAATCAACTTCTATAGTTTGGATCTAGAAAGGCCCCTGAAGCCTATGCATCAAAGGTCCCCAGGGGGCATCATTAGGAGGTAGTGGAGACTTTAATGTGAGGTCTAAGTCATTAAAAAGTGTGTGCCCTAGGGCTGGAGAGATGGCTCAGAGGTTAAGAACACTGGCTGTTCTTCCAAAGGTCCTGAGTTCAATTCCCAGCAACCACATGGTGGCTCACAGCCATCTACAATGATATCTGGTGCCCTCTTCTGGAGTGAATGCGTACATGCAGGCAGAACAATGTATACACAATAAATAAATAATCTTAAAAAAAAAAAAAAAAAAAAAAGTGAGTGCCCTTGAAGAGGACTGTGGGATCCTGGCCTTTTTGTTTCCTGGTTATGAGGTGAGTGGTTTTGCTCTTCCATGAACTCTGTCACTTCACAGGTTTAAAACACAGGAGCCAGTGGATACCAGACTGAAACCTCTAGAACTGTGAGCTGGAACAAACATGGTTATAGTAGACATTTTGTTAAGGTGATGATGGGAAACTACCTCACCAATGGAAAAAGATGTGCACACCAATACACTCAGTTACAAATGCCACGCGAACAAATTTCCTCAGGGCTTTGGGGCAGGGACATGAAGAGGGAAACATGGTTATGCAATTCAGTTATATAACTCGCATTGCCTACAACGAGAGGCACATCAATTATCAAGAGTGGCCAAAGGATTTGTAACTTCTCTGGTGTTCATGTAAGGAACAGAGTGGGGTCACATACAGCAGCCCTATAAAACAAACACTGCTGAGTTATGTAAGCCATGTTTTCTAGCATCACTCCATGTGCACAGGGAGTACCCAATAGGAATGGTTACAGTTCATGGGTTGTAGCATCAGGAATCCCAGCTCTATTACTTATTATATTTGTGAACTTGAATAACTACTTACACTTTCTGTGATATACCTATCTGATTTATAAGTGCTATAATTCATAATATCGCCTACCCCACAGGGCTGTTACAAGACTTAAATCAACTAGTGATGCTATAGCATATTGAAACAGAGGCAGCACAGCTATAGGGACTGTAGTAAGCACCATTATTGGAGGAAGTGCCATAATGCATAGGTATTAACAGGATGGAGAAAGAACATTCAAATCAATCCAGGATTTCCTAGAAAGCTACTGCCTGTCTTGAATCTAAACTTTGGTCTATTAACTGTTTCACCCTTATATAGCCTGCTGTAGTACGTCTACAACTTAATAACAAAAAATAAACCAAAACCAACCAACCAACCAACCAACCAACAAAACCCATCTATGGCAGCTATCCATTTACCTCTCCTCCAAACTGGTTTGCTGGAATAACTAAGCGATAGCCAAAGTTGTCTGGATACAAGGTGGCACGTCTTATATTAACTCTCAAATGTTTGGTTAAATGGCCTTAGTTGGATTTTTGTTGTTGTTGTTTTGAGACAGGGTTTCTCTGTGTATTCTTGGCTGTCCTGGACTCACTTTGTAGACCAGGCTGGCCTTGAACTCACAGAGATCCGCCTGCCTCTGCCTCCCGAGTGCTGGGATTAAAGGCGTGCGCCACTTTTAAGGATGCTGTTATATGCAACTGTGTCTAACATAAAAGTTGAGGTTATAGTTTTTTCCTTGATTGATCTCACCCATGCCTAGGGCTTAATGTCCTTCAAATCTCAACTTCCTTCATCTGTCTCAGACCTGTGTGTTTTGGATAGTTGACACTTTCCTCTAAATGTGGAGGGCCCCTCCACCAGACTGTCTCTGTGCTCAGACTGTAAGGCAGCCTGAGAAACTCCTCTTTTGTCCAAAAGGAGACCCACCCCAACAATAAAGTCATCTTTATTATTGACTCTACTGCTGGCTTCTTATAGCTGTTGGGATATGTTAGTACAAACCGAGTGGCTTAATAACAATTATTGGTACAGTTCTAGAGGTCAAGCCCTAAATTCAAAGATCCAGTTGCTTGCCCTTCCCAGCTTTTATAGGCTGTCTGCACTCTTTTATTCTAGTTTCAAGGCTAACTGGGCAGTATCTTCAAAGCTGTGACCTCTGCTTCTCTCATAGGCTTTTTGAGTATGATG
Organism: Lophiomys imhausi; assembly: GCA_907164525.1. Lineage (NCBI taxonomy): Eukaryota > Metazoa > Chordata > Mammalia > Rodentia > Muridae > Lophiomys > Lophiomys imhausi. Next base: position 6,552,798 of record CAJQZJ010000247.1, on the reverse strand, counting down.
CTCTTGTCTCCAGCCCAGTGGGCCAGTTCACGGCATTCTCATTTCCTTAACTGAACCATGTCTGCAAACTCCCTTCTGTCATGTTACATATAACATGTAACATGTCATGTAATATGTTAATATATTAGCAGATTATGGCGGTGGGGGTGGGGGTGTCATTGTGGAGAACATTATTTTGTAAAAAAGTTGGAATTGGGTATTACCTGTGGGCACTTTCCTAATGTTAAACTCTAGGATTTGCTTTGTAGCCCCAGACTAGGCACCTTCGTCCCACCACACCCTACCAGTTTCTTCAGAGACTTCCCACGTTCACTTTGTTTTTTTTTTTTTTTTTTTTTTTGGTTTTTCGAGACAGGGTTTCTCTGAATATCTCTGGCTGTCCTGGACTCGCTTTGTAGACCAGGCTGGCCTCGAACTCACAAAGATCCGCCTGCCTCTGCCTCCCAAGTGCTGGGATTAAAGGCGTGCGCCACCACCGCCCGGCTGTTTTTTTTTTTTTTTTTTTAAATTTACCAATCCAGAAGTTAATTTTCCAACGAAAAGTAAATTGGGGACATGTGTAGCAAAAGCTATAAGTATTAAATTAATAGACATCGTTCCACAAGGAAGATGTGAGTGGAGAGTGTTTCCCCAACCAACATATCCACATTCAAACTCATCCTTCTACCATAGTCATCAGTAAGGAATGCCGGTACTGTTTAGTAATTTACACACCTGCGGACACAAAGGCAGCTTTCTTTCCGTCTTGCTAAATGTTACTCCCACCTATCTCGACACCTATCCTGGAAACCTGGCTTACTTGTTCATCCCCCCCCCCCATCAGCGCTGGCCTCCATGCTTACATCCCTACTGCCAGTGCCTTGGCTGTGGTTCTGATGGCTTCTCCAGAGTACTACGGTGGCCTCAAATGGGCGTCCCTGACCCAGCCCTTGCTGTTTCTGTTCATTTTCACTTCCTATTTAAGACGTCTTTGCTTGGAAGTAAGTCTTCCATCTTAAAACCCTCGCACCTAGATAACTTTCAAGGGAGACGACTCTCCAGTTTCAGCAAGTATCATTGGCTTTCATTATTTCCATGGCTTCAAAGTCCACAGTCCCTGCTTTTCTTGCTCTACCGTGTTTTTCTTATGAAAAGGATGAAAAGTATGCACCATGCTTCTATACTTTGCCTTTGGTAGTCCTGTAAGGTGGAATGGTGAATAGTTAGTCGGAGCTTCTGTTAGGTCTTGAAATTAGTTAGTTCAAATGAGACTGGCTTTCTTCAGCAGCCTTGTTTTAAATTCACACCTTTCTAGTGCAGGCAGGTTGGGTATGAGTCTTCCCAGTTACAGAACGAGGAAACTGAGTCATGGGATTCCAGGCCTGGCCTTCATAGCACCTTGAGGCTGTTAATGACTCCCTTGGCTCATTCTTTTTCCTTGTACAACTTTCTCGCAGCTAGCTGACTGGCCGTCAAAGCGACTAAATAACTGCAGAAGGCTGAGGCTTTTTCCAGCAGGCGCTCCGACTCTTCCCCACACGCAGTGACGCGATCGATGACGCTATTCAGTGACGTAAGATGACGTGACTTACCCTGAGCCAGGTGCCGGCAGGGCGGCCACACCCTGAGGGTCCAGTTCAGGACAGGCAGTGGCTCCGACCCGTGGAGACACCTCGCAAGTCCCCGCCGGAGGCGACCTGGGTTCCTGAGATCCTGGCTCCTACTGGCCTAGGGTTGATCCGTTGCTAAGTGACGCCAGCGCGTAGAGCGCGTGCGCGGCCACGCGTTGTGCGTGAAAGCGGGCGCGCGCCGCGACGGCGGCGGCGGCGAGGAAGGCGGCGACGGCGGCGGTCCGGGGGGCGGTGGCCACGAGGCGGATTCGCTGCGGGCGGAAGAGACGTATGTGGCGGCGGCTAGGTCGCTGAGGAACATCGTCGAGGTGAGTCGCCGGGACCGCTCGTGGGAGGTAGGGCCTGGCCGCACCTGCTGCGCGGGCCCGGGGCGCGGTGATGCGCGCCCCCCCGCCGTACCCGCGCGCGCCGCTCCACGCCCCTCGGCCGCTGGTTCCGGGGGCGGGGACGGGGGCTGACGAGGGTCAGTTCCGGGGCCTGGCGCGCTGAGGGTTCGCTGGAGAGGGGACACCGTGGAACAAGTGACTGGGTCCAGGGTGACGCTGTCAGCTCTCCCTTCCACAGAGAAATTCGAAGCCGGAGAGGCTCGCGTTCCTCAGCAGCCTCGCGCCGGGACTGAGGCGCGACAGTGCAAACCTGACAAATGCGGAAACGGGGACCCTCGGGGTTGGGGTTCATAAAGTTTTGGGTTGGCCACGAAGGGGTTCGTCGGTTCTACCCTGGCTGGTTTCGGAGTAGCAGCGGTTGCTACGGAGAGAGTTAGGAATCTCTACATGAGCGTCGGGCACACCCACGACCCGAGAGGAAGGCGACCTGTCAGTTTAAATGTCGGTTTGCTAACCTGTTGCCTGCACCGTCCAGCCTCACGTGTATGCACACGCGATTCTCTGGCATTTTTTTCCGGTGTTGGTGCACATTTTGAAGCCAAGGGACCATATCCGTCCCGTATTGTTACTTACTCCTAGACTCAAATCTACTCTCGTATTTATTTCCCAGAACTGTCTTGTGCTTTGGCCATTTCAAGGGCCTTGAGGGTAGGGCAGCCCTACCTTTCGTGCTTGTTTTTCCTAGAAGCAGTGTAGGCTGTTATTTATCGGGTGGAAATACAGATTGTGTTCCGAGTGTGGGCTGGAAGGGGGAGCTGGAGTAAAAAGATACAAATAGCCATTAGCCAGTACTGTCTGCAGGGCTCTAGTGGGTCGGGTGTGCGTGGTGGTTGTTCTGATCATCCTTGGGGAAGGAGGAGTAATGGAGACAAATGGGAAAAAAATCATTTTTTTCCCATTACTTGGTAAAGGCAGTGCCTAAAACCAGTGACAAGATAGGGAACACTGACATTTAATCATGCATAAAAATCGAGGGACATAAAAATCGAGGGACATAACTACCGAGTTTCCACCCAGAATCTGCAATCCAGAGATTTGAGTTTTATAAATGAGGCTCTGTAAAGTACGGCATTTCTGAAGTTCTCACATGTTGGAACCAGTAAAGGTTTCTATGTAATACCAGATACTCAGGATCCACTGCTCTTTTATGAGCTTTTGGGACTAGTCACCCGGTTTCCTTTTTGCTTGTGTTTCCTAGAAAACCGTGTGCCACAGAGCGGACACACATTAGTTACAGCATCGTACTGTGCAGAATTGGTTTATCAGAACTGGAGAAGCACTTAGTTCTGTCCTTCACATGTTTGATACAACTGCCTCCCTCTTTCCAGAGTTGTGTTAAATTAGTGAGAGGAGGATTGTGGGGTCACAAGTGAGGTAGATGACCAGGCCTTTATCCTTTAAGAATGAGCAGTCTAGTTAGGAATAGAAAGCATGTATACATTAAAAAAAAATCATGGAACCAAATGCGGTAGGTAGTAGTGGTAGGTGCAATTTAGTGTAGTACAGTAGCAATTTACACAGGGTGCGGGAGATAGGGCTGTCCTTTAAGAGAAAGGTAAACTTGGAATTAGGAAAGAGCTAAACCCTGTGGTGAAAAGTTAATGTGAATTTGGTTGTTGGATGGTGGAGGAATATTTTGAGGAGTTTTGTGTGACTGGAGCAGAGAATGGTTTCTTACACAGAAATAGTGGAGAGAGAAAATGTAACAGGGTGGGGGGAAAAGTGTTGCAGACACCCCATTAGTAAGTAATAGGGTAGAGCCTATTACTACTGGCTAGTTTTTGTCAACTTGACACAAACTAGAATCACTGGAAAGAGGGAATCTTTACTGAGGAATTGCTTCAATCAGCCTGGCCTATGTATGAGCCTGTGGAGGCATTTTCTTAATTGGTAGTTGATTTAGGAGGGCCTACCCACGCCCCTGCAGAGCTGCCCCTTGGCAGGTGGTCCTGGATTGTAGAAGGAAGACAGTAAACAGTGGCTGGCCTCTGCCTCCAGGCTCCTGCCTTTGCTTTCCATAATGATGGGCAATAACTTGTAAACAAAACGAACCTTCCCCAAGTTGGTTTTGATCAGTGTCTTATCACAGCAACAACAAAAACAACAGCAAAAATCAAACTGGAGAAGGAGGGGGGTGGTGATTGGCATGTAAAATTAACAAATACATTTTAAAAAGCCAAATTGGAACCGAATCTGTTTGCAGGGTGGGATGAGGTGATATTAATTGGAATAAAGTCCTAGACAAGAATAAGTTACAAGTGTTATTCTTCTAAAACATCTATTTGATTCTTGAGGCAGGGTTTTACGTGGCTGACCTAGAACTTGTTATGTAGACCATGATGGCCTCAGACTTAGTATGATCCTCCTGACTCTGCTTCCTGAATATGTGGGATTACAGTTATGAACTACCATGCCATGCCTAAAACCAAATATTACTTTTACTGAAAGAATATCTGGTTGAGCCAGGATCAAATTTCTGTGTCCTTTGATTTCATTTAGTAATGGGAATAAATGCTTCATCCCTGTGCATTTATCCTAGGTTGTCAGTATTGCTTGGCTCAGCCCCCCAAATCTACCTAATGGGCTTAGGCTGCTATTCTAGACATTCACAGAAATGATGTAACCAAAGTTGCCATCTAGGTATACTCAGTGACACAGTTTCCATTGCGATTATCTTTCACAGTGCCCTGCCAAGCAATAACTGCCGATCCTCTGAAAATAATACAAATAATTTGTCTAGAAAGGAAGTCTATCTGAAGAGACACTGACAAAAAGTTCTGACAGTAATTAGACACTGCTGGAAAATATTAAACCATCTATAATTTTTTTTCTGTTAGAGAGTTCTTGAGCTTTGTGGTGACACATACTTGTCACCTCAGCACTTGGAAAGTAGAGGCAAGAGGCTCAGGGATTCAGCATCATCCTCTGCAACAGTGATTTTGAATCTAACCAGGGCTACATGAGATTCTGTCTCACCCTTGTTTCCCCTGCCCCGCTCCCCAAAAGACAAAATTCTCTAGAATGGTTTGTAAGCCTGAGGTTGAATTGCTGAGATGTGTAGAGTTACGTGGCAAATGTTGCATTATTTAAGAACTCAGCATGAGGTTCTAGCTATGACTAGCTTATTCATTCTATTGGGCACTGAGAGGACATAGATGAATGAGATGCTTAATATCTTTGACAAACACGTGTTCATCGCGGACAATAAACTACCCACAGCTACATGCTGTGGAAAGTTCATCACTTTGAAAATAATAAAGTACTAGAGGAATTGGCTACATTTGGGAAAACATTGATGGCAAAAGATTAGTAGAGAAGAGGATAGACATTAGCTGCAAAGGTTAAGTAGATTTTTGCTGCATATAAAGAAGAAAGGAATTTTCCAGGTCGACAGTCTTTGTTGAACATTAAAGTTGAATGGTCCTTTTGGAAACATCTTGAGTTTGTTTCTTTTTTTCTTTTCTTTTTTCTGAGACAGGGTTTCTCTGTGTAACAGTCCTAGCTGTCGTGGACTCACTTTGTAGACCAGGCAGGCTAGCCTTGAACTCAGAGAGATCTGCCTGTCTCTTCCTCCCGAGTGCTGGGATTAAAGGGGTGCCACCATATCTGGCCCACTCTATTCTAAAAGGTCTAGATCCACTGTTCATTCAGTTGGCAATGGAGAACCAAGGAAAGTTCCTTCGTATTACCAGGAACCAACCAACAGTCCCACATAGGCTGCTTTAGAGTAGAGAGGCAGGGAGGTGCTGGTGTGTTAGGAGAGGAAACTGGGATGAATAGAGGCCAGAAACATTTCAGTTTCTTTCTTTCTTTTTTTTTTCTTTTTCTTTTCTTTTCTTTCTTTTTTTTTTTTTTTTTGGTTTTTTTCAGACAGGGTTTCTCTGTGTAGCCCTGGCTGTCCTGGACTCACTTTGTAGACCAGACTGGCCTTGAACTCACAGAGATCCACCTGCCTCTACCTCCCAAGTGCTGGGTTTAAGGCGTGCGCCACCACGCCCGGCACATTTTAGTTTCTAAAAGTTTAAAAATTTAAGAATATGTAGAAGGGGAAAAATAAACTCAAGATGATGTATCTACTGCGAGCAAGTGGGTGATTATGATGCCATTAACTTAGAAAATAAAGGAGGGATGGCTTTCACTGCAGAGAAGCAGTGGGTGCTGTGTTAATTTTAAGGAGCTTATGAGGAGTGTCAATAGACAGATCTGCTAGGTAGGTAGGTCAGAATTCTACTTCATAGTTAAAGAGAGGACCAGGAGCAGTGTAGTGTAAGTAACAGCTGAGACCACATGAATAGCAACTTTCTAGGGAGCATGTGGGACAGTCACTAGTGTTGGGAACTTTGGAAGTAGGAAGATACAAGGCCAAATCCCTGTTGTACTATGTACTGGCTAGTGACTTGGCCACAAATAAATGTCTTTTATCCTCAGCTTCTTGTTGGAATTAAAGAATTCTTGTGAAGACTGCATAATGCAGTGTGTGCTTGGGGACATCAGCACACGCCTTCCATACAAACACTGAACAAATGGCAGCTGTTACTACAGTAATAGTAAGAGATATAGAAGTACTTATACTTGAATTTTAGCCATATAGTACATGATAATCATCCTGCAATCAATAGACTCAAAAGAACAGGAACATGGACTTTGTTACCTGTTAGTGGGACACACTAGTGAAACTGCCATGTTTGCCCCCTGTACAACAGGAAGCTCTTAGCCCTCATGTGACTAATGAACTGAGGGGGGCTGATACGTGGAAGCACCCCACACTGGAGGAGTAGGATAGTTGGGGGGGGTGGGACTGGGAGAGGGTGAAGGGAGGCGGCTGTAATAGAGACGTAACTTGAATTAATAAGTAAATATTTAAAGAAAAAAAAGAAATATAGAGGTAGATGGTCTGACTACATAAGAAAAATCAGAGAATGGGAATTACAAAGAACAAAGATGGATATTGGGAGAACTAGCAGGTATATCATCGTTCAAACTCAGGTCATCCATTTCTTGGCCAGACCAGCTCTCAATATGATTTTTGTTTCTGTGAGAAAATACTGGAAATTAAAGAGTTTATGAACAGGGGGGAGAGATGGCTCAGCAGTTAAGAGCACTGACTGCTCTTCCAGAGGACCCAGGTTCAATTCCCAGCACCACATGGCAGCTCACAACTGTAATTCCTGTTCCAGAGGAGCCGACACCCTCACACAGACATATATGCAATCAAAATACCAATGTACGTAAATAAAAATACATTTTATATATATTTTTTTGTGAACAACAGAAATTTGCTTCCTCAGAGTTCTAGAAGTTGAGATGTCCAGGATCAGGTCCTGGCATGTGGCGAGGGGGGTTGTCTGTCTGTCCCTTTCTCCTTAGTCCTTTTATAGGAACCCCGCTCCTGCAGTAGCAGCAGAGGCCTCACACCTTCTCACCTCACAAACACTCCATCTCAGCACAGTTGCTCTGGGGATTAAGTTTCCAATCCATGCTATCTGGAGAACCTTAAAACCATGCCAGTTCCTAAATGGTAGCATTCCCCAGAAGTACATGGGGGCCTTGATAAAACACACAAATCCAGGTCTTTCCCTGTAAATGTCAGATTGAGGCAGTTGATGCTATGCTGAAGCCAAACTTGAAAACAACTGATGTGGGGTGCATGTGCATAGAAGAGGAAAGAGCATAGCCGTAAATGAAGATCAGGGAGAAGTCCCGAGAAGAGTCAGGAGATGTCAGAGTTTCCAGCCTGGAGGTTTGTTACCGGAGTAGTTCCATAGATCTCATTTGTAGCTTCTTCTTCTCCAGAGTCTACAAAATGCTTGGTATGTGACAGTGTTTGAATAGACCGTTTAAGCTACTGATCCCTGTGGGGGATTGTATGTCCTTCACACTGATTTTACTTGTGTTCCCACATCAGAATGAGGACACTATTTCTAATTTTACACACATTAACTACGGAATTTTCCCCATAAGCTGATGTATAACTTGTGCAATTGGCTTTATGTTATTTTCTTCTCTCTCTCTTCATTTTAGAAGAAAATGACAGTTCAGTTTGTGAAACCTGGCTTTTTTTTTTTTTTTGTGAACTTGACACAAACTAGAGTCACTTGGAAAGTAATTGAGCAATTTCCTCCATCAGATTGGCCTATGGCCATGTCCATGGGACATTTCCTCGATTAATGATTGATGTAGTGGGCCCAGCCTGCTGTGCCTGTTGCCACCGTGGGCAGTGGTTCTGGGTGGTATGAGAAAGTTATAGAAGATGTGGAGCATATCGGTAAGCAGTGTCCTTCATGGTCTCTGCTTCTTCAGTTGCTACCTTCAGGTTCCTGCTTGAACTCCTGCTCTGACTGTGCTCAGTGATGGACTATAAGCTGTAAACCAAAATAGACCCTTTCCTCCCCAAGTTGGTTTTAGTCATGGTGCTGTCACAGCAACAAAAAGCACACTAGGATGCAAAAATCAATGTGAATAACGTGTGCCAGGAGTCTAATATGCATTCATACTGTCAGGGAAGCAAATCATATACTCCTTGTTTCTAGAGAATTTATAGACACTTGGATAAAATATGCAAAGCCAAAGGAAAGAAACAGGAAGTTTAACAATAGATGGCTGGATGTAAAGGACTCTGTCTCAGGATTGTTGAGGATGTAGTTAAGTCCTCTGTGTCATATGTACTGAGGATTTCTAGCATATAGCACAGATGTTAGTATTCTTTTTTTCCTAATAGGAAATTGAAAAGGAGTTTTTTGTTCTTTCTTGTTTTCTCTGTCAAGATATGAACTGCTTACTGTTTCTTCAGAGTTTATGTGAAGTATTAGGCAGGAAGAAATGATTGTTGTTCTGTGTCTCTAAGACTGGTTGTAAATAGGCAGGATGAATGTGTGCACACGTATGTACTTGTTGTAAGTAGGCAGGGTGAATGTGTGCACATGTATGTACTGGTTGTAAATAGGCAGGGTGAATGTGTGCACACATATTGTTGGGATTGGGGAGTACGCCTGATTTTTAAAATGTTCCGATTATACTGATAATAATGGTATATTGAGAACTTGAAGTTAAATTTATCAGCTTTTTTTTTTTTTGGTTTTTCAAGACAGGGTTTCTCTGTGTAGCCCTGGCTGTCCTGGACTCAATTTGTAGACCAGGCTGGCCTCGAACTCGCAAAGATCCGCCTGCCTCTGCCTCCCAAGTGCTGGGATTAAAGGCGTGCGCCACCACCACCTGGCAATTTATCAGCTTTTTATATGCAAGGGGCCATGAAGAGAACAGACATGTTTTACTTTTTTTCTTTGCAATCCAATATGTAATTTGGTAGAAGAGAGAGTGCAATTAGAGAAAGAAAATAGACTGCTACAAGGAATCTATTAAGGCTGTATAGATACTGATTGCAGTCTAGGGACTTGTGCTTGCTGAGTGGGTAAGTGTTCAGTTTTGATTTCAATTCATAAGCCATTGTAATCTTTCAGAATTTTAACAAGTCTGAGACTGGAGATGTAGCTTCATTGGTAGAGGCCTTTGGAGGACATTTAAGATCTAATCCGTGATAGTAGGGTTTGATCTCTAATAGTAAATAGGCTGGACATGATGGCACATAAGCTACCTACATCTGTAATGCCAGCTCTTGGGAGGTGGAGGCGGGAGGATAAAAGCTCATGGTCACTTTTGGCTACATAGTGAATATGAAGCCAGCTTGGGATACTTGAGACCTTGCCCCCCCTATTTATATATATATATATAAAGCAAGCCATAAATCTGAACATACTAACCTCCTGGGGTACTTTTGCAACTGGATATGAGACATAAAAACATTCCAGTGGTCTCTGTCCTTGTAGTTCACGGTTTGGGAGGTATACCTAGTATGTTAGCTAGCTTGTTTTTTTTTTTTTTTTTTTTTTACTGTAATAACTACTTGAGATAAACCAACTTAATAGGAGAGGAGGTTTATTTTGGCTCATAATTTTGGAGCTCTGTGTCCGTGATTGGGAAACTCATTACTTTTAGTCCTGTGATGTGCACTTGTGTTGGGGAGCACATCATGGCTAGAGAGTCCAGGGTTCCACAGTCACCTTTGAGGGCATGGTCCCAACGACAGAAAACCTCTCTCTAGACTCTGCCTTCTGAAGGTAGCACTCATGTCTCCTGCTAACCTCAGACTGGGCACCAAGCCTTAATGCATGGACCTTGGGAGGCTAATCCAAATCCAAGAGGTAGCATGCGTACAAGGAGAGTGCTAGTTATGGTTTGTATCTTAAATGTTAATGCTGATGGCGTTCGTTATTGGATGATGGCAGAACTTTTAGGAGATATGACTACCAGAAGGAGCTTAGGTAATTGGGGCATCATAGAAGATATTTGGGAGCCCATCCCAATCCTGTTTGCTCTCTGCTTCCTAGCCACTGTGACATAAGTCCACCACAATGCACTGCTTCGGCATGGGTCAGAGAAGCAGCGCACCAGCCTCGCGTTAACAGAAACCGTGAGCACAAGTGAATCTTTTCTCTTCTCCGCTTTTCATGTCTTTGTCACAGTGATAGAAAGCTGACTAGTACAAGGGCCATTAATGATGAGGAGCCAGGTAGTGAGTGGCAGTGCTGTGTGAGGCTCTTTCTATGTATTCTTTAATTCTAATGATGATCTTGAAACCCTGATAACTGTCCCAGCTGTACTAATGAGCTAAGAGTTCCGAAAGGAGAGCAATTTGTCTACAGTTTGTAGCCAGTGAGAGGTGGCATTGCCCTTCAGCCCTAGGCTTGGACTCTTAATAGTAATGCTTTTTCTAGTTAATGTCAACTCCTGCTTTCCTAGCATGTGGATGTCCTGATGGGCACTTATATGCTCACATGTGCATGTATGTGTGTGTGTGCACGCGCGCACACACACACACATTTCTGCAGATTATGCAGAAAATGCTAGAACAGGTCAGAATCTTAGTAAATACTTAAATGCTTGAAGATAATTTTGTAACATATTTAAGTTTAGAGAGGAAAGGAGCCTGACAATTAAAGGCCATACATAATGCTGTGGCCTTTGAACAGGTGGTCTTTTTTGAATGATATTAAACATTTGGCTTCCTTTATAATAGGTACAACATGTTCTAGAGAAAGAATTATAGTTTTTTCAAACTCACATATAGCATTTGAAGTAAATTCAGAACTTAAAAAAAAGAAATCTCTTTGTGGTGGTTTGAATGAGAATGCCCCCCCCCCCACTCAGATTTAAATGCTTGGTCCTCAGTTGGTGGAAACATTTGGGAAAGGTTAGGAGATGTGGCTTTGCTGGAGGAAGTGTGCCCTTAGGGCTGGCCCACACCATTACCTAGTACTCCCTCTGCCTCCTGCCTGTGGAATCGATGTGAGCTCTCAGCTACTGCTCCAGCGCCACGCCATGCTCCCTCTGAACTGTAAGCCCTCAATAGATGCTTTCTTTAATATGTTGCCTTGCATGGTGTCTCTTCAGAGCAATGGAAAAGTAACCAAGACACCCTTGAAATCTTATCCCAAGCAATTTAATACTTGAGATTTAGTACCTAATCTCTCTGTCTACATCACTTCTTCCTTCCATCAAAATGTTTATTTTTAAGTCTTTCCACAAAATAAATGTGTTCTATTTATGGTACAATGTAGTTATTTTGATTTGGTTCATTTCTGGCACTTTGATCGAGTCATTCTTATTCATCCTATTTTCTACATTCCTGGAAATCCAGACTCTATTTTTGTAAGAGTCAGTTGCATTTAACTTCACAATAAATATTTGTACAGAAATTATAATTTTGTAAATGGGCTAGCTACTAATACCATACCAGTAATCTATTGCAGTCTAATCAAGCGACCCAAAATTTAGTTGTTTCGGACAACACACTTTTTCTCTGACTGTTGCTGTGGATCAGGAACTGGGAGGTAGCCTAGCTGGCGTTCTAGCACAGAGAGCCCAGGAAGTTTCAGTTTGGCCTTTGAAGTGCTGTGGGCTTTGTCCACAGGCACAGAGGGGCTGGGAGGGTCTGCCTGCAAGATGGCACGCTTGGGTGACTGTTGGCCAGAGACCTTATACCTTTCATGGGGAGCTGCTTAAGGTGCCTCCATTGTCACTGGGCTTCACCCAGAGCCAGTGATGGACAGAGTGAGGAACACATATATCCGCATGCCCGAGTTTGAATGTCAGAGTTACATGTTTTATTTCCATTGTTACAGCTGAATCACTAAGTCCAGCCCATGCTTAGGAGAGCAGTTAGGGTCCACCTATTTTGGAAGGAGAAATCAAAGAATTTGTGGACTTTTTTTTTTTTTTTAAAGATTTATTTATTTATTTATTTATTTATTTATTTATTTTGTATATTGTGTTCTTCCTGCATGTATGCCTGCAGACCAGAAGAGGGCACCAGATCTCATTATAGATGGTTATGAGTCACCATGTGGTTGCTGGGAATTGAACTCAGGACCTCTGGAAGAGCAGCCAGTGCTCTTAACCTCTGAGCCATCTCTCCAGTCCATTGTGGACATCTTTTTAAAGTGGACAAGTTTTAAGCAGTGGACCTTTTCCAGAGGAAGCCATTTCATCAGCTGAAATAGTCTCTATTAGACACATGAGTCATCTTTCTGACTTGTGTGTTTACAGAAATGAATATGGAAGCATTATAAAGTTAAGGCAGGTGTGTGGGTTCCTTGACAGTTTTCTGTCAAGTTAGCATTACTGCTGATGCACCCAGAAAACTTTCATTGAGTCTAGGGAGGTCTTGAACTTACACATCTATGCTTCTGTAATTTCAGCCCACCGTCTCTGCCTCCCTAGGGCTGTGATTGAAGGAATGTACCACCAGTGCCTGGTACACTTAAAACTTATAATCTTTAAAAATACAGCTGCACAGTTTTCCCAGTTAGCTGTCAACTTGACACATCTGGGAAGAGCAAATCTCACTGAAGAATTGGCTACATTGGATTGGCCTGTGGGCATGTCTGTTGGGCTGATGGATGCTTGAGGACCCAGTCCAGTGTGGGCAGTGCAATCCCTTCCTGTCATGGCTTCCCTGATGATGGACTGTTAAGTGTAAGATGAGATAAATCCTTTCCTCCACAAAGAAATGAACTAGAACATTGTAGGTAACGTCATTGACCTTATATGATCCCAGAGAAAATGTGCTTCCTCAGCCTCTCTGAAGGCATGCCCTTACCTGTGTGTCTTCAGGTATCCCACTTGGCTCATCCATGAATTCCACTTATAAAAACAGAAAGTACTCAGTTGATTTCTTTTGGACTGTTGGTTGGGCAGTTCCTCAGTCTGTGTCTTCACCATGCATCCATGTTTCTTTCTGCTTTTAATTAGCATATTTTAATTGTACAGAACAATGGGTTTCATGATATTTTATCCATGCATGAATATATTTTGCTCTGGTGCAGTGTCTTTCAGGTTTGCTTGGTTAGATCTCTTGTCAGGAACAGCACAGTGTGCTTCAGTGATTCCTTTTTAGATGTTATTTGTCCTCTTGGCCAGTGAACTTTGGTCACTTAGTTCGGATGGGTCTGCTGGCTTTCCACAGTGAAACTGTGCTGATCTTCCCCCATAGCTAGTCTCTCCTGAGAAGCGGTGTTGAGACTGTGCATCTAGTACTATTCAAACATTCACCTATTAGTTTAACGTCCTTTGATAATTCTTTCCTGAATTAGTTGTTGACAAGGTTGTTGCCAAATTAAGATGTACTGGCTTAATCATTCTTTTTACAATTTTTAGTTGGTTTTTCCCATTATCTAATTAGTTACTACCTCTATGAGTTTGTGGCTGGATTCTTAGATTTTGAAATGAGTCATTCTTTACTATGATTTATAAATAAAATTATTTTAGCTATCTAGGTTGGTGTGTGTGTGCATGTATATGTACATGAATGTGGTGTGTGTGTGAGAGAAAGATTGATTTTTTAAAAATATTTATGTATATGAGTGCTGTATTTGCATGTACACCTGCATGACATAAGAGGGCAACAGTTCTCATTATAGATGGCTGTGAGCCACCATGTAGTTGCTAGGAATTGAACTCAGGACCTCTGGAAGAGCAGCCAGTGCTCTTAACCGTTGAGCCAGCCTGAGATTGATTTCTTTATTTGTACTTTATACTATAGGGTCCAACCCTATTGTAGAATTAAATAATAATTTCCAATAGAAATATGAAGTTATCAGGTAGCATTAATCCCTAACTCACCATTATAAATAAATACATACAGATACCTGATAGATTTTAGCCAGCCTTAACCTGTGGCTGAGTATTTCTACTCCCCCAAATAAAACCCCAATATATACATATGTCCCTTGGGCCGATATTCTCCATGCCATGCTGATGTTTCAGGTCACATGGAGTTATGTTCTTCCATCTAACCCAAGGCAGGTGTCCTTCCTCCTCTTGCTTCCTTCTTCCTCATGGCCTTCCTTTCTCACCTCTTTCTCCCCCAAAAGCCCACAAACCTTAGCTCCACCTCCCTCTCTCCATCTCAGTCACAGGCATACACATACATAATGTGCAATTTTAATTTTAGATTCTGCACATAAGAGAAAAATGCAGTATTTGTCTTTCTGATTCTTTCTTATTTTGATTAACATAATGATTTTCAGTTCCATCCATTTTCCTGCAAATGTCATGATTTCATTCTTTTGGGTTACATAAAATTCCATTGTGTATATGTACCACATTTTCACCTGTTGATGGACATCTAGACCGGCCTGGCCTGTCCCTGTCTGCTGTGTATAGTGCAGCTGGTTTCATGGACATGCAAGTGTCTCTGGTATATTGATGAGTCCTTTGGATATATATGTTGAGTTGTATAGTTAGATCATATGGTTGTTTTAGTTTTATTTTTTTTGAGAAGTATGACTGAAAATTTTTATTTAAAACACTTTTATCTATTAATACTTAAGAAACACCTATAAAAAACATTACAACCTATAACCTACAATACCTAATACCTACAGCTTAATACATATAAATACTTAATATCTGAGAACATCTAATCAATTCTACTTTGATCTTCTTGAAAGGATATTAAAATTCTCTATCGCAGGTCCATTTGGGCACCTTGTCAGCCTTCTATCTGCAGGCACACTTCAAGTATTCCCAGTTTGGCAGTCATGGCAAACTTATCTTCACTTGACTCATCTTCCTCCAGGCCTAGTGTTGCCATCATCCTGTGGTTCCTTTGGCCAGTTGACTTCAGCACTCAGCCAGGGGTCAGCTTCCTCTGTCCCTTCCACAGTCTTCTCAGCCCATGTGTGCTTCATGGCCTAGTCTTTTACTTTAAAGCTTTGTATTGCCTCATGTGACAGGGGCCATGCTTTTTCCTGTTTTTCTTTTCTGTTCTTTTTTTTTTTTAAACAAACCACAAACAATCATTTTATTTAGCTTAACAGTTTCTCTGATACAAAGAGAAATATCAACAGGAAACCTAGGACGTATGCACATGTAGCAGCCCCCCCAAAAAAAACCCCCAAAAAACCTCTGATAACCTAAGAGAAAAAAAGGACAAAGTTCTCATCAACAGAGAAAATTGTCTTCACTTCTGGAAAATGTTTCCACGCCCTATTCCACGTATTCTTCCTCTTGCGGCCACTTGGGCCTTCAGGATAGCAGCTTTTCCTTGGCTGGCCCCTGAGACTTGGTTTTTATTTTTCATGCTCTTCAACATGGGCGCATTTTTCAGCATGTCAGGCAAAATCAGAAATCGGATCTTGCTGCCACGGATATACACCTGCTCCAACTGTACCACTCGGCCATTTCTGTACGTGACTGTGATGTTGGACATCTCCCTCGATAAACCTCACTGGTGTTGGTCTCACATGTCACTATGTGGCCCTCAGCCTTGTGCAGAACTTTAATCGGCACACCAATAAACATCTTGGCAGGACACTTCCTGTGCAACTAAATGCACACTCCTTTTCAGTTCTGGAACAAACATTAGAAGGCAAAAGCGGGTAGCAAGAGAATGGCGGGCTGAGTACCCTTTTTCCTGTTTTTGACCCCCCCCCCCCCCAGCCTCTGAACTCTGCTGGCCTCCAAACTCCTCCCCAGTCCTGGCATTTCACCCGCCCAGCACTCCCCGCGTCTGTACAGATGTCTTTAGTGTCTGGTTTTCATGACTTTCTCTCAGCAGGTTCTATGTCTGCCTTTTCTGCTAGCCTTCTTGGGCTGGCCTGTGGCAAGAGTCTCTTTCTCGGACTCTGCCTCTAAGCTTTCTCCACAGTTCTCAGTTTACTTGCCAAGGCTTCTGACTGCTGATTTGCCTCAGAGCTATTGTGGCCTAAAGGTTGGCACATGGCATACCATGTTTCACACTTCTGCGTGTGTTTCTGTCTCCTCCGTTCGTGGGGGCTGAGAGAGCTTCATATGGAGCTCCCTGGCTTATATAGGGCATGATCTCTTGGTCTTTCAGTCTCACCCTTTCTCAAACTATTTGGCAGCTCCTGTAACCTCTTTGGTAAATGATGTTTTCTGCAGCGTCTGAGGCTTTTCATTCATGCCCCTTCACCTGGCCTCAGTCCAATCTGGGCTTCACCCGCCTCGGCTCAGATCTTTTTAGTGTCCAAGCAACGCCGAGCTACAAGGCTCCTTTTAGTTTCTTGGGGCTTTCAGAGTGGTTGACCAGGACTATGTGCTACCAGGTGCCAGTCTGATCTGCATTTCCCTTAGGAGTCCTTACTAATTCACTAAAGAAAACTAACCCATTACAGAGAAGCTTGCATATTGATTTACATTTGGCTATACAAGTTTACAGCAGCAGTGAATAATGGTATCCTTCCCACCCCAAATCCTCACCTGCAATTTGTTATTTGTTTTCTTGATGACTGGGGTAAGGCAGACTCTCAAAGCTTTTACTTCCTTGATGACTAAAGATGATGAGCACTTTAAAAAATCTTCATCAAAATTTTTTTTTCTTACGACTGACCTGTCTGTTGAGAATGTCAGCCCCACTTATTGGTTGGCAGGATGGTTTTTGTGTTTGTTTATATCTAGAAGTTCTTTCTATATCCTAAATATTAACCCTCTGACGGATATGTAGTTGGTCAAGGCATTTTTTTTCCTTCTCATTCAGAAGGCGTTCTCTTCATTCTGATTATTGTTTCCTTTGCTGTGCAGAAGCTTTTAATGTGTCCTCAGTTGTCACTTGGGACTATTTCCGGTGCTATTGGAGTCTTGTTCAGCAAGTCTTTGCCCCATGCCTATATGTTTCACTGATGTTTTCCTCTACCAGTTTTACTGTTTCAGATCTTATATTAAGATCTTTGATTTATTTTAAATTGATTTTTGTGGAGGATGAGAGGTGGATCTAGTTTCATTCTTCTACATGTGGAAATCCAGTTTTCCTTCAGTAAAGAGGCTGGGTGTGGTGATTTGAATGAGGTTGGCCCTGTAGGCGCATATATTTGCATGGTTACTTTCTAGTTGGTGAGCTGTCAGGGAAGCATTAGAAGAGGTGTGACCTTGGGGGAGGTATGTAGCTTGGGTGGGCTCACTTTCCCTCTCTCTGCCTGCCGCCATGCTCCCTGCCATGATGATAATGGACTGAACCTCTGAAACTGTAAGCCAGCCCCATTAAATGCTTTCCTTTATAAGAGTTGCTTTGGCCATGCTGTCTCTTCACAGCAATAAAACTTTAACTAACACACTGTTTTTTTTTCTCCAGTGTTTGTTTTTGACAGCTTTGAAAAATTTAGGTGGTTATAACTGTGTTGATTTAGTTAAATAAATGTAAGAAGGGAAGTATGAAAGTATTTTTTTAAGAAGCCAACACAGCAAAGTCAAAATACTACTAAATGTGGAAAAAGGAAAAGGGAGGAAACTCAGGGGGGCAACAGAGAAACTAATGAAAAGAACAAATATTGTCTAAAAATGAAAAAAGTAAACTAAGTTAGATGAAGAGGAATAACAAAACTTGAAAAACTTTTACCAAATACAGTATAGTAAACATCCTGCTAAACATGTAGAAAAAATCACACAGGAAAAAAAAAAATGGGTTGATGGAAAAGCTGCTTTCTGAGCCCTTAAAAATTCGAGGCTGCCAGCTACATGCTAGAAAGGGTGAGGTCAGCTGAGTATCTGGACTCTGGTCCTTTGCTTATGTGGCTGCTCAGTGTGGTCTGTTAATGTCTGTCTGTTGTCCCCAGAGCTGTCTTCACAGTGGTTGCTTTTCTTCTTTGTATAACAGGGGCCTCTGTTGGCCACACCTAGTTTTGCATTCTGTAGGCTAAGCAGCTTTCTGAGACTCCAAAGTACTGATCCCTGTTTGGCTCCTTTAGGTGAAGGATGTCTCCCAGGTCCATTGGGAGTAGGAGAGCAGCTACAGTACTGAGGTCAGTAGAAGTCCAGGAACCCCTCTATGCTTCAAGGCCTTCTGGGTATTAACAGTCACCTTGCTAGCAGGATGCTACTAGGGGTATTGGGTATAGCCCTGGACCTTCAGAGTTCTCAGGACCACAGCAGCAAAAGATAAATAGGTGGGCACAGAATTTGATCTGTCCTTTGGCCTTAGGCTCAGAGCTATTACACTTCAGAGTAATTCTCAGCTGCTGAGGTCTGTTCCAGGCCCTGGTTGGTTCTGTCTTCCTGTGCACTTCTCACCTTGCACAAGAGTTTCCTGCCACCTTCACTCTACGGCTTGTCAGGATTCAGCTCTCTGATTCTTCACAACTGCTTCTCTGGGGTCTTTAGCCAGGGGCTAAGGCAAGGCAAATTGAGGCTCTGTAGGATGAGATCTCTTTTGGGTGTCCTGGGTGGTTCCATTTCTCTCTTGGGTTAGTGCCTGCCTGCTGCCCTCTAAGGGATGCCACGGGGTCCCTGCTTGCTGTTGACTTGTGAGTGGAACCCTTGTCTAGTCAACACCTGCACCTGGACTGGGCTTGTGGAGGGCTGTGGGCTTGCCCTCAGCTTAGGACTCCCCAACTTTGTTGAGGCTCACCCTTTCGGAAAAGGCTGGGTAGCTGAGGTTGTGCTCACTAGCTGCTCTTCACAGCTTTGATTTTTATCTTTCCCACTTTCTGTGTGGATCTCTAAGGATTTTCCTCTGCTCTTCTCTTTGGGATAAATTCTTTGCTCTGGCTCTCCCCTTCACCAGCTCACACAGAGGCAGCTACTAGTATATCTTTCCCAGAAGTCCCAGGTTTCGTTTCGTTTCTTTTTTTGTTTGCTTCTGAGACAGGATCTTAGGTGTCTCAGGCTGGCCTCAGATCCATTATATAACTGAGGGTGACTGAATCCTCCTGCCTTCACCTCCTTCCTGTTTTGAAGCCTATACATCACTTCTCTATTCTATTGCATCTTGGAGGCTTTCCATATTAGTATATTAAATGTCTATAGGTTACTGTACCAGGGTTTTGCTTTTTTTTTCCCTTTAACTTAGGTTCTTACAGATTTACTAAATAGCTATTTAATTGCGAGAAAATATGTAATACTAGTTTTATTTAAAACCCCTGATTTAGCTTACCAGCCCCCACTTCATCTGCCACCACTCTTACTAGGGATGTCTTTGCCTGCATCCAAAGTACCACCATCAGAGCATCTTTCCATTTCTGTAATTGTTGGTGTACTTGGTGTCCTGGTGAAAATAATACTTGTCTGAGCCCCCTGAAAAAAGGCCTTGCCTACGCAGGCAGTGAAGGGAGTGTGCGCATGAGAGAGAGGGCCAGGTAGGTAACAGTTGTGTGTAGCCATAACCCTTGGTTCTAGAATAGAAAACGAGAGGCAGGGCATCCTCAGAGAGGATGCTAGTGTGCACTGTGTGTGGCTGTCCTCCAAGTCATGCAACCAACATCGTGGGGAGTTCAGCTGTGCCTGCTTGCAAAAGAATCATCCCAGCTGAGCTTGTTGACTGTGTATATCCATCCCCTCCTGGAGGGTGGGAGGGCCACCAGAGCATCAGGCAGTGCCTTACCACATGACACAGGAGTAGGGGATCCAGCCTGCCCCAGGGATGGGCAATTACCTCTCTATGCTAAGCAGGTTACCTTTTCCTCCAGCAAAAGAGGGTGCTGGGGCCACCTCCACGTAGCCAGCTGTGGTGGGTGGAGCTGTAGTAATAGCCACAGTGCCCACCCAGAGCTTCTCTGACCTAGAGAGCCATCTAAGTAGCTGCTGTAGCAGGGGAGAATGGGGTCTCCTTGCTTCTTGGCCCTGGGCAGGGCTGAGCAAAGTGATCAAGCCCCACCAAGTTCACCAGGGAGGGGGAAAAGCAGGGTTGGCTCTGAGGAAGGGTGTGGAAGTGGAATGACTCAGAGAATGACTGTGGAAAATTGACCGAGTTAGTGCTTCCTATTCATGCTACTGCACCAAGCGAGGGTCTGTGGAGGAAGCAGTTGATGCTGATAGGTGGGAATCATCTAATGCTGTGCTAGGCCTTACTTACTTGTGGTGTTTAGTGTCTCTTTTATTGTAAACTTTTTCTTTCATCACCTGACATTGGAAACATGCCACAGTGGACTTTGAAAGCTCCTCACCAAGTTTATCTATCTCCATAGCCCTTCCGGTCATTAGGTGAGGGTGGCTCAGGATTGTAACAGTAAATTTTTATTTATCACACACATATTTATTAATATTTAACAATTACCTAACAACTGTCTATAAAATTCCTAAATCCTAAACCCAAACCCTAACTGAAACCTAACACCTAAAACTTCTTAGTACCTATAATACAAGTATTTAACATTAACCTAAGGTTTCTGAAAAGGATATTTTTCTCTGAGCGTGGATCCTGGTGGATGGCTGGTCTTAATACAATTTTCCAGTTTTAAAGTCTCTTAAAGTCTCAGAATTTCATTCCTCGTCTTTGTGGTCTTAAGACCAATTAACATATGAAAGTTTTCCAGGCAGCTCACCTATTCAGATGCCTAAGGCCTGCAAAGGCCCGAAGTCCCAGAGCTCCAAGTCTAAGCACTCCTGAATCTCAGGGAGCATCCATCTCTTCTCCTCAGGGATCCATTTCCTCTCCAGACCCCAAACGGGTCAACATCAGAGGGTGAAACTTTCTGGTGAGATTGTGATGCGTGTTTTTTCTCTGGTCGAGGAAAATGTTGTTGAGTGAGTCAGGAACAGGAGAGAGAGCCCTCAGTCCTCGTGAATCCTGTCTTAAATATCTTCACCTGTTGGCAGAAGCTTTCGTGCCCTTTTCAAGTTATGTCCCTGGACTCGGTCTTTTCCAAAAAAGCTTTTTGCAGAGGGGTGTGAATTCACAG
Organism: Lophiomys imhausi; assembly: GCA_907164525.1. Lineage (NCBI taxonomy): Eukaryota > Metazoa > Chordata > Mammalia > Rodentia > Muridae > Lophiomys > Lophiomys imhausi. The sequence goes on along the minus strand of CAJQZJ010000247.1, from coordinate 6,531,615 downwards.
GCGGTCCACAGATATGGGCAGGTGCCTCACAGGGCATGGCATTCAGATGCTTTTCGCAGAGAGCTGTGAAATGACAGCAGACCTCCGGAGGGCGGGCACCTCAGGGGGCATGTCCTGCCCCTAGCCCTAATATCAAAGAGGTCCTGGTCCTTGGCGAGTTCCCAAGGACATGTCACTTCCGACGTAAGTCTTTTATCTTAAAGGTCCAGCCTTATTCCAAGTTCCCCATGCTATATATGCTAACACTAAACCTACCACGCAGGATTTTGGATATTCTGACCCTTTTCCTCATAAAGGTTTTGTTACATGTGGATAGCATAACACTAAGTGTTTTGCAGACTTGGAGATTCATTTAAGAGTCACCTGAAGAAGCAAGCGTGGGGAATTAGTTTACAAAGGCGACCAAAGCCAGGCGTTGCTGTGGCTATTTGGGGAGATTTAGTTGGGTAAGGCACAAAGGATATTCACCAAGGTGACTGGGAAAAGTTTGCAACAGCCTGTGCCTGTACTGCTAATGAGCACACGAAAGGGAGAAGCCGTAAGGGGGTTTATTGGGAATCCCAGTGCTAGAAGTGGCTTACCTCCCTGGGAGCTGTTGGCCACAGGGGCCCTAAAGGCCCCTAAAACAATAAAGGCTATTGCCACTGTTGTTGGGTGCATTCCAGAACTGAATGGTAGACCTGTTACTGAAGAGGTTGTATGCTTTGGTTGCAGAGCTTGAAGAAACTGAGCTAAGAGTGGACTGGGAGTGTCTCCTCTCTGTGTTCTAGCTCCTCTTGTGAATGAAGGCCCAGAGCCCTGCTTGGCTGTGGATCCTGCGTGCCTATGTTGGAAGTGCTTGGAAAGATGTGTCAGCCTGTGCAGTAGTGGAGTAAGGGGTTATGGATGAATCAATTTTCTGTCGACTTAAGGCCTGACCCACTGGGGTACCGTCACATCTAGTACTGGGACCTTAGGAAAAAAACCATTGACCAGAAAGTCATAGGGTCCAGTGGAGAAGCAACTTCTGTTACTTGAGTAATGGATGTACTCGCTAAGGGGCTTCTCCACATTTGTGTTTACGATTATAGGTTAGTACTGTAGGCTGCACCTGTTTGGATATTTTTTCATTTCTTCTTTTTTGTCCTTTTCTTCACTAGTGTTTTGAGTAGGAGATGTATCCCCCACAAGTTTGCCAGCATCCACTTTTTTTGAGACAGAGGAATGAGAGGGCATGAGGGTTTGGTATCTTACTGGATTTGGAGGAGAATATCAGACATCCACGTCACCACTTTTCCAGCCTCAGGGACTCTTGTATAAGAGGGCAGTGTAAAAAGAATACAGGCCAGAGGGAGGGGGTGGGGGCTGTTGGCTTGACTGCGGAGGGGTTCAGTGTCACCCCAGCTGGGCTTGCTGACTGTGCACCTCCTCTTGGAGAGACCCTCACCCACGCTGCTCCCCCTCACCCATTCTGCTCCCCACCACCTGTTCTACAACGCTGCCTTAATTGAGCGTGCCCTCTGGGAGGGGCTGGAGTTTATAGGCTGGGGAAGACTAGGGCAGGGGGCTCTAGGTCTACAACTGGGAAAACTCTTTGCTGTGCTAAGACACTGTGACCACAGAAGAGTTTATTGGCTTTACTGCCTCAGAGGGTGAGTCCATGATCATCATGGTAGGGAGCAGTAGCTGAGAAAACTCAAATCTGATCCACAAGTGAGAGTAGGGGAGCAAGGGAGGGAGTGGGAGCATGCATGAAGTGTCAAAGCCACTCTCAGTGACCTACTTCCTCCCACAAGGCCACAGTCCTAATCCTCCCAAACAGTCTCAGGCTCTGGGCCAAGCATTCAAATGCATGCACCTGGGGGGGGGCATGCTGGGTAAAAGGTTTCCAAGAGCAGCTTTGTGGGGGAGGAGTGTCCACAACACTGTAAATAGCCAATGCACTGATGGGTTCCGCAGAGTGAACTTTGGTGGGATCCTGTGGTTTGTTGAGGAGGGGAGTAGACGTTGTGTTTTCTCCCTCTGGGAAGGAGTCTGGACAACAGAGGGTAAATGGGGGCAAGACATGCCTGTTTGTGAGCTGTGAGCTGTGCAGTGACCTGGCGATGGCTCATCGTCAGCTGACAGGGTTAATACTTAGGAGGATGGACCAGGCGATGTTACGTTTGCTCCAGACATTGGTTAGTCCTGTGGGATAAGCACAGGGAAAACAGAGGCAGAGGCCTGTTTGACTCCAGAGCTTTTTAATTGGAGAATTGTTCTGGAAGTGTCAAGCAGAGGAATAACACAATTAATCTTCATTTTGCATTGGTTATTCTGCAAAGTAGAAATGGGCTTGAGAATAAAATAGGCGCAGGGAGGCTGTTGAAGCAGTCGAGATTAGAGATGTTTAAAACCTTACTAAAAGTAATAAAATAGATGTTACTTTAGTTGTTGCTACGACTAACATTGGACAAAAAGCTATTTAAGGAGAGAGGTTTTTCTTTGGCTCCCAGTTTAGGGTGTATCTGTCACTGTCAGGAAGGTGCCTTGGCAGTGGATCAGGAAGCAGAGAATCCCGGAGTTTAACTGGCTTTCTCCTTTCTCAGGTTTTCATTCATTCCCAGCCCCTAGACTACAGGGTGGCACTGAACCGCATTTAGGGGGTCTTCTCTCTCCAGTTTAGCCTTTCTGGCAACACCTTCACAGACATATCCAGTCAGCTTACTGAGGCTGTAAGCTCAGGTAGTTAGTGATGACTCTCCATCACAGTGGCATAGGATGACGAGGACACACATTTAGACGATCAGTTCAGAGCTAATTAGGTGGTATTGTGGGGTCAGGGAGGAGTTGTCTTACAAGGCTTATTTTGTGGTTGCACTAAGTGTTAAGATGAAGGCCATTGAAGGCAAATACGCATTATTAAGAGATTAGTTGAAACCATGTTGAGTAGTTGATTTGTGGTGCCAGGAGGGACGTGTGTTGGGATCGTCCTGCAGGCATATGAATCTGTACAGAGGGATCTGGGATTCAGAAGAGAGGGCTGAGCTAGAGAGATGAGAAGTTGTGGAGTGCAGTCTGAGGACAGCCCACGCTGCAGAGCTCTAAGAGGAAGTAGTGACAGAAGAGAGACAGTTAGCAGAACCAAGAGGTCAATGCCACAGAGGTCATGGGGACTAGAGCATTTTGAGACTCCACAGTGAAGTCAGTGCTGCAGAAAAATTTAGAAAGGTTAGGAAGTAAGATTCTAGAACTTTCTCCTTCAATTCCAGTCTCAGAGCAGCTGTGCACTTTGACAAGTCTCCTTTTTTTTAAAAGCTGTTAAAAATCCAAAAACTGGTGTGTGTGTGTAGTATGCATGTATATGCATGCATATATAGGTACATCTGTGTATTCTGTGTGGGGCCAAAGGTTGACTTCATTTATCTTAGTCTATTGCTTTCTGCCTTATTTTTTTAGACCAGTGGTTCTCACCTCCTAATGCTGTAACCCTGTAATACAGTTCCTCATGTTGTGGTGACCCTTCAACCCCCAAATTATTTTGTTGTTACTTCATAACTGTAATTTTGCTATTGTTATGGATCATAATGTAAATCTCTGATATGGAGGACATCTGCTATGTGATCTGAAAGAGGTCATGACCCACAGGTTGAGAGCCACTGTTTAGACAGACTCACTGAAGCTAGAGCTCATTGTTTACCATACACTGGCTGGCTAGTGAGTTTCGGGGCTCTGCCTATCTGTCCATCCCCTCCTCCCCAACCCCCATGCTAAGGTTATGGGTATGCACTGCCAAGCCTGGCTTTTATGTGGTTGTGTTGAGGGGATCCAACACTTTCCCACTGAGCCATCTCCTTAGCACCCTGGCTATGATTATTCCTCTCAATGTCTATTTCCCAGGTATCAGTGAGTATTTATCTTATTTGAGCACAAAAAAAGGCTAATAAGGGATTTTTTTCCCTTCTTAGTGAATTAATAACTTAATAGTAACAATGGCAGGTTGTGCAGATTAAATAATTTATTTTCCCATCACAGAGTGAGTTCCTAATGCAGCCTTAGAAGGCTGGTGTAGAATAAATCAAGTAAACAGATCTGGTGACAGGTCTTTCATCAGTTGTTGCTGGCATGGGCACATGGGCAGAGGGCCACCTGCAGGACACTGTGTCATGTAATGTTCATGTGTTATAGGCTAAGTGCTTAGTATTTTTATTAATTTAGGAAGTACGTTGGCATGTGGCCTTTAAAATTACTTATTATATTATTATAAATCTCGATTAAGGCAACAAAACATATTTACTGTGGCCAACTTCACAGCTGGGGTGAAATGTTTTAGAGCGTGTGTAATGAGCCACTAGATGATGGTGACTCCCAGCTCTATCTGAGGAATTCGAGCTGGGAAATGAATTAGGGGCTGTAAAGGTCTATGTAATTGTGAAAATTAATTTCAAGGAATAATGTCATGTGTCCTGCGAGTACTTCTGTAATAATTTATGAGGATAGTGAAAAAATGGAAGTTGTGAGATTTTCCAACCTCAAGTCCATTTTGTAAAAAGGATATAATAAAAATGTAATGCTAATATGAATCTTCAAAGATATGCTTCCAAAGTAATATAAAAGGAAATGAAACTGAGCTTTGTGTGGGTAAAGGCACTTGCCCTTGAACCTGATGACTAGGGTTTGGTCCCTGGGAACCATAAAGTGGAAGGAGAACCTGCTCTTGAAAGTTGTCCCCTGACCACCACATGTGTGCTGTAGCATGCATATGATCCCTCCTATTAAATAAATACAAAATTTAAAAAAAACAATTAACAGGCATTCAAATTCTAATAAATTGATGTCCGCATGATCTGTGGCTGCTACAGGCCTGGGATTATAAGAGGAGATAGTGGATGATGTCTGAGAAAACCTGGCAGCACATCCTGGCTTCCACTGTCAGGTTGAACATGTCAGAAGACTGGAGTAGGGACAGCAAAATCAGTGCTCTGTAGGGGCATGATACTTAGCATTGATGGAGTCATTCTTGGAAGGACCTGAGAGCATTCATAGGCAGAATAGATTTCAGAAAACTTACATAGAGCTTCTGTCTGTGGCTCTGATTTCAGTCTGTTCTTTGTATGTGAAAGTGGACCTGTTCTCTAGTGTGTCTCCTTGGCACATCCTTAGTCAGCATCAGCTCTTGAGTTGGCGGCATTGGTACCCTCTGTCCATTTTTCAGCTACTGTCAAACTCTGTCTTTTTCTTCACGTGGTGGTGGTGGTGATGGTGGTGGTCATAAACGTAGTAAGCATGATAGTGTAAACGTTTGAGGTTTTGTTGTATGCTAGGAAGGTATTGCCGTCTATTAGTTACATTTATAGAAAATGGAAGGGAGGTTTTAGGCCAGTGAGGTAGGTCAGCAGCAGGTGCAGTGCTTGTCACCCAGCCTTGATCTTTATTTTGATCCCTGTAGCCCACGGGAAGTTGGAGAGCGGACACCACAAAATTGTTTGGTTCCACTCATGTGTGGTGTGGCACATGCGCCTCACCCCCATATACAGACACAGTGATTGTTTTTATAAAGAATATTTAAAAAGGGAGATTTAGGAGGATGTTAAGTGATATGTCCAAGGCTACATCATAGTACATGGTGCGGCCAAGACTTGAACCCCAGAAGTATGACGTTCGGTGCCCTCTGATGCCTTCTTCTTAAGCCCCCTGCTGCTTCCAGAGATGTAATATACTGCAGGAGCAAGCTCTGTATGTGCTTCGAAATGCCCCAGGAGCTGTGTGAAGGAGAAAGTACAGCGAACCAGGTGAAGGTAATTTATGAAGCCTGATGAAGTTGGCGTCTCAGCCTAAAATAGTATCTTACTATCTGCTACTCTGCTACGTAAGATGCGTTGCCCAGTCTTTGCGGTATGGTGTGTATTTAGCACTTAAACAGGGTTTTACTTTGGACTAGCCACATTTTGGGTGCTCTGTAGCCACATGTGCTATAAGGGCCACTGCCATTGCAGCTTCAGGGGCAGGCATCCGACCTTAGTCTTTAGAGGAGTCAATCAAAGCAGGGGAAGCCTGTGGAGAAGCCAGCAGAAGAGGCAACGAAAAAGACAGCCTAGTAGCTCCTGGTCTGATCCTCAACTCCACTCTGGTGGCTGGGGTTAGGGCTGCATTCCATGGACACCGTAGGGATAGATAGGCATTTGGGGGCCACCCACCACTACAGTTTCTAAGAAAAAGCCTTCACAGCTCTAAGAGATATGCATGTCTCATTTGAAATGCCATCTTTTGCTCATAGTGAAGTTCATTGGGGGAACTCTGCTTTATGAGCTCTAGTAACCCATGTAACATTAACAGTGTGTTCTTCAGATCTTTTTCTTTTCCTTTTTGGTTTTCTGAGACAGGCTTTCTCTGTGTAGCCCTGACTATCTTAGAACTTACTCTGTAGATCAGGCTGGCCTCGAACTCACAGAGATCCACCTGCCTCTGCCTCCCAAGTGTTGGGATTAAAGGTATGTGCCTTCCACTGCCTGGCTCTTCAGGTCCCTTTTCAATGTATCCATTTAGTTAATTAGCTAAGTCTGCATTTAGGTGGACATGACAATGTGAGTCTTTATATAAATGTATATGTGCATATACTTGCATATAAAATAGATACACATAAATTTGTGTGCTTACATTACGGGCCCTGTCGTACTGAGGCCTGCTCCTGGCACTTACCTTGCTGGTCAGGTCAGCATGTGCAGAGAGAGGAATGAGGAGTGTGTCTTGGTGGAAGAGAACTTACTTAGTATGTACAAGTACAAAGCCTTGCGTTCACTTCCCTACTCTGCAAAAACAAAAGACATAGAAAGGTATTTTGTCTTGTTCATTTTTATTTGAGACAGAATCTCATCATGTAGCTCTGGCTAGCCTGGAACTTGATATGTAGACCAGGTTAGACTTGAACTCCTAGAGATCAATCTGCCTCTGGAGCACTGAGATCAAAGGTGTGCACCACCATGCCTGACTAGTTATTCCATTCTTATTAATGAATGCATTTCATTTAATTTTTCTCTTACCATATTGCTGGTGTTTCAGTTTCTCCCTTGCTCTTTAAACTTAGAACTAGTTGATAGCCTTATAAATTTTTAGAAACACAGTTGTTGGGCCATAACAGCATGTGCAGAGTCAAGAGGCAGGTGGATCTCTGAGTTCGAGGCCAGCCTGGTGTACAGAGTAAGTTCAGGACAGCCAGGGCTACACAGACAGAAACCCTGTCTTGGAAAACCAAAAAAGAAAAGAAAAGGATCTGAAGAACACACAGCACATAACTTTTGACAGTGTGCAGAGCTCAGCTCCAGGAAGCAGCTTGTACTTCCAGCACTGTACTTTGCTACATAATGATTCAGTTACAGTTTCAGAACTTGAAGGAACACACAGAACGTAGCCTGGTATACCCTGGCCTCTTCTCAAGGCAGAGAGACTTGGAGACTTGAAGGGTTTGAGAGCAAGAGAGTGGAGAGGAGGGGGAAGAGAAGAGGGGAGAAGATACAGTACATGTAGTGCAGGTGCTGCAGAGGCCAGAGAGCTTTGCCCAGGAGCCAGAGTTAGAAGTGACATTGGCGCTGAGAACCTACTTGGCTCCTCTGAAGGTGTGAGCAGTGTGCTCTCCTTACTGCTGAACTGCCTCTCCTGTTCCCAGACACCTTTTGTGTAGGGTACTCCACCAGGGTTTGCCTGTCTCTGGCTTGTTTCTGTTGTCACTCAAATGTCTTCTTAGTTGCACACTTTCCCTTTCTACCACCAGCCTCTTGACCTTGCCATGCCTTTTCCCTTTTTTTATAATAATTTATTTTTTATTTCTTCAAGTTACATCTCAATCACAATCCCCTCCCTACTCCCCCCTCCAGTCCCACCCTTCCACCCTCCTCCCCCTCACCCCCCCATCCTCTTCCCTTCTTTTTTTTTTTTTTTTTTTTTAGTTTAAGGTATTTCTTTTTCCCCCAACAGCTCTCCCTTTCAGTCCAACAAATGGTTCATTTTCTTATAACTATAAATACAATACAAAACAACAGAAATAAATAGGCCACAATTATAAGAGTTATATGGCTTAGCATAGATTCCCAATGTCCAGTCCATATGTATTTGGGACCTGACTTTAACATTCTACTATCTAACCATCTCCATGAGTTTAAATTTCTATATCTAACTCAGCTTTCATACTAACTTGCCTCACAATATTAAAAATATCTTCTTAGATCCAGAACGCCCTCTTGATTCCTAAATAACTCAAAATTTAACTATGAGACTCTAGCTATCTATTCTTCAACCACCTCAGAGACCTGAGAGGGATAAATATATCTGATTATATAGTAAGTGCAGGGCCTGCAGCTTCCAAACTATGAAATGACATACCAGTGGCTGCCTGGACAGTTCCCATTTTCTCTCCATACATTACAGCATCAATCTTCAGCCATTTGGCCCCGTTTCTCTGACAGACATTGATTGTAGAGCAGGAATTATGAAGGACTTACCTACCCTGTCTTGGCAGAGCTAGGCTGTCGACTTACCTGCTTCCAAGTTTTGTCCCTTTTGGACAGAAGTCTGTCTACAGTTGAAGCAAGGGGTTTTTCTTGCCAAGAGAAAGGCTTACCACCAATTCAGTCATCTCCCACTGGAGATTCTTCGATGCTCATCTTCTTCTTGGAGTAGAATAGGGGGTGCTGTCAGGAGCTGACATGTCTTGATATCAAAAAATCTTAAGTTAAGAAAACATCTTTGAATGCCATATTCTGCAGATCTCTTGAGGTTTTTGAAGATGCCCTATCTATCTCTTATATTTAGATAAGCAAATATTGCTTGTCTCTTAGCAACTTGATTTCTGAGTAGCTTAGAAAATAACTGTGATAGACTGTCATAGTAACTAACAAAATAACACGTTTGCATGGCTATTAGTTTCCATTTCTTTTTTTTTTTTTTTTGGTTTTTCGAGACAGGGTTTCTCTGTGTATCCTTGGCTGTCCTGGACTCACTTTGTAGACCAGGCTGGCCTCGAACTCACAGTGATCCGCCTGCCTCTGCCTCCCAAGTGCTGGGATTAAAGGCGTGCGCCACCACCGCCCGGCTTAGTTTCCATTTCTTAATTATCCTAAACAGTTTATGACGGTTGGTAGCAAGAGGCCAAAACTTGACATTTCATTTTTAAGCATTACTAGGAACAATACCTTTAAGAAGCATTACCCTTAATTTTGTATCAATATACAAAGATCAATACCAATGTGGCCAAATATAATCTTAATTTTGTATCATTATACAAAGTTCAGTACCGATGTAGCCCAATACAATCTTATTTTACATCAATATACAAGGGTCAATACCATTGTGGCCAAATATAATTTAATTTTGTATCAATATACAAAGATCAATACCGATGTAGCCCTATACAATCTTAATTTTGCCTTAATACTCAATGATCAATACCAATTTAGCCAAATATAATATTAATTTTGTATCAGTATACAAAGGCATAAGGCCATATTCAATAATCTGTCCTTTTTTCTTGATCTTTTCCTATACTATGTCTATGTCCCATTTTTCTCAAGTCTGTTCACTCCTATAGGAGAGAAAGAAGGATACAGAAAAGAAAAAGAAGTCCCTGGGTCTAACCTCCAAAACCCATTTAACAAGACCATTTAACAGCTTGTAGTCTTTTCCCCTAAATAACAAAATTTTCTATTATTTATCAAATAACCAAAGGGGGTGAACACCCTCCCCACCTTCTGGGGAGGGGATGATGTTCTCTTAAAATGACTTCCTGCTGATTTGGGACGTAGTAAACCTGTTTGGGGCCCAAATAAGAATGGAAAAATGGTTAAAAATATTAATAGAATCATTTGATGTTCAGTCCTTTTGTGCTCAGCTATTTAGATGTCCTAAGAAGTTCATAGACAGAAGCTGATCTTCAGAGCTTTACTGAAGTGCTGGCTGGAGCAGTCTGTGGAGCGACCGATCTTAGCGATTTTGAGTTGTTGTGGTTGTAGACTTTTGAGGAAACTGCTATTGAGGAAGTCTGCAAGGCTGGATCATCTGGGCCACTCGTCTTCTTTGGTGTCTGATCTGTTTTCTGCTGAGGTTTCCGTTGTCCAGTTGTCCCTGGAATCCTTGAAAGGATGCTTTAAATCTCCTGGAAAGATAAGAACAGAGCCCTGCCCTAATCCTAACTCTGGGACAATTACCTTTTTTTTGGGGGGGGGGGTCAGGTAATATTTTTCCTGGAGCAAATTTGGTTTTTTGACATATATAAAGTTTTACCATTCAATCCGGATTAAAGAAGAAATTATTTTGATATTTTGGATCTAAACAAACCTTTAGTGTATATATTTTGAGATCTCAAAGGACAATTTGTTTGAATTGCAGCCTGCCTTTTGTAAGTAGCTTTTAAACTTAAATCCTTCCAAATCCTATGTGCCTGTCTCTGCATTCTAAGTTTTGGGATCAAAGACATGTGGTTCCCAACTAATGGGATTAAAGATGTGCTCCTCCACCCCTGGATCAAAGTTTTTCTCTGTTTAGAGCTTGTTTTGTATCAGGCTGACCTTGAGCTCTGAGATCTGCCTGTTTCTGTCTCTAGTGTTGGGATTAAGGGTGTATTCTTCCCTAATGATGGGACTAAGGGTGTGCACCATCAGCACCCTGTTTCTTGTAACTCTAGAATTTATAAGACAACTAACTCTATAGTGATCCTCCTGTCTCTGCTGGAGGTAAAGGCATGGGCTAACACCATGCATTATTTTACCTTAGCTTTAAGTTTTTTCAACTCTTGGAGGTTTGTAAAAGCAGGTTGAACAGCTGTCATCTTTAATTTATTTACAGTATTTTAAACCTGTTACCTGCTTTTTAATGCCAAACCATGGAAATAGCCTATACCTCTACAAACAAAACAAAACAAAACAAAACAAGACTTTTAAGCTGCTCTCAAGTTTGTGTAATCTCTGTAGCCACCTGCAGTCTAACATTCTAATCTGAAATTAAGGCCATTTTCCTTTCATGCCAGTAAGGCAATTATACCTTTGGTAAATTATAGTTTGAAAATTTTATATTGCATTTTTATTATATTTTTAAGCTTATTAACTCTTTTCTTAAAAAAAGTATTATTTACTTCTAGAACATAGTTTCCTCCCTCCTCCCCTCCTGGCCCCTCCCTTCCTCTCTCCTTCCCTCCCTCTCTCCTTCCCTCCCTCCCTCCCTCCTTGTTCCTCTACTTGGTACTCTCCTTCTCCTCAGATGAGGAGGGCCCTCACATATGATACTCCCTCAGATCTTGCGTCATGTGAGGGCCAAGAGCTTCCACTTGTACTGGAGCTTGATAAGGCACACCATCTAGGGTGTGGTGTTCCACTAACCTGCAGCAGATTCCATGACTCACTGGTGAGTAGAATTTTTCCTAGGATAGATATGCTAGATTCCTATCTATTTGGGTATGTGGGTTATAGGATAGTTATCCTCTGATGTATGGTTAATATCCATTTATAAGGGAATACATACCATGTTTATCTTTCTGGGACTGTGTCAGCTCACTTAGGATGAGCTTTTCTAGTTCCATCCATTTGGTTTCGAATTGCATGATTTCTTCATTTCTGATAGCTGTGTAGTATTCCATTGTGTAAATGTACCACAGGTTTTTTTTATCCATTCTTCAGTTGAAGGACATCTGGGTTGTTTCCAGTTTCTGGCTATTACAAATAAAGCTGCTATGAACATTGTGGAGGCAATGTCCTTGTGGTTTCGTTTCGAATCTTTTGGATATATGCCCAAGAGGGGTATGGCTGGGTCTTGAGGTAGATTTATTCCCAATTTTGTAAGATATCTCCAGATTGATTTCCAAAGTGGTTGCACAAGTTTGCAGTCCCACCAGCAATGGGGGAGTGTTCCCCTTTCTCCACATCCTCGCCAGCATGTGCTATCATTTGAGTTTTTGATCTTAGCCATTCTGACAGGTGTGAGATGGAATCTCAGAGTTGTTTTAAGTTGCATTTCCCTGATGACCAAAGATGTTGAACCTTTCCTCAAATGCCTCTCAGCCTTTAGAGATTTCTCTTCTGTGAATTCTCGGTTTAGCTCTGAACCCCATTTATTGATGGGGTTATTTGATTTTTTGGTGTTTAATTTCTTCAGTTCTTTATATATTTTGGATATTAGCCCTCTGTCAGATGTTGGGTTGGTGAAGATTTTTTCCCAGTCTGTAGGCTGCCATTTTGTTCTAAGGACAGTGTCCTTTGCTTTACAGAAGTTTTTCAATTTTATAAGGTCCCATTTATTGATTGTTTGTTTTAGTGCCTGAGCTATTGGTGTTCTATTCAGGAAGTTGCTACCAGTGCCAATGATTTCAAGGCTTTTCCCCACTTTCTCTTCTATTAATGTTAATGTGTCTGGATTTATGTTGAGGTCCTTGATCCACTTAGACTTAAGTTTTGTACAGGGTGATAAGTATGGATCTATTTGCATTCTTCTACATGTTGACATCCAGTTAGACCACCACCATTTATTGAAGATGCTTTCCTTTTTCCATTGTATGTTTTTGGCTTCTTTATCAAAAATTAAATGACCATAGGTGTGTGGGTTTATTTCTGGATCTTCAATTCGATTCCATTGGTCAACTGGTCTGTTTCTATACCAGTACCATGCTGTTTTTATTACTATTGCCCTGTAGTACAGCTTGAAATCCGGGATGGTGATACCTCCAGATGTTCTGCTATTGTACATGATTGATTTAGCTATTCTGGGTGTTTTGTTATTCCATATGAAGTTGAGAATTGTTTTTTCCAGATCTGTAAAAAATTGAGTTGGTATTTGGATAGGAATTGCATTGAATCTGTATATTGCTTTTGGTAAGATTGCCGTTTTTATTATGTTGATCCTACCTATCCATGAACAAGGGAGATCTTTCCATCTCCTGATATCTTCTTCAATTTCTTTCTTCAGGGACTTGAAGTTCTTATACAGGTCTTTCACTTGCTTGGTTAGAGTTACCCCCAGGTATTTTATATTATTTGTGGCTATTGTGAAGGGTGTTGATTCCCTTATTTCTTTCTCAGCCCATTTATCCTTTGTATAAAGAAGGGCTACTATTTTTTTTTTTTGGTTTTTTTTTTTTTTTTTTTTTTTGAGACAGGGTTTCTCTGTTTAACAGCTCTGGCTGTCCTGGACTTGCTTTGTAGACCAGGCTGGCCTCGAACTCACAAAGATCCGCCTGCCTCTGCCTCCCAAGTGCTGGGATTAAAGGTGTGTGTCACCACCGCCCGGCTAGGGCTACTAATTTTTTTGAATTGATTTTGTATCCGGCCACCTTGCTGACGGAGTTTATCAGCTGTAGAAGTTTTCTGGTGGAATTTTTGGGGTCATTTATGTATACTATCATATCATCTGCAAATAGGGATAATTTGACTTCTTCCTTTCCAATTTGTATCCCCTTGATCTCTTTTAGTTGTCTTATTGCTCTAGCTAAAACTTCAAGTACTATGTTGAAGAGATATGGAGAGAGTGGGCAGCCTTGCCTTGTCCCTGATTTTAGAGGAAATGCTTTAAGTTTCTCTCCATTTAGTTTGATGTTGGCTATTGGCTTGTTGTAAATTGCCTTTATTATGTTTAAATATGGTCATTGTATGCCTGATCTCTCTAAGACTTTTATCATGAAAGGGTGCTGTATTTTATCAAAAGGTTTTTCAGCATCCAATGAGATGATCATGTGGTTCTTTTCTTTCAGCTTGTTTATGTGGTGGATTACATTGATGGATTTTCTAATGTTGAACCACCCCTGCATCCCTGGGATGAAGCCTACTTGATCATGGTGTATGATACTTTTAATGTGATCTTGGATCCGGTTTGCAAGTATTTTATTAAGTATCTTTGCATCCATGTTCATAAGGGAAATTGGTCTGAAATTTTCTTTCTCCGTTGGGTCTTTGTGAGGTTTAGGTATCAGGGTAACTGTGGCCTCATAGAATGTGTTTGGCAGTATTCCTTCTGTTTCTATGTTGTGGAAGAGTTTGAAGAATATTGGTGTTA
>CAJQZJ010000247.1:6497202-6512632 GCA_907164525.1 Lophiomys imhausi | reverse complement strand
TGTGACTGGGTTAGGTCTCTGCCTCTCCGCTACAGTGCACACTGTGTTGCCTTGTGGGAAACTCCGGAAAAAATAATCTCACTTACCTTTGCTCTTGTGGTGCAGCTGTTTTTCCCTCTTGGGTGTACAGGTCCAAGTGCAGGCTGGATATCAGGCAGACAGGTGGGGCCTCTGGTCTGTGGCTGGAGCCGTGGGCTGGATCCGCTCCTGGGCTAGATTTGTAGCCAGAGCTCCTCTCCAGACCGGTGACGGAGCTGGGTGATCTCAGGGTGGTGTTTCGCCTTTTCCCTTTTTTAATAAAGCATCTTAATAGCCATACAAGCCACCGCCTCCATAATTTAAACCCCACCTTGATCACAGCTTGTGTGGGTTACTTTAGGTTGTTTACTCTTGGGTACAGCAGAGGATATTATGTGGCTCTTCAGCAGCTGATTCCACCCTGTCTGCCACGGAAAGACATGAGCTTCTTCATTTCTTTCTTTTTTTTTTTTTGGAGCTATAATATTTACTCATTGTACCTAAACACAGTCCCTTCTCTACAAGTGACATTTTGTAAGCATGAGGCATTGTTCTTCTCCCTATCCCCAACTCCTAATAACCTCTGATTCTTAGACTTTCTGTGCTGAGTGAACTACACCAAGCAAGAACTGAGGGCTCCTGAGAATTCTTTCCCATGGCGCTAAACAACATGAACGCCATTTCCCCATATTTTTAGTCCTCATGTTTTGTTGTTCAGAACAAGTACAACCAAGTACTTTTTAAAGAAAGAACAACAGAAGTCAAACCTCACTGTTGAAGGCGGCAATATTTCAATATGCTGTATTCCTTTGCTGTGATTCTTTTTTTTTTAATAATTTATTTCTAAGCACCGAGAAGGAAGCTGACTGCAGATCTTCGTCTGTTATAGCATTTCTGTGACTGCTCTATGTTTGTCAAATGCATGATGATGGCACAGTGGAACTGTAGAAAAAATGGGTAATTAAACTATTTAACCAGTGTTTAGATTATTGTTAATTGATTTGGAACTGTTAATCTTTAAGCCGCCATTATAAATGAGCACACCACGACCGCATGGATTTTCACAAGCCTTGGCCTCAATTGTGCAATCATAGCCCATCTAAGCTAGCTCATAGTTCTGTTGCTGAAATATGACCCCATATATACATACGTCCCCTTGGACTGCCATTCTCCAGCTATGCCGATGTTCCAGGTCATGTGGAATGAGGTTCTTTTTTCTAACCCATGGTGTGTGCCTCCTTCTTCCTGCTGCTGGCTGGAATGCTTTAATCCTCTGTCTAAAGCACAGGCCTCCTGTTCTAATCTCAAGAAGTCCCACCTTTCTCTGTCTTTGCCTAATCTCAGGCCTCAGCATTTATTTAACCAATCAGAGACAATGTAACAGACAGCAAACAGGACCAGTTAACACGTAGAATGCTTAACACTACCCCATCAGGAATGAGGACCAGCTTAATACAGTTTAAAAATTATCACCTCTTTTTCTCCTTTGAAATGACCTTTAAAAAATACTCTGCTGCCGGGCAGTGGTGGCGCACGCCTTTAATCCCAGCACTTGGGAGGCAGAGGCAGGCGGATCTTTGTGAGTTCGAGGCCAGCCTGGTCTACAAAGTGAGTCCAGGACAGCCAGGGCTACACAGAGAAACCCTGTCTCAAAACCAAAAAAAAAAAAAAAATACTCTGCTTATACCGTGTAAATAATCTCTTCTGGACAATATACTTCTCTTGTCTGCATTATCGACTTCCCTCACAAAGGCGTGGGTGGTCCTATTAGTATCTTCCTTTGATAGACTCTGAGAATTTGTGTCAGGGCCAGGGCAATGGCTCAGTGGATGAAGGCACTTGCTGCCCAGCCTGATGACCCTCATTGGGCCTCTGGGACCCGCATGGTGGAAGGAGAGAACCAACTCTGCAAGTTGTCTTTTGTCTTCTCATGTGTGCTTTGTGTACATACCTACCTCCCCTCACACAAAATAAGTTAACTAAAAAAATTGTGTTAATCACATTCTGAGTTGCTACTGTACCTTGGCCAGTCATGTATGAAGATTATGACATTAGGTCAAAAATCAACTGGCAAAATTCTAAGAAACAAATCAGCCTTGATAGGCATTTTGATCCTGACAAGAGAGAGAATCCAAGATTTAGATATGAATTACGTTTGGTTCATGAACGTTCAGAACAGAAGATAGCAGTGTAATCATAAACCTATGAGTTATTCAGTGGTGTCTTGGGGCTGTTAGTGCGCAGAATGTAAAGAAATCTTTTACTCTTTTGGTAACATTCTAAGAGAAATACATTATTCTCGTCCTGTTTGTTAAATTTTCCCACAGTGTAAGTGAAGGTTGCATGTAGACACAAGAGGATCAAAAGACAGGTTACCCACTTATTTATTCATGGGGGCTTGTGGGAATTTGGGGGTAAGACCAAGCTTAAAATATCAAAGGGTGACAGTTTTATACATACATATATATGCATATATTTCCCAGTGGGGTATAGGAAGCTTTAGACTTAAACTTTTTTTGCCTAAGGATTTTTTATTTCTAGGATAAAAGTTGTTGCCATAGTTAGGTCTGTTTGTTCGCATATTCTGAAGCACACACCTTTGGCTTGCATTTGGGAAGAGTTCTTGAGTTCATTGGCCCCTTAGATGGTCACCATTATATGTGGTGTTTGGTAGCATCTTTTGACTACATTTATGGATTCTTTTCATCACAGTGGAGAATGCTAAGTTGGAATTAGAATAAAGACAAGGTTTACAAAATTAACAAGATTATATGGCGGAAAGAAGAACAAACAGACTAGTATAAATTGTAAATATTTCTTTTAAACGTAGTCATAGAATAGCATAAATGAACATACAAATCAGGGTTTTAGGCTTGATTTAATTTCAGTTAATCTTTTTATTTCATAATTTCACAGAAAGTAGTCGTGATTTTGGGGTATAACAAGCTACAGTCAAACTATGCACAGTAGAACATTTTTATAATCTGCAAATGAAAAGCCAATTTTCTTTACACAGACAAAAATGTGGATTTTTGTAGCAGTTTTGCTACAAAGAAATTACATTGCTGCAGTTGACAAGTCTACTGCTTTAATGGGAGTTCATGCTGTAATAACCTTTATTAATTAGGAAAACCATATAATTCTAATCTGTGCAGTAATGTTATAGCCCCATAAGTTGCCACTGAAGAAATTAAATAGAAATGACTTGCCCTGTGTTTTGAAATATTATTATAAGTAATAACCTCTGTGTCATTCAGGACTATTTCATTGTTTTTTGGCTTTGAATGCTTGTTTTTCTGCTGCTAGCATTCAGTTCATACAATGTTCAGTGGGCTTGGGACTAACAAGGCTGAAAGTCCAGAAGAAGATAATTATGTAAATTCTGAGACATAAATGTTAGCTTCTCTTGGAGTTGGGATTTGTGACTTCTCTCATAAAGGTCACCCATCTCTGGGGATTGCCCCATTAGAAGTCACAGGAGGTGCTGTGGGAGACTGAGTGGATATTGGGTAAATATTCAGAAATGATGATACAAAAGTCTGGCACATTTTATTCCTACCCCATTTCCTAAAGCAGCTGAAGAAGGTATTATGTAGGGAAGAAAGAAGGAGCAAGCTTTTACATAGAGAGCGCACTTAGAACACAGTGGGATGCAGCTCATTAGGTCCACTGGCAGTCACTTTGCTTAAGGATGTCCTTCTTGGATGCCTTGGCGTGGGTTTTGCAGCACTTGGATTGTATTAATTAACGGTGGAGTCATAGACTGCAAAAGGCTTAGGTGAATAAAAGTAAAAGTGATAGTGTAAATTATAAGGTGGGCTTTTCTTTTCTTTTTTTTTTTTTTTGCCTTGAGAGTCTTAGATAACTTGTGATGGAATAACAAAGCTGCAGCTTTGCCAGCCACTGCAGAATTACTTATTGTCAGGACCAGCCTGCAGCATTTCCTAGTTTAAAAGAACATTTTTTCAGCTGGGCGTGGTGGCGCCCGCCTCTAATCCCAGCACTTGGGAGGCAGAGGCAGGTGGATCTCTGAGTTCAAGGCCAGCCTGGTCTACAAAGTGAGTCCAGGACAGCCAAGGATACACAAACCCTGTCTCGAAAAACCAAAAAAAAAAAAAAAAAGAACGTTTTTCAAAATGAGGGACAAGGCCCCTCATAGACTTGACAAAAAATATTGGCAACTAATGGGCATTGTTGTAACCCTTTATTTTATTTATTTATTTATATATTAAAACAACTATGTATGTGTAGACATGTGTTTATATTTACACACACACACACACACACACACACTCTTAAACACAAGCACACTTATCTCCTTGGGCAGCTTACTAGTAACCAATCAAATGAGGCCTTGAGGGGCTGGAAATATGGTATTCTTAAACCTACAGTAGCATAATACTGCAGCGTGTACCGGAGTCTGGCTATTACACAGCTGATAACTCTGTTGCCCAGCTCCTGTCTGCGTCTGAATGTAAGTTAGAATTCTTTACAGATGTGGAAGGGTGTTCTCATCGTGGATGCTCAGTTGAACTTGTAATTGTTATTGTAATGCACTGCTGGGCATCTTTAACTCTGTTACGGGCTGTTTAACCCTGCAACATATATTGTGTGTGCACTTGTATTAACAGCTTTCTAGTCTAGGCGTTACATTGCAGATCAAATATCAATTGTTTCCCCCCATATTAGTAAGTCAAAGGTATGTGGGGCCCACCTAAAGATGACATGAAAATGGCTTTTTATTCTTTCCAACTAGGGTATATTTTTACCTGGTACGAATAGAGTATGTTTCTGTCACCCACCACTGGTGCTGTACTATAAAGAAAACTCACTCCGTCTTCTGTTGAGTGATCTGCAGATTCAGAAGCTAGTTTATCCCGTGCAAAGAAGTGGGGGACCAGTGTGATAACCAGTAAATGGAGTTATGTGTGTGCTCAATAAAACCTTGTCAGATATTTCTGTTAAGATGCAGTTCGTTAAAAGCTGATCATGTCTATGGGTGCGTGTTTATAAATATATAGAACTGTAGAATGCATCACTTTGAAGGTAGCCTGGATGTGAGCTCAGTCTTTCCCTGACAGTAGACATCAGGAATCTTGTCGTGTGAGCCCCGTGTTTGCTGTTGTTCCTCTTCAGTGCTTCTTGGAGAATTGGGCTTCCAGAATATCAGAATGAAGGTTATACCTTTAGAGTGGTCGTCACCTTCAGACTCTTGGCTTAGTGACAAGTGGATCATACATCAAGGGCCAGGTATCCTTCCAGGGAGAAGGTAGAGCTGAACCCTCTGTGAGTGTTTACGATGCAGGCAGGGCGGAGTTTACTCCCTGAGTGCTATTAATTTAAAGTTTAAGGAATCCTACTTCAAATTACATACCACATGGGTACTAAGAGCAGAAAGAAATTGCTAAACCATATGCTTGTAAATGCCATCTCTTTCCCCCAGAGAAAGATCATTTATATTTTGCAATTAGAGAGCAGAAGGTCTTTTTCCTCATAAAGGTCTTTCAGTCAGGAAATATGCAGACTGGAGAGGGTGTCCCAGGGGAGACTCAAACGGGGCTCAAGGACTCACTGGCATCTCCACCTTGTGGAGCCACTTGGACTGTTTGCTTCATGAAACACTGGAGGAGAGTCTTACATATAAAAATTAGAATAGTCCCAAGTTAAAGCTTCTAAACCATTGCTTGAAAGTGTACTTTAAGTGAGTAAGTGGGTATTTAGGCCAATGTCTTTTCTCCCCTTTGAGGCACTGTTATGAGCTGCATATGGTGCTCTCATTGTCCTGAGGACATTGCTTATTATTTTGGTGAGAAAAAAAATGGATGTGGGCTCATTACTGCATAACAAACAGGCAGTAACCACCAATATTTTAGCACTGCTGACTAGCCATGTTTTGATTACTGATGCTTTTGAAGTAGTGAAAGCCAACACAAGAGTCCACTGCCTCACAGTTACTATTTGAAGAAGGTACCATGGAAGGTACATTTCCTGGTTGAGGGATTTTTGTTCTCTCCTAAACTAACCCTTTGTTGTCCCACCGTTCTGTCACTCTGAGGGGAAACTGGGGGAAATACATTAATCTTACCTTATCTGAGGAAATCAAGTTTGACTTTAGGATGGTAACCAGGAGTAAGTCAGATCACATTGTTCCTGAGGAAGTCTGCCTTCAGACTAGAAGAGTCTCTCATAGAGAAGATCTGAAATTGGGAGGTATCAGACAGTCCTTGAGGGCCATGCTAGTCTTGCAGCATTGTTACCTAGTTTTTTTTTTTTTTTTTTTTGGTTTTTCGAGACAGGGTTTCTCTGTGTATCCTTGGCTGTCCTGGACTCACTTTGTAGACCAGGCTGGCCTCGAACTCACAAAGATCCGCCTGCCTCTGCCTCCCAAGTGCTGGGATTAAAGGCGTGCGCCACCACCGCCCGGTTGTTACCTAGTTTTTATGTGGACTGACCTTAAACTCCATTTCTAGCTGATGGTGTTCTTGAATTCCTGATCTTCCTGCCTACACCTTCCAAGTACTGCCATTTAGGGAATGTGCCACCGTGCATGGCTTAATTTTTATTTGTAGAGAGAGTCCTTGTGTTTACCATTTCTGTCTCAGTCACCAAATCAGATAGGATTGGTTTAGTCAAATTCAACTTGCTCTCTCAATACACCAATTAGTTCTGTAATATTAAGAGTCAAATAAATGAAATACATTTGTATACTAAAAAGTATAATTATTATAATAAAATAATTATTATGAAATGTTTAGGCTTTTTAAAAATATGTAAAAATATGAATTAGCTATAAGGCAAAAGATACTGTCATTCGAACAAAACGCCAGCCTACATTGGGAAAAAAAATCTTCACCAACCCCACATCTGACAGAGGCTAATATCCAAAATTTATAAAGAACTCACGAAATTAAATGCCAAGAAACCAAATAATCCAATGAAAAAATGGGAACAGAGCTAAACAGAGAATTCACAAAGGAGGAGGAATCCCTAATGGCTGAGAGTCACTTGAGGAAATGCTCAGCATCCTTAATCATCAGAGAAATGCAACTCAAGACGACCCTGAGATTCCATCTCACACCTGTCAGAATGGCTAAGATCAAAAGCTCAAATGACAGCACATGCTGGCGAGGGTGTGGAGAAAGGGAAACTCTCCTCCATTGCTGGTGGGAGTGCAGGCTTGTGCAACCACTGTGGAGGTCAGTATGGTGAAAACTTGGAATAGCTTTGCCTCGGGACCCAGCCGTACCATTTCTGGGTATACATCCAAATGATTCTGCACCAAATCACAAGGAAGTTTCCTCATCTATGTTCATAGCAGCCTTATTTGTAATAGGTAGAAACTGGAAACAACCCAGATGTCCCTCAACCAAAGAATGGATTAAAAAACTGTGGTACATCTACACAATGGAATACTACTCAGCCATCAGAAACAATGAAATCCTGCAATTTGCATCCAAATGGATGGAACTAGAGAAGCTCATCCTGAGTGAGCTAACCCAGACTCAGAAGGATGCACATGGCATCTATTCACTTATAGTTGGATTTTAGCCATATAGTACAGGATATCTATACTACAACCAACGCACCAAAGGGAACATGGACATAGACTTTTTTCCTGGCAGTGAGACACTTTGCCCTAGTGGTGCTGCCTTGTAGGCCCCCAGTGAATGAGGAGGCTCTTGGCCCTTATATGTCTGCTGAAATGGGGCGGGGGACTGTTACGTAGAGATACTCCACTCCAGAGAAGTGTGATGGAAGGGATAGGGAGTAGAGGGTGGGAGGGCGGGACTGGGAGGGGTGGAAAGAGGACACTGTGATGGAGATATAACCTGAAGTAATAAATAAACATTAAAAATATATGAATTAGCTTTTTTAGCAATTTGTTAGTTTTTTTAGTGTTTATATTTTATTTAATAGAACAAACTTTTTGTTAATACTGTTTGTTTTTTCAAGACCAGATTTCTTTATGTAGCCCTGACTGTCCTGGAACTCACTGTATAGAACTTCCAGAAATCTACCTGCCTTTGCTTCCCAAGTGCTGGGATTAAAAGCATGTGCCACCACCACCTAGGAGTAGTACTGTTTTATAGTGTGTATTGTGACATTATGATGTATATTTGAGATTGTTTCAGGACTGGAGTGTGTAGCTCAGTGGTAGAGTGCTTGTCTGACATGCACAAGCCCCCAAGTTCAATACCAGCCATGTTAAAACCAAACATTTTTTCACCATTATTAGTATTTGATTTTCTTTTAGTCATTTATAATATTAATAAATAACATTTTTACTAATATTGAGGTGCTACTATTTGAGTAATTCCTCAGAAAATAGACATTTAGATTTTTTTCTTCATGGCTAGTCAGTTCTTTTCTTTCTTTTAAACCAAACACAAATGCAAAACTTGTCTGGCTCTGGGTTTAATCCCAGCACCCAAAGCAATATCTCATGATAAATACAAAATCTATATGCTTAATTTTCTTTCGTTTTCTAAAGAGACTAGCATTGGACCAATGGTCTCCAGCATGTTAGGGAAGCACTGCATCACTGAGCTCAGTCCTTATGTTATTAGTTCTAAAGTGTGTTCATTTGACACATTTTCTTTTTTTGGAGTGTTCGCGCGTGTGTGTGTGTGTGTGTGTGTGTGTGTGTGTACATGTGCAACCACATGATTTTTCATTGCCCACCTGTAGAGAGCTGCGACATGCCGCGCCCTAAAGATGGTGCCGGTTTCCGCCTCCCACCAGCCCAATGGTGAGTGCTCTCGGTGGTAAACAAGTCCATATTTGGCTAAGACCGCTGATCTGGCTTGCTTCCGCATACGTGGGCCTCTAAGATAGCACCACGTGGCTTTACTTGATTGGCTGTTCATATAGTATTTAGCCTGTGGGTTGGGTCTGCCCGGGCATTCGGAAGACTGTTTTCAAGGGACCTGAATAAACTGCTGGAGAAGAGCTTTTGCGAGTTGCGTCATCCTTGCTGGTCGAGGGGGACGCGACACCCACCCTTGCTCTGAATAATGATATGGAGACCTTTTATTTATTAAAAGCTTCAGGCACTATAGCTGCATAGATACTTGCAGGCAGACTTTAAACTATTAATAACTCTAAACACCTAACCCACCAACCTGAGGCACCAGAGAAAGGATATAGACCTCCTAAATTGCAGGTCTTTGGGATAACTTGTCAGCAGTCTAACCAAATTAGCATATACAGGAGCAGATGCAGTCAACAGCAGGGACACAGCAAACAGCAAGGACAACTGCAGAAGCAGTGGCCTTTGAGGCCTGTCTTCAGCAAGTCTCAGGGACAGCAAACTTTGGTAACGCATTGTCTGGACTTCTTCAAAGTGAAGGAGTGAGTAGTCAGCAGTGACAAGAAGTGAAGCCAAGCAAAAAGTCCCTCCATGTTTCCGGGCCTCCTCTTTGTACTGACACAAGGACACCTTCCAGTTGGCCAGCTTCATGCCCTCTGCACAAGGTACTTCCTGTTCACCAAGATCAGGAGCTGTCCAAGGAGTTGTCCATCAAGGGATGTAATATGTCCCCATAGGTGACAGTTTTCTTACTGGAAAAACATCACGTGCTCTTTCATCAGGGTGTTTGGATGCCTCTTTCATGAGTCTGTTTTTCAGTGGTGTACAGAGCACCTCCACATCCCACACTTGAGACATTCATTTAACACAACCATGCTTCCAAACTTCTACCACAGATACTTAGCTATTCTAACCCGACAATATTGGCCTGGCCTGCTTCCTGTCATGTGACCTGTTACCTGCCATCTTAGTCCTGCCCTGACACCATGTCCTGTAGAAAATGGGTAATTAAATTGTTTTCCTGTATCTTTAATCCTTAACCCACCATTATAAATAAGCACACAGAGACACCAATGGGATTTAACAAGCCTTGGCCTGGATTGTGCAATTTTAGCCCATTTAAGCTACCTCTTAATTCTATTCCCCAAATATAATCCCATATATACTTAAGTCCTCTGGGTTGTTATTCTCCACCCTCTGCCGTTGTTCCTGGCCACGTGGAACGAGGTTCTTTTTTCTAACCCATGGTGTGTGTCCTCCTTCCTGCTCTTTGCTTCTTCTCCTTCTTGAGGCTGCTCCTTCTACCACTGCAGGCTTCTTTTCCCTATGAACCTCTGCTTTAGAAGACCACACACCTTAGTCCTGACTACCTCTGTCTTTGCCAAATCTGAGGCCTCAGCATTTATTTCACCAAAGACAAGATAACACAGTATTACTTGATGTACAACAAGCTTCTGAAAACAGATTTATTAACATTTAAAATACATAACATCACCCCATCAGTGTCCTGATGGTGACTCTCTCTCCTCTCTGGTCCCCACCTGAAACCCTTTCCCTGAGCTCAGAAGTCCTGCCTTATCTTCTCTTGCCCAGCTATTGACTATTCAGCTCTTTTTTTTTAAAAAAGGCTTAAAATATTTATTTTTGCATCTTACTGCGAGTACAGATGCATTCTAAGTGTTATACATGATTTACTCACATTTGTCATTGCTCTGAAGAAACTTATAGTATGTTTCTCTAATGTACACAACTTAGTATTTTCTTTTTTTGTATTAAATACTGTATTTTTTTTCTTCAAGTTACATCTCAGTCACAAACCCTTCCCTATTCCCCCTTCCTGTCCCATCCTTCCACCATTTTCCCCCCAACAGCTTCCCCTTTCAGTCCAACAAATTGTTCCTTTGCTTATAACAGTAAATACTATACAAAACAACAGAAATAAATATTCCACATTTGTGAGAGTTAAATGGCCCAGTATACATTCCCAATGTCCAGTTCATACATATTTGGCCCCTGACTTTAACATGCTACCATCTAACCATCTCCATGAGTTTAAAGTTCGATAACTGACTCAGCTTTCATACTAACTTGCATCACTATTATAACCATCTTCTTAGATCCAGAACACCCTCTTGATTCGTAAACAACTCAAAATTTAACTATGAGACTCTAGCTGTCTATTCTTCAACCACCTCAGAGACCTGAGAGGGAAAAATATATCTGATTATATAGGAAGTGCAGGGCCTACAGCTTCCAAAACTAAGAAATGACATACCAGTGACTGCCTGGACAGTTCCCATTTTCTCTCCATACATTCCAGCATCAGTCTTCAGCTTTTGGTCCTGTTTCTCTGACAGACATTTATTGTAGAGCAGGGATTATGAAGGACTTACCTACCCTGTCTTGGCAGAGCTAGGCTGTCGACTTCCCTGCTACCAAGTTTTGGCCTTTTTGGACAGCCGTCTGTCTGCAGTTGAAGCAAGGAATTTTTTCATGCCAAGAGATAGGCTTGCCACTAATTCAACCATCTCACACTGGAGATTCTTCGATGCTTATCTTCTACTTGGAGGAGAATAGGGGGTGCTGTCAGGAGCTGATATGTCTCGATATAAAAAAAAAATCTTAATTTAAGACATCTTTGAATGCCATATTCTGCAGATCTCTTGGGGTTTTTAAAGATGCCCTATCCATCTCTTGTATTTAGATAAGCAAATGTTGCTTGTCTCTTAACAACTTGATTACTGAGTAGCTTAGAGAATATCTGTGATAGACTGTCATAGTAGCTAACAAAGTGACATGCTTGCATGACTAGGAGTTTGTTTTTCTTAACTATGCTAAACAGTTTAAGACGGTTGGTATCAAGAGGCCAGAGCTTCACATTTCATTTTTAAGTATCTCTAGGTACGATACCATTAGAAAGCGTTACCCTCCGGGCGGTGGTGGCGCACGCCTTTAATCCCAGCACTTGGGAGGCAGAGGCAGGTGGATCTTTGCGAGTTCGAGGCCAGCCTGGTCTACAAAGTGAGTCCAGGACAGCCAGAGCTGTTAAACAGAGAAACCCTGTCTCAAAAAACCAAAAAAAAAAAAAAAAAAGAAAGCGTTACCTTTAATTTTGTATCAATATACAAAGATCTATTCAAATGTGGCTAAATATACTCTTAATTTTGTATAAGTATACAAAGATCAATGCCTATGTAGCCCAAAACAATCATAATATTACGTCAATATACAAGGGTCAATACCATTGTGGCCAACTATAATCTTAATTTTGTATCAATATACAAAGATCAATACCGATGTAGTCCAATACAATCTTATTTTTTGCACAATAAACAATGGTCAATACCACTTTAGCCAAATATACTACTAATTTTGTATCAATATACAAATGTATAAGGGCATATTCAATAATCTGTCCCTTTTTCTTGGTCCTTCCTGTGCTATGTCTATATCTCATTTTTCTCAAGTCCGTGCACTCCTACATAGGAGAGAAAGAAGGATACAGAAAAGGGAAAGAAGGAAGTCCCTTGGTCTAACCTCCAAAACCCATTAAACAGGACCATTTAACAGCTTGTAATCTCTTCCCCTAAATAACAGAGTTTTCAGTTATCTTTCAAATAACCAAAAGGGGGGCGGAGAAACACCCTCCCCACACTCTGGGCATGGGACGTCGCTCTCTTAAAATGACTTCCTGCTGATTTGGGTCGTAGTAAACCTGTTTGGGGCCCGAACCAAAATAGAAAAATGGTTAAAAATGTTAGTACAATCCTATTATGTTCAGTCCTTCTGTTCTCAGCTGTTTAGATGTCCTAAGGAGTTTGTAGGCAGAAGCTGATCTTCCAGGCTTTACTGAGGTTCTGGCTGGGGCATTGTGTAGAGCTGAACGATCTTAGCGATATTGAGTTGTTGTGGTTGTAGACTTTTGATGGAAACAACCATTGAGGGAGTCTGTCAGGCTGAATCATCTGGGTCAGTCGTCTTCTTTGGTGTCTGATTCTGTTTTCTGCTGAGGTTTCCGTTGTCCAGTTGTCCCTGGGTTCCTTGAATGGATCCTTTGATTCTCCTGGAAAGATAAGAACAGAGCCCTGCCCTAATCCTAACTCTGGGACAATTACCCTCTTTTTTTTTGGGGGGGGGGTTAGGTAATATTTCTCCTGAAGCAAATTTGGTTTTTTGACAATATATAAAGTGCTATCTTTCAATCTGGGTTAAAGAAGAAATTATTTTGTTATTTTGGAGCTAAACCAGCTTTAGTGTTTATATTTTGAGATCTCAAAGGACAATTTGTTTGTATTGAGTAGGCCTTTTGTAAGTAGCTTTTAAACTTAGGTCCTTCCAAATCCTATGTGTGTGTCTCTGCATTCTAATTATTAGGATCAAAGACCTGTGGTTCCCATCTGAAGGGATTAAAGATGTGTTCCACCACTCCTGGATCGAAGTTTTTCTCTATTTAGAGTTTGTTTTGCATCAGGCTGACCTTGAGCTCTGAGATCTGCCTGTTTCTGTCTCTAGTGTGTTGGGATTAAGGGTGTACTCTTCTTGAATGATGGGATTAAGGGTGTGCACCCTCACCACCCTGTTTCGTGTAACTCTAGAATTTATAAGACAACTAACTCTATGGTGCTCCTCCCGTCTCTGCTGAAGTTAAAGGCATGGGTTAACACCACATTTCTCATGTATTTTACCTTAGCTCTACGTTTTTTCGACACTTGGAGGCTTATAAAACCAGGTTGAACGGCTGTATCCTTTATTTTATTTACAGTGTTTTAACATTGTTACCTGCTTTTTTTTTAATTAATAAATTTATTTGTTTGTTGCTTCAGGTTACATCCTTATCATATTGTCCTCTTTTCCAGCTTCCCAGCCCCACCCTCCCATGCTCTACCCCCTGACCCTTCCATCTTATTCCTCTGGGGTGGAGTGTCCCTGCATAACAGTCCCTCACTACAGCTCAGGAGTCATATGAGGGCCAAGAGCCTCTTCATACTCTGGGGGCCTACGAGGCAGTACTGCCAGTGAAAGGTGTCTCCTTCCTACGGGGGGAAAACTAAAAAAAAGACCAACAAACACACAAACCCACAAAAACAAAGAACAGCAACAAAAAAGAGAGGAAAAAGAAAAAAGAAAAAGGAAAAAGAAAAAGAAAAAAGAGAAAAAAAGTCTATGTCCATGTTCCTTTTGGTGTGTTGGTTGTAGTATAGTTATCCTGTACTATATAGCTAAAATCCTACTATAAGTGAATAGATGCCATGTGCATCCTTCTGAGTCTGGGTTAGCTCACTCAGGATGAGCTTCTCTATTTCCATCCATTTGGCTGCAAATTGCATAATTTCATTGTTTCTGATAGCTGAGTAATATTCCATTGGTAGATAGATGTACCACAGTTTTTTAATCCATTCTTCAGTTGAGGGACATCTGGGTTGTTTCCAATTTCTAGCTATTACAAATAAGGCTGCTATGAACATAGATGAGGAGACTTCCCTATGACTCCCTGAGGGGTCCTTTGGGTGAATACCCAGAAGTGGTATGGCTGGGTCCTGAGGCAGAGTTATTCCAAGATTTCTAAGATATCGCCAGACAGACCTCCATAGTGGTTGCACAAGCCTGCACTCCCACCAGCAATGGAGTAGGGTTCCCCTTTCTCCACACCCTCGCCAGCATGTGCTGTCATTTGAGCTCTTTATCTTAGCCATTCTGACAGGTGTGAGATGGAATCTCAGGGTCGTCTTCAGTTGCATTTCTCTGATGATTAAGGATGTTGAGCATTTCTTCAGCTGTCTCTCAGCCATTAGGGATTCCTCCTTTGTGAATTCTCTATTTAGCTCTGTCTCCCATTTTTTGATTGGATTATTTGGTTTCTTGGCATTTAGTTTCTTGAGTTCTTTGTAGATTTTAGATAATAGCCCTCTATCAGATGTGGGGTTAGTGAAGATTTTCTCCCAGTCTGTTGGTTGCCGTTTTGTTCGAATGACAGTGTCTTTTGCCTTACAGAAGCTTTTCAGTTTCATGAGGTCCCATTTATTGATTGTTGATCTCAGGTCCTGAGCTGTTGGTGTTCTGTTCAGGAAGTTGTCACCTGTGCCAATGAGTTCGAGGGTTTCTCCTACTTTTTCTTCTAGTATATTTAGTGTGGCCGGCCTTATGTTAAGGTCTTTGATCCACTTGAATTTAAGTTTTGTACAAGGTGATAGGTATGGGTCTAATTTCATTCTTTTGCAAGTGGACATCCAGTTGGACCAGCACCATTTGTTGAAGATGCTGTATTTCTTCCATTGTGCGGTTTTGGCTTCTTTGTCAAAGATTAGTTGGCCATAGGTGTGTGGGTCCATGTTTGGGTCTTCAATTCGATTCCATTGATCCACTGGTCTGTTTCTATACCAGTACCATGCTGTTTTTATTATTATTGCTCTGTAGTAGAGCTTGAAATCTGGGATGGTGATACCTCCAGATGCTTTTTAATTGTACAGGATTGATTTAGCTATTCTGGGCTTTTTGTTTTTCCATATGAAGTTGAGAATAGCTTTTTCCAGGTCTATAAAGAATTGTGTTGGTATTTTGATAGGAATTGCATTGAATCTATATATTGCTTTTGGTAGGATAGCC
>CAJQZJ010000247.1:6486982-6497192 GCA_907164525.1 Lophiomys imhausi | reverse complement strand
ATTTCTTTCTTCAGGGGCTTGAAGTTCTTGTTGTATAGGTCCTTTACTTGCTTGGTTAGAGTTACCCCCAGGTATTTTATATTGTTTGTGGCTATTGTGAAGGGGGTTGTTTCCCTTATTTCTTTCTCGGTATATTTGTTTGTTGTATAAAGAAGGGCTTCTGATTTTTTTGATTTGATTTTGTATCCAGCCACCTTGCTGAAGTTGTTTATCAGCTGTAAGAGTTCTTTGATGGAGTTTTTGGGGTCGCTTATGTATACTAACATATCATCTGCAAATAGGGATAATTTGACTTCTTCATTTCCAGTATTTATCCCTTTGATCTCCTTTAGTTGTCTTATTGCTCTAGCAAGGACTTCAAGTACTATATTGAAGAGATATGGTGAAAGTGGACATCCTTGTCTTGTCCCTGAGTTTAGAGGGAATGCTTCAAGCTTCTCTCCATTTAATTTGATGTTGGCCACTGGCTTGCTGTACATTGCCTTTATTATTTCTAGGTACAGTCCTTGTATGCCCGTTCTCTCCAGAACTTTTAGCATGAAGGGGTGTTGGATTTTGTCAAATGCTTTTTCTGCATCTAGCGAGATTATCATGTGGTTTTTTTCTTTCATCTTGTTTATATGGTGAATTACATTGATAGACTTTCGTATATTGAACCATCCCTGCATTCCTGGGATGAAGCCTACTTGATCATGATGTATGATACTTTTGATGTGTTCTTGAATTTGGTTTGCTAGTATTTTATTAAGTATTTTTGCATCTATGTTCATGAGGGAGATTGGTCTGAAGTTCTCTTTCTTTGTTGGGTCTTTGTGTGGTTTAGGAATCAGAATGACAGTGGCCTCATAGAATGAGTTTGGCAGTGTTCTTTCTGTTTCTATGTGGTGGAAGAGTTTGAAGAGTAATGGTGTTAGTTCCTCTTTGAAGGTCCTGTAGAATTCCGTGCTAAAGCCATCTGGCCCTGGGCTTTTTTTGTTTGGGAGATTATTAATGACTGTTTTTATTTCCTTAGGGGTTATTGGGCTGTTTAAGCTGTTAATCTGATTTTGATTTAGTTTTGGTAGGTGGAATCTATCAAGTAAATTGTCCATTTCGCTTAGGTTTTCAAATTTGGTGGAATATAGATTTTTAAAGTAGAACCCGAATATTTTCTGGATCTCCTCAATGTGTGTTGTTATTTCTCCCTTTTCATTTCTGATTTTGTTGATTTGGGTTCTTTCCCTTTGCCTTTTATTTAATTTGGCTATGGGTCTGTCTATTTGTTGATTTTCTCGAAGAACCAACTCTTGGTTTCATTGATTCTTTGTATAGTTCTTTTTGATTCTAAGTTGTTGATTTCAGCCCTAAGTTTGATGATTTCCTGCCTTCTGCTCCTCTTGAGAGTGTTTGCTTCTTTTTTATCCAATTCACCCAGCTTAGCTGTTAATTCACTAATATGAGCTGTCACAGTTTTCTTTTTGAAAGCACTTAGTGCTATGAACTTTCCTCGTAGCACAGCTTTCATTGTATCCCATAGGTTTGGGTATGTTGTGTCTTCATTGTTGTTGGATTTTAAGAAGTCTTTGATTTCCTTCTTTATTTCTTCCCTGACCCAGTGGTCATCCAGTAAGGAGCTGTTCAATTTCCATGTGTGTGTAGGCTTTCTTTTGATTCTTTTGCTGTTGAATACCAGCTTTATTCCGTGGTGGTCTGATAAGATACAAGGTGTTATTTCCATTTTCTTGTATCTATTGAGACTATCTTTGTGTCCAACTATGTGGTCAATTTTGGAGAAGGTTCCTTGAGGTGCTGAGAAAAAGGTGTATTCCTTTGTGTTTGGGTGAAACGTTCTGTAGATATCTGTTAGGTCCATTTGTTTCATGATCTCTGTTAGACTCAATATTTCTCTGTTTGGCCTCAGTCTTGATGATCTGTCCATTGTTGTGAGTGGGGTGTTGAAGTCTCCCACTACTAATGTGTTGTGATTGACATGCGATTTAAGTTTTAGAAGTGTTTCTTTTACAAAAGTAGGTGCCTTTTTATTTGGGGCATAGATGTTCAGTATTGAGATTTCCTTTTGATGAATATTCCCTTTAATGAGTATATAATGCCCTTCTTTGTCTTTTTTCATTAACTTCAGTTGGATGTCTGTTTTGTTTGATATTAGGATGGCTACTCCAGCTTGCTTCCTGGGTCCATTTGCTTGGAAAACCTTTTCCCAGCCCTTTACTCTGAGGTAGTGTCTATCTTTGGTAGTGCGATGTGTTTCTTGTATGCAGCAAAAGGACGGGTCTTGCTTGCGGATCCACTCTGTAAACCTGTGTCTTTTTATTGGGGAGTTGAGTCCATTGATGTTGATGGATATTATTGACCTGGGGTTGTTATTTCCCATTAGTTTGGTATAGGTGGTAGTCCTGTGCCTCTTTTGGTTTAGTTGCTGAGGGGTTTTCTATTCCCTTTGTTTTCTTGGGTGAAGTTTTCTTCTCTGGGTTGGAATTTTCCTTCTAGGATTTTCTGTAGGGCTGGGTTTGTGGGTAGATATTGTTTAAATTTGATTTTGTCATGGAATATCTTGTTTTCTCCATCTATGTTGATAGATAGCTTTGCTGGGTATAGTAGTCTGGCTGGGCACCTATGTTCTCTCAGGACTTGTAGGATATCTGTCCAGGCCCTTCTAGCTTTTAAAGTTTCTGAGGAGAAGTCAGGTGTAATTCTGATGGGTCTGCCATTGTATGTGACTTGACCTTTTTCTCTTACAGCTTTTAATATTCTTTCTTTGTTCTGTACATTTGGTGTTTCAATTATTATGTGGCGAGAGGATTTTCTTTTCTGATCTAATCTGTTCGGTGTTCTGTAAGCCTCTTGGATTTTTATTGGCATCTCTTTTTTCAGGTTTTGGAAGTTTTCTTCTACGATTTTGTTAAAGATATTTCCTGGACCTTGGAGTCGGGAGTCTTTTCTTTCCTCTATGCCTATAATTCTTAGCTTCCGTCTTTTCATTGAGTCTTTGATTTCTTGGATGTTTTGGGTGAGAGATTTTTTAGCCTTCTCATTTTCTTTGGATGTTGTACTGATTTCTTCCATCGAATCTTCCATGCCTGAGATCCTGTCTTCCATCTCTTGCATCCTATTTTTGATACTCACATCCGTAGTTCTTGTTCTCTTCCCTTGATCTCCACTTCCTCTTTTAACTCTGACTGTGTTTTCTCTATTGTTTCTATTTCTATTTTCATGTCTTGTATGGTATTGTTCGTTTTGTACATTTCCTTCTCCAGCTTGCTTGTTTTTGTCTGAAAGTCTTTCATTGCTTTGTCCTTTTCCTGTTCAAGCTCTGTCACCTTGGCTTGAAGTTCTTTAATGGTGTTGTTCGTTGTTTTGACTTGTAAAATTGTGGCTTCTTTGAATTCCTTCATAGATTTAAGTTCTTCTTGAAGGGACTCTATCACTTTCCATAATGCAGAATTGTCATCGTTTTCATGTGTTTCTGTTGGTGTGAGGTCATCCAAATTGGATGAGCTAGGATAATTCTGCGTTGTTGGAGTCATATTTCCTTGATTTCTATTTTTTCTTGAACCTTTGGCCATATGGATGTGTTTAGCTTTCTGTTTTCGTCGTTTTCTGTGCTTGGATCCACAGGGGATTCTTTGGTGTAGGAGTCGAATTGCTTGGCTATCTGTGGTTGCTTACAGGGGGATCTCAGGGTCACTGTGGTTTTAATAGCCTGAAGCACTGTGAGCTGGTGCAGCCTATTCCCAGGTAGTGAGTAATGGTCCGGGATTGTTTCACTGTTCCCAATTCAGACTTCTCTATGTTGCACACTGAGTGATCAGCCTGTAATGGTTCTGATGGTATGGACCTGTTTGCCCAGGTACAGATTCTGTGGGCTTTGTTTGTCGTCACGGAGGCTGACAGGGCCCGGCTCCACACCTAATATGTCTGGATTTTCCAGAATACAGCTATGGTCCCCTGGCTTCTGGTTTCCCACTAGGCTTCTCCGCAGGCCTGGCCCCTCAGCCCCACCCGCCTGTGCTGGCTTCCCTCCCTCTCTGCTCAGCCGCGGGTGCTTGGAACTTCAGCCCCGCCCACCACCTGTCCCGGCTTCCTGGTTGCTCTGTCGCGGGTGCGCGGAGCTTCAGCCCTGCCCGCCTGTGCCGGCTTCCCTCCCTGTCTGCTCTGCCGCCGGTGCGCAGAGCTTCAGCCCCGCCCGCCATCTGTTCCGGCTTCCCTCCCTAGCTGCTCTGCTGTGGGTGCGTGGAGCTTCAGCCTTGTCCGCCTATGCCTGCTTCCCACCCTGAATGCTCTGACCGCCGGCTTCCCGCACTCTCGAATCCTCCGCGGCTCCAGCGGCTGCGGACCACCCGCCGTGCGCCCTGTTTCTTCCTTGCTAAGACTTCAACTATCCTGCAAAGTTTCCTAAGTAGCTATAAGGTCCTCCTGAGGTGTGGGGAGCCCAGTAGGCTAGTGGGCGATCGCCATGTGGCCTCTGATTCTGCCTGCTGTGTGTTGAGGTCGATCTTACCAGGCGCCTCTCCAAATGGGAGTTCCCGATTCCTGGATTTAGTGGCTTCCGTGTCTGAGAGAGATGGGGGGAGAGCCTTGCCCTTGGACTTTTAACAGTCCCTTGGAAGCTGTGATTGTTCCCGGAGGGTCTAGCCCCTCCGGTTTTTGCACAGTGTCCAATAACTGTGCTTTTTATGGCTCTTTTCTCCCACGTTCAAAATGCGTCAGTGCGGGTCACCGCCATCTTGGCCCCCCAGTATTCAGCTCTTTATTTAACCAATCAGAAGATGATGGAGAATAATGTTTACCACATACCTAGACAGGAGAAGCTTCATAATAATGGCAATGCCAGATCTCTGGGTACATAAATCAGCATTTGATTACAGTTCCCAAAAGCATCTTCCAGTGGATGTGTATGTGCGCACTCATGTGAGTGAGTGGGTGGGTGTGTTATGTGTATATTTGTACGCAGGTACATGTGTCTATGCCTAAGGAAGGGTATCGGGTGTCCTACTCTATCTCTTTGTTTAAATCTTCTGAAGCATGATCTTCTGAAATTGGAGCTTGTGTTTTTTGACTAGGCTGGCAGC
Organism: Lophiomys imhausi; assembly: GCA_907164525.1. Lineage (NCBI taxonomy): Eukaryota > Metazoa > Chordata > Mammalia > Rodentia > Muridae > Lophiomys > Lophiomys imhausi. The sequence continues at coordinate 6,492,123 of CAJQZJ010000247.1, read as the reverse complement.
CAGCAACCCTGCACTCCCAAGACCTTCCTCTCTCTGACTCATAATTCTGGATTGCAGGTGCATTGAAGACCTGTCTGGTTTCTTACATGAGTGTTGGCCTCTGAACTCAGATCATCTTGGTTGCTTACTAAGCACTTTAAACACTGACATCTCTATAGCCCCTACATATTTTCTTAGCTTGTATTCTTCCAAGAATGTTCTGTTAAATTTCACCATCTGAAGTTTCTATCATAATGGCATGTTTTGTTTGCAGCATAAAATATCTCACATGCTTTTTCATATGGTGGTCAGCGATGATTGATGTCTTCACAATACTGGGTCTTTCTTTAACAAATGCTTACTTCTTGTTTTCTTAAATCTTCCCGTGGAGTTTTTCAGCTTCCTTTACACGTGCTTTAGTGTGTTCCTAGATATTTCTTGTGTTTTGAAGTTACATAATTCATGAATTTTCCCTCATATTTTCTAGTCAAATTTTGAGGGGAGGTGGGGGTTACAGGAGGAAGATTTTTCATTATAATTGCTTCATGTAGATATGTCAATGAACCTCCCTGATTTTTAAAAATAGTTTTTGGTAAAATGTCATGAGTTTTTTTTAACTGAGCAGTCATCACCTCTATTCCTGGTCCATTTCTATTTTTCTCAGTTGTATACTTTTGTTCTTATAAAATGTTAATAGTGATCTATACCATTAACTTACTCCTGAACTTTTCTTTCTTTTTTTTTTTTAAGACTTATTTATTAGATATACAAGGTTCTGCTTCCAGGCACACTTGTACCACAAAAGAGGGCACCAGATCTCATTATAGATGGTCATGAGCCACCATGTGTTTGCTGGGAATTGAACTCAGGACCTCTGGAAGAGCAGCCAGTGCTCCTAACCTTTGAGCCATCTCTCCAGTGCCCCTTTTGAACTTAATTATTTTTTTTGTGTTTTATTAAGTATATGCTGTGATGGTGTGAATATGTGCATGTAGATCATTGACAATCCTTTTATTTGTAACCAATTACAACCTTTATTACCAAGTCTTAATTATGGGACTGAAGAGAGGAATCAGACACTGGGTATTTATTGCTCTTGCAGAGGACCTGAGTTCAGTTTCCAGCACTCACATTAGGCAGCTCACAACTTCGTGTAACTCCAACTTTAGGGGAGCAAATGCCTCTAGCTTCTGAGGGGACCTGCACTCAAGTACACAGGCCTCCAATACACAAGGACAAACATTTATAAACTCTATAATATTCTCAGGAGGCAGAGGCAGGCGAATCTCTGAGTTTGAGGCCAGCCTATAAAGCGAGTCCAGGACAGTCAGGGATACACAGAGATACCCTGTCTCGAAAAACAAAACAAAACAAAAAAGTCTGTAATGAATGTTGTTAAACTTATTTTAGCATTTATTGAGTATGTGAATATTTTCTGTGTTCTTCTGTTGTTGTAATTCATCTACTTTGTTATGAGTCCTTCTACTTAATTGTTTCCAATATTTTTGGTGAAGATTTTTTGCGTTAATCTTGCTTGAATATATAGATGTGATAATATCTTCATGTCAGGGTTATAGTGATTTCATAAGATGAAATTAGAAAAGGACTTTTCCTCATGATCCTCCAGCATACCCTATGGTGTGTGCTAACGTAACTGGGAGAAAACTACTTTTCTCTCATATGTGAGGATAGAATAAAATATCTCCAGAATTATCTGCATCTTAAAGTTGTGAAGAAACCTGTCCATAATGTTGTTTGGCCCTATGTAGTGGTAGGCTAGAGGTTGGGGATACAGTTGAATAAAGTTGGTTGCTGTTTTTAGTAACTGTTTCTTTAATTCTAAGATTAAGTAGATTGCCTATCAGATAGTAGGTAGAGTTTATTTTCAGTGCCTTTGCTGAGGTCGTTATGTCCCATGTTATTTCTAGCACTCTGCAGAAAAGAATGAACAGAGCAGGACTGAATGACTTTGGGAGAATCTGCTTGCAAGGTTGGACTTTGCCAAACACCCGGCAATTTAGATAGTCTAAGCTGAAGAATTCCGTCAGCTGCTCTCTTCTGTATTCTGGAACTTTTGTCCACTTCAGGTCGGGGACAACCATGTGGAAAGCTCCCACTAAGTGCTCTGGGCATTGAGTTTCTTGCCAGCTTTCCTGGATGGAAACTTTTTATCTGTGTTGTCACAGCCTGTTCTTCCTGGGGCGGTTCAGCATGTGCTTGGTGACTCCACTGGAAGAGGATCCCAGGAAACTTCGCCTGCCTTTTTATAGGTCTTGTCCCATGAAAGCCTTTCTCTTTGATAATTTTTCTTTCTTAAAAAATATTTTATGTGCACAAGTGTTTTGCTGGCATGTATGTGTGTGTACCATCTGCACACTTGATACTCATAGAGGCCAGAGGAGGGTATCCAGTCCCTTGGAACTAGAATTATAGATGGTTGTAAGTTTCCATATGATGTTACCTGGGGCCTCTGGAGGAGCAAGTGCCCTTAATTGAGAAGCCTTCTTTCTAGCTCCTGGTGATTTTTCTTTGTGTACTTTTGCAATAAATCATAGCAGTAAATATTAACTATGAACTATAAACCATGTGAGTCCTCCTAATCATTGAGCCCAGGAGTAATGGTAGAGAACCCTAATAAAGTACTTACATAGAATTTTTAAAAAAGGTTTAACTTTAGATCATGTATATATGTATGTATCTGTGTGTAGATATGTACACATGAGTGCAGGTAGGTGTCTGTGGAAGGCATTGGATCTCTTGAAGCTAGAGTAATGATAGGTTTCGAACTGCCCAACTTGGTTTCTGGTCCTCTGCAAGAATAGTACAAGCTTAGCCGGGCGGTGGTGGCGCACGCCTTTAATCCCAGCACTTGGGAGGCAGAGGCAGGCGGATCTTTGTGAGTTCGAGGCCAGCCTGGTCTACAAAGCGAGCCCAGGACAGCCAGAGATATTCAGAGAAACCCTGTCTCGAAAAACCAAAAAAAAGAATAGTACAAGCTCTTAACCACTGGCTATCTCTCCAATCCCCATTTGTTTTCTTTTTTTTTTTTAATAATTTATTTTTTATTTCTTCAAGTTACATCTCAATCACAATCCCCTCCCTACTCCCCCCTCCAGTCCCACCCTTCCACCCTCCTCCCCCTCAGCCCCACCATCCTCTTCCCTTCTTTTTTTTTTTTGTTTTTTTTTTAGTTTAAGGTATTTATTTTTCTCCCCAACAGCTCTCCCTTTCAGTCCAAATAATGGTTCTTTTTCTTATAACTGTAAATACAATACAAAACAACAGAAATAAATAGGCCATGATTATAAGAGTTATATGGCTTAGCATACATTCCCAATGTCCAGTCCATATGTATTTGGCACCTGACTTTAACATTCTACTATCTAACCATCTCCATGAGTTTAAAGTTCTATATCTAACTCAGCTTTCATACTAACTTGCCTCATAATTTTAAAAATATCTTCTTAGATCCAGAACACCCTCTTGATTCCTAAACAACTCAAAATTTAACTATGAGACTCTAGGTATCTATTCTTCAACCACCTCAGAGACCTGAGAGGGATAAATATATCTGATTATATAGGAAGTGCAGGGCCTGCAGCTTCCAAAACTAAAAAATGACATACCAGTGGCTGCCTGGACAGTTCCCATTTTCTCTCCATACATTACAGCATCAATCTTCAGCCATTTGGCCCCAATTCTCTGACAGACTTTGGTTGTAGAGCAGGAATTATGAAGGACTTACCTACCCTGTCTTGGCAGAGCTAGGCTGTCGACTTACCTGCTTCCAAGTTTTGTCCTTTTTTGGACAGAAGTCTGTCTACAGTTGAAGCAAGTGGTTTTTCTTGCCAAGAGAATGGCTTACCACCAATTTAATCATCTCCCACTGGAGATTCTTCGATGCTCATCTTCTACTTGGAGTAATATAGGGGGTGCTGTCAGGAGCTGACATGTCTCGATATCAAAAAATCTTAAGTTAAGAAAACATCTTTGAATGCCATATTCTGCAGATCTCTTGAGGTTTTTGAAGATGCCCTATCTATCTCTTATATTTAGATAAGCAAATATTGCTTGTCTCTTAGCAACTTGATTTCTGAGTAGCTTAGAAAATAACTGTGATAGACTGTCATAGTAACTAACAAAATGAAACGTTTTCATGACTATTAGTTTCTGTTTCTTAATTATCCTAAACAGTTTATGTCGGTTGGTAGCGAGAGGTCAAAACTTGACATTTCATTTTTAAGTATTACTACAAACAATACCTTTAAGAAGCGTTACCCTTAATTTTGTATCAATATACAAAGATCAATACCAATGTGGCCAAATATAATCTTAATTTTGTATCAATATACAAAGATCAGTACCGATGTAGCCCAATACAAAATTTTCAAACTATAATTTACCTTACTGGCATGAAAAGAAAATGGCCTTAATTTCAGATTAGAATGTTAGACTGCAGGTGGCTACAGAGATTACACAAACTTGATAGCAGCTTAAAAGTTTTTTTTTTTTTTTTGTTTTTTGGTTTTTTTTGTAGAGGTATAGGCTATTTCCATGGTTTGGCATTAAAAAGCAGGTAACAAGTTTAAAACACTGTAAATAAATTAAAGGTGACAGCTGTTCAACCTGGTTTTACAAACCTCCAAGAGTTGAAAAAACTTAGAGCTAAGGTAAAATAATGCATGGTGTTAGCCCATGCCTTTACCTCCAGCAGAGACAGGAGGATCACTATAGAGTTAGTTGTCTTATAAATTCTAGAGCTACAAGAAACAGGGTGGTGATGGTACACACCCTTAGTCACATCATTGGGGAAGAATACACCCTTAATCCCAACACACTAGAGACAGAAACAGGCAGATCTCAGAGCTCAAGGCCACCTGATACAAAACAAACTCTAAACAGAGAAAAACTTTGATCCAGGGGTGGAGGAGCACATCTTTAATCCCATGAGTTGGAAACCACATGTCTTTGATCCCAAAATTTAGAATGCAGAGACAGGCACATAGGATTTGGAAAGATTTAAGTTTAAAAGCTACTTACAAAAGGCAGGCTGCAATTCAAACAAATTGTCCTTTGAGATCTCAAAATATATACACTAAAGGTTTGTTTAGCTCCAAATATCAAAATAATTTCTTCTTTAATCCGGATTGAAAGGTAATACT
>CAJQZJ010000247.1:6364183-6486582 GCA_907164525.1 Lophiomys imhausi | reverse complement strand
GGTACTGATCTTTGTATATTGATACAAAATTAAGATTATATTTGGCCCCATTTGTTTTCTTAATGATAGCATTTCCAACTGGAGTAAGGTGGAATCTCAGGATAGACTTAATTTGCATTTCCCTCATGGCTAACGATATCAAACACTTCCAAATTCTTATTGGCCTTTCGTATTTCTTGTGAGAGCTGTCTATTCAGTTCATACTAATTGATTTGTGGATTTTTGTATCTAGCATGTGGAGTTGTTGGTAGATTTTAGATATTTCCTCTGTTGCTATATACAGTATACTATAAAGCTTTTCCACAGTTCTGTGATGGTGTCTTTGCTGATTATTTTCTTTGCTGTGCAGAAACTACATGTACTTATATTCTTGGGATTATTTTCTTTGCTATTGGAGTCTTTTTCAAATGGTCTTTGTCTGTGCTTACATCTGGAAGTGTTTTCCCTCTTTCCTGCCAGGAGTTTTACAGTCATGGGGGAGGTTTATTTTGGGGAGATGGTCCATTGAGGCAGGGGAGCTGCCGTGGCAGGAGAGGCAGCTGGTCACATTGTGTCTGTAGTCAGGAAGAAGAGCAGTGAAGGCTGCTGCTCGGCTTCCTGGCCCCTTTTCATCCAGTTGGGACTCTAATGCCTGGAGTGGAGCCACCTCCATTTGGGATATGCCCTCTCACTTCAAATAATCTAGGTAATATTTCATGGCATGCCATAGAGGCTTGTGTCCTTGTGATTCTAGATTCTGTAGCTTTGACAGGGTCCTCTCACTGACACAGAATGTAAGGCAACCATGAAGAAAACTTTCTTTTCTAAGCCTTTCTTGACAAGTTAATTATTGGCATATAGAAAACCTATTGATTTTTATATGTTGATTTTTGTATCCTGCCATTTTGCTTAGTGTTAACTAGAGCTAAGGAAACACTACTTCTCATATATTGGTATATAACAAAGTTCTCTGAAAAGTAATGGGTTAAATAGCCATTTTAAATTGCACTTTAATTTTGTGGGTCATATTTAAACAGGGCGCAGCTTGTGTTTGGACAACATGGTACCTGCTAGGGTTGGAGCATCCTTCTCTATCCAGCCCAGCTAGAGTGATTCTGATGAATGAGCAGGTTGGAAGGACTTAGTTGCGGGTATATGTTTGGACCTTGGTTTTCAGTTCACCTGAGTTCATTATTCATCTGCGTATGTCAAGGCCTCTTGCTCTCCATCTGGCATGACCACATGACCTGGGCAGCTCAGGGCTCACAAAGGCAAAAAAGTACATCTGTCAGATTTCTTAAAGGCTTAGGCCTAGGAGTTGACTTCTGTTGGTTAAAGTGATTCCAACTCCAGATTTCATGGGAGGAGAAATGAATTTCCTGTTCCTTCCTTCCTTCCTTCCTTCCTTCCTTCCTTCCTTCCTTTCCCTCCCTTCCTTCCTTCCTTTCCCTCCCTTCCTTCCTTCCTTTAAAGATTTATTTAGTATTATGTGCATTGGTGTTTTGCCTGCCTGTATGTCTGTGTGAGGGTCTCACATCCCCTTGATCTAGAGTTAGACCCTTGTGAGCTGCTGTGTGGGTGCTGGGAATTGAACTCGAGTTCTCTGGAAGAACAGCCAGTGCTCTTAACAGCTGAGTCATCTTTCTAGCCTCCCAAATTCTATTTTCTTAACACAGAAAAGATATTGTTTACATACAGGGAAAAGAAAAGAGTGTAAATCAGCCATCTTAGGGACTGTTTATGACAAAAATGATGCATATTTGTACGAACTTCAAAACTTCCTATCTTCTTAATTTTGTTGGGTTTTTAAATTTGTTTTAATTAGCATACAAAGTAAGATGCTTCGTTATGGCACTTTAATACTTTGGTTGGTCGTGCAGACTCTCTCCTGTCTCTCTGTATCGTAGTCTTCTGTTCCCAGTGGTTTCCTTTCTGTCTTGTCACTTTATGTAATCAATTCTTACTTTACAGCCGAGTGTCTTGATTTCATATAACAGGGCCAAATAAGCATTAAAAGGCAGAATGGCAGAGCTATAAAATGTTACTTGAGAAAGGTGATGTGAAAGGTAATGGAGGTTAATGCAAGTCAGTGTAGAAAGTTGAAACATATCAGCACTCAGTTCCACAAACTTTAGTCACCTTTTCCCCAGTTTTATTAAGTGAAAATTAGTGATTTAAAAATACTGATGTATAATTTTTAAAGTAGGCTTTAAAAAAATACATACAAACTTATCAGTTTTTAGATAAACTAGCTTAATTTTCTACACATCTACAGTCTGATAACTGTTAGCATTATTTGTCGCTTTGCAATAATATCAAAATAGAATTTGTCCTTGTTAGTTTTTTTGTCAGCTTGATACAAGCTAACGTCATCTGGGAAGAGATCTTCAATTGAGAAAATGCTTCCATCAGATTGGCCTGTAGGCAAGTCTCTATATAGAGCATTTTCTTGATTGATGATTGACCTGGGAGGGTCCAGCCCACTGAAGGTGGTGCTGGTCCTAGGTGGTATAAAAAGGTGAGCTGAGCAAGCCAGTAAGCAGTGTTTCTCCATGGCCTCTGCTTCAGTTCCTGCCTCCAGGTTCCTGCCCGGAGCTCCTGCCCTGCCTTCCCTTCTGGATACACTGTAAGGTGAAGTAAACCCTTTTGTCCTTTTTTTTTCCTAATTAAAAATTTTTTTGTAATGTCTTCCAACATTAGTATTATTTGGAAAAGATCTTTTTTTTTTTAATTTGTTCAAGTTACAACTGAATCACAGCCCTCTCCCTCTCCTCCTCAGATGAGGGGAGCCCGTGCCCCTATATATCAACCTATCCCAGTTCATTGAGGCTAAGAGCATCCTCTTTAACTGAGGCCAGACAAGGCAGCTCATATAGGGTAAAGTGATCCATGAACAGGCAACAGAGTCCATGTCAGAGACAGCCCTCCCTATGGTCCTCTTGCTAAGGGATCTGCACGAAGACCAAGCTGCCTATCAGCTACATGTGTGTAGGGGGTCTGGGTCCAGTGTATATATGCCTTTTGGTTGGTGCTTCAGGCTCTTTAAGCCTCCAGGGCCTAGGTTGGTTGGTTCTGTTGGTTTTCATGTGGAGTTCTTGTCCCCTCCAGATTCCTCTATTCTTCCTCCCTCTTGTCTACAAGACACTCTGTAATAGGTTAGAACTAGTAAGGATTCTTCAAGGGCATGCAGATCACCCTGGCACCTGGCAGCACATAAAGGAGTAGCTTGCCATTGTTGGAATGCGATGGGGACCTGAGCTGAGGTGGGTGGAGCCCAGACTGGACTGGGGCCTGTGAAGCGTGCCCAGTGGAGGCGTGGCTACAAAGCCACAAAAGTTGCAAGTTTCCTCGAGAGAGTTCGAGAGTCCATGGGACATTTCTAACATGGCACCCTATATAAACTATGTGACTTACTTTTGCCTCTACGTATGAAGAAGACCAGAGCGAACGCACTGGAGATTAAGACTTAGGGTATCTGCTCTGCGGCCAAGAGAAAACAGCCTGAGGCCTGAAGCAAAGAAAAGAACTCTAAGTCACAGAGCCTGACAGCAGTCAGCAGCAGAAACAAAGAGGTCTAAGATGGTGTAAATAGGCCTAAAGTATGATCCTGTGAAATCCCAGACTAATTTACAGCTTCATCCGCAGGAGCAAAGCAACCGTGAGGCTCTGAGGAGACTGTAAAATCCCTGTTGAGGAAGCCAGGGAATTGCTATTATAGGCCTTAAGGCCTGACCCATCAAAAGTGCACTGGCTGATGAGACTGTGGAACTGATCACACAAACCTGCAAAGCTAGGCCGGAGGAAGATGAAGATAATTGCCAGAGCTAAACTTTTAACCAAGATGCCCGAATGGACTGTGTTAGAGAATTTTAATATCCTTTCAAGAAAATTAAAGTGAGGTTGATTAAATATTTGTATGTATTTAGTATTTATAGGCATTAGATATTAGAGGTTATAAATATTTTACAGGTGGTGATTGTTAAGTATTAATAGATACAAGTGTTTTAAATAAAAATTTTTAGTCACAACTCCCAGAGCTCCACATAATGTTTGACTGTGTGTCTCATCATCTGTTTCTGTTTTGATCCCCTGCTGGGTGGGTCTCTCAAAGGCAAGTTATGTTAAGTTCCTGTCTTCTTTGGGTCTGTGGACTGTAGGATGGTTAGCCTGTATGGCTAGTATCCACTTATAAGTGAGCACATACTATGAGTATCTTTCTGGGTCTGGGTTACCTCACTCAGGATGATCTTTTCTAGTTCCATCCATTTGCTTGCAAATTGCATGGTTGTTTTTAATAGCTGAGTAGTATTCCATCGTGTAAATGTACCCCAATTTCTTTATCCATTCTTTGGTTGAAGGACATCTGGGTTGTTTCCAGTTATGTCTGTTTGAATAAAGCTGCTGTGAGAATAGTTGAGCTGACGTCCTTGTGGTTCGGTAGTGAATCTTTTGGATATGTGCCTCGGAGTGGTATAGCTGGGTCTTGAGGTAGAACTATTCCCAATGTTTTGAGATATTGTCAGATTGATTTCCAAAGTATTTGTACAAGTTTGCACTCCCACCAGCAATGGAAGAGTGTTCTCTTTCTTCCTGTCCTTGCCAACATGTGCTGTCACTTGAGTTTTTTTTTTTTTTTTTTTGGTTTTTCGAGACAGGGTTTCTCTGTTTAACAGCTCTGGCTGTCCTGGACTCGCTTTGTAGACCAGGCTGGCCTCGAACTCGCAAAGATCCGCCTGCCTCTGCCTCCCAAGTGCTGGGATTAAAGGCGTGCGCCACCATCGCCCGGCTGTCACTTGAGTTTTTGATCTTAGCCATTCTGACAGGTGTAAGATGGAATCTTAGAGTCATTTTGAGTTGCATTTCCCTGATGACTAAGGATGTTGACCATTTCTTCAAGTGCCTCACCACTATTAAAGATTCTTCTAGTGTGAATTCTTGGTTTAGCTCTGTACCCTATTTTTTTGATTGGATTATTTGGTTTCTTGGTGTTTAATTTCTTGAGTTATTTATATATTTTTGATATTAGTCTTCTGTTGGATATGTGGTTGGTGAAGATCTTTTCCCAATCTATAGACTGCCTGCCATTTTGTTCTGTGAAGCTATGGCAAATACCACTACCCCTCCCCAGGGAGGCCTTCCCCTCTGTTCATGAGAACCTGACCTCATGACCCCTGGGAATATTCCACAGAACTCAGTCCCCGGAACTATCTAACCAAAGATAATGGTCCCACCCTAGCGAGCTAAAGGTTGAGTGTACATAGCTGACTGGAATGTTCTCCTTTGTTCCCCCCATCCCCACCTGATTGCAGTTATCTCCTAGCCAGCTAGAGGTTAAGTTTACATAAGCAACCGTATTATTCTTCCTATGTACCCTCCTGTTTGCAGTTTTTGTGCTTAAAAGCTGCCTGTAAACTGCTGTTCGGGGTTCACTCCTTCCCGAAGGCAGCTGAACCCTTGTGTGCCGGCTTAATAAAAATCCTCTTGCATTTTGCAACAAACCTCGGTCTCTGGTGGTCTCTGGGTGTCAGGACATCGGGGGATCCACAGGGTCCAACAGTTCTAATGACAGCGTTCTTTGCCTTACAGAATCTTTTCAGTTTCATAAGGTCCCATTTATTGATTGTTGATCTTAGAGCATTGGTGTTCTGTTCAGAAAGTTGTCTCCTGTGCCAGTGAGTTCCAGGATTTTCCCCATTTTCTCTTTTATTAGATTTAGTGTATCTGTTTTTATGTTGAGGTCTTTGTTCCACTTGGATTTGAGTTTTGTGCAGGGTGATAAATATGGGTCTATTTATATTCTTCTGCATGTAGACATCCAGTTAGACCAGCACATTTTGTTGAAGATGCTTTCCTTTTTGCATTGTGTGGTTTTGGCTTCTTTGACAAAAATTAGGTGGCCTTAGGTATGTGTGTTTATTTCTGGGTCTTTGAATCGATTCTATTGATCAACCTGTCTGTTTTTATGCCAATACCATGCAGTTTTTATGACTATTGCTCTGTAGTACAGCTTGAAATCAGGGACAGTGATGCCTCCAGTAGTTCTTTTATTGTACAGATTTTTTTAAAAGCTATTCTGGGTTTTTTGTTTTTCCATATGAAGTTGAGAATGAGAATTGTTCTTTCAAGGTCTGTAAAGAATTGTGTTGGTACTTTGATAGGTTCAATTACCTATATATTGCTTTTGGTAAGATGGCCACTTTTATTATGTTTTATTATATTTATTTATCCATGAACACGGGAGATATTTTCATCTTCTGATATATTTTTCAGTTTCTTTCTTCAAAGTCTTGAAGTTCTTGTTATACAGGTCTTTCACTTGCATGTTTTGAGTTACCCCAAGATATTTCATGTTATTTGTGAAGGGAGTTGTTTCCCTAATTTCTTTCTCAGCCCATTTATCTTTTATTTAAAGAAGGGCTATTGATTTTTAAAAATTTTGTATTCAGCCACTTTGTTGAAGGTGTTTATCAGCTGTAGGAGTTCTCTGGTAGAATTTTGGGGGTTACTTATATATACTATCGTATCATCTGGGAAAAGTGAGACTTTAACTTCTCCCTTTCCAGTTTGTATCCCCTTGATCTTCTTTAATTTTCTTATTGTTCTGGCTAGAACTTCAAGTACTGTATTGAAGAGATATGGACAGAGAGCACCCTTGTCTTGTCCCTGATTTTAGTGGGATTTCTTTGAGTTTCTCTCCATTTAATTTGATGTTGGCTACCGGCTTGCTGTGTATATTACCTTTATTATGTTTAGGTATGGGCCTTTTATCCCTGATCTCTACGAGACTTTTTTCATGAAGGGATGTTAGATTTTTGTCAGAGGCTTCTTCAGCATCTAATGAGATGATCATATGATTTTTTTTCTTTGTTTGTTTATATGGTGTATTACATTGATGGATTTTTGTATATTAAACTTCCCCGAATCCCTGGGATGAAACCTACTTGATCATAGTGGATGATGTTTTTGATGTGTTCTTGGATTCAGCTTGCAAATATTTTATTGAGTATTTTTGCGTCAATGTTCATAAGTGAGATTGGTCTGAAATTCTCTTTTTTTTGTTGGATCTTTGTGTGGTTTAGGTATCAGGGTGACCGTAGCCTCATGGAATGAGATTGGCAATGTTTCTTCTAATGAAATAGACAATAGAAGCTTGTCTATTTCATTATAGATGTTTGTTGTTATTAAGTTGTTAAATGGTCTTGTTAAGGTTTTGGAGGTTAGACCCAGGGATTTCTTTTTTTTTTTCTGTATCCTTCTTTCTCTCTTATGTAGGGGGAAAAGACTTGAGAAAAAAATGGGATATAGACATAATATAGAAACGATAAAGAAAAAGAGATTATTGAATATGCTCTTACATCTTTGTATATTGATACAAAATTAAAATTATATTTGGTTACATTAGTATTGATCTTTGTATATTGATACAAAATTAAGATTATATTTGGCTACATTAATATTGATTTTTGTATATTGATACAAAATTAAAATTATATTTTGCGACATTGGTATTAATCTTTGTATATTGACACAAAATTAAGGTTAACTTTTTTAAGGTATTGTACCTAGGTAAGCTTGAAAATGCAATGTGAAGTTTTGGCCTTTTGATAGCAACTGTCATAAACTGTTTAGGATAATTAAGAAATGCAAAGTAATGGACATTCATTTTGTTAGGTACTAGCATAGTTTATCACCGATGTTTTCTAAGTTAATCAGAAATCAAGTTGCTAATAGACAAGCAACATTTGCTTATCCAAATATATGGAGATATAGGTAGGTGATCTTCAAAAACCTCAAGAGATCTGTAGAATATGGAATTCAAAGATGTTTTCTTAAGATTTTTTTGATATTGAAACATGTCAGCTCCTGACAGCACCCCCATGTAGGAGTTAGATAAATTAGATTTAGGAAATATATAGGAGTTTCTGATACTGTCTCTTAATTCGGGGCCTGAAGAGCATTATCAGCATGAAGTCAGCAAAAACAGGAAAGACTTAATAGACTGAAAAACAAGGTTGAAGTCAGGAAAACAGGAAAGACTCAATAGACTGAAAAACAAGGTTGAAGTCAGGAAAACAGGAAAGACTCAATAGACTTGAAGAAACAAAGTATCTGGACTGACATTGTTTTCAGCTGCTAAGTGGGCGGAGCCCAAATTAAGCTGAAACAGAGTTCCTCCTATTTAAGGACAGTGCATGGAGCTCAGAAAGAGAAGAGGCCCCTGATGCTAGAGAGCTCCAAGAGTCCTGCTGAAAAAAGGGCTGGCCATTGATGGCCAGCTCTCTCCCTGAAACAGAAAGAAGCCGGTGAGCAAAGAAAGCCTGAGCAAGACACCAAAAGGCCAAGGACTGGACCCTGTGGCTCAGCTTTTGCCTAGAGGGGTTTGATCTGTCCGAACAGTGGCCTAAAAGAAACTGTGCCTGGCTTTAAGGACTGAGGCAGAGCAGCTGAGTTCCTGATTCAAAAGAAGTAAGTTGGCCTGCAGACGGCTGGGGTCTCCCACAGAGAAGAAAGCATGAAGCCTTATTTAAGGTGAGACTGCAATAACCAACTTACCCTGACGATCCTGCATCTGAGAGATCCAGAAAAAGGACTGCTAAGTGCGTTAAAGAATCTACAACAAAGACTGTGTTCCTGACGACTGAGGACCTGCCCCAGAGACTGTATCATTCTAAAAGGTTATGAAAGTAGTTGTTATAATTATCAATAGGTTTAGTGGATAGGTTAAAGGGGTTGTAGGAATTTATAGGATTAATAGTTAAGAAATTGTTGGTGTTTGTTATAAGTGAATTTAGTAATAAATAAATAAGTGTTAAATAATAATTTAAAACCCCCATTCTACTCCAAGTAGATGATGAGCATCAAAGAATCTCCATTTGGAGATGGTTGCATTTAGTGGCAGGCTTGTCACTGGGCAAGAAAAATCCCTTGCTTCAACTGTAGACAGAATGTTGTCCAAAAAGGACAAAACTTGGAAGCAACTAAGTCGACAGCCTACCTCTGCCAAGACAGGGTAAGCAAGTCCTTTGTAATTCCTGCTTTACAATTAATGTCAGAGAAACAGGGCCAAAAGGCTCAAGATAGATGCTCTAATGTATTGAGAGAAATTGGGGACTGTCCAGGCAGCCAGTTGTTTGTCAATTCTTAGTTTTGGAAGCTGCTGGCTCTGCACTTCCTGTGTAATCAGATATATTTATCCTTCTCAGGTCTCTGATGTGGTTGAAGACTAGATAGCTCTAGTCTCACAATTAAATTTTAAGTTGTTTAGTAATTAAAAGGATGTTCTAGGCCTAAGAAGATGTTTTTAAGTTGGTAATGCAAGTTAGGTATTGAACTTTAAACTCATTGAGATAGATGGATAATAGAATATTAATATCAGTTGCCAAATATGTATGGACTTGACATTGGGAATGTATGTTATATCTTATAGTTTTTATAATTGTGACCTAATTATTCTTATTGTTTTGTATTGTATTTCTTATAACAAAAAGAGCCGTTTATTGGTGTAAAAGGGGGAAGCTGTTGAGGGGGAAAAGATATACCTTAAACTTAAAAAAAAAAGCAGATAGGAGAGTGTGGGGGAAGAGGGTAGGAGGGTGGGACCTGAAGGGGTGAGGGAGGGGATTATACTTGAGATGTAACTTGAAGAAATAAAAAATAAGTAAAAAAAGAAGCTCATCCATTTCATTTAGATTTTCCAGTTTTATGGGAATACAGGCTTTTGAAGTAAGACCTAATGATTCTTTGGATTTCCTCAGTGTCTGTTGTAATGTCTTCCTTTTCATTTCTGATTTTGCTAATTTGGATATTCTCCCTCTGCATTTTGGCTGAGGGTTTGACTATCTTGTTGATTTTTTTTTTTTTTTTAAGAACCAGCTCTTGGTTTCGTTGATTCTTTGTATTGTTCTCTTTGTTTCTAGTTTATTGATTTTAGCCCTGAGTTTGATTATTTCCTGCCATCTATTCCTCTTAGGCATGCTTGCTTCTTTTTGTTCTAGAGCTTTTAGGTGTGCTGTTCAGTTGTTAGTGTGAGATCTCTCCAATTTCTTTATGAAAGCTCTTAATGCTATAAACTTTCCTCTTATTATTGCTTTCATTATGTCCTATACATTTGGGTATGTTGTGCCTTCATTTTCATTGAATTTGAGAAAGTCTTTAATTTCTTCCCTGACCCATGGTCATGGAAAAGTGAGTTGTTCAGTTTCCATGAGTTGGTAGGCTTTCTGTTTCTGTTTCTGTTGTTGTTAAAGTTCAGCTTTCATTCATGGTGATCTGATAAAATACAGGGGGTTATTTCAATTTTCTTGTATTGGTTGAGGCTTACTTTGTGACCAACTATTTGGTCAATTTTGGAGAAGGTTCTGTGAGGTGCTGTGTATTCTTTTGTGTTTGGGTGAAATGTTCTGTAGATATCAATTAGATCCATTTGCTTCATAACATCTGTTTCATTATTTCTCTAGTTTCTGTCTCGAAGACATGTCTGTAGGTGATAGTGGGGTGTTGACATCCCCCACAATAATGTGTGGGGATGGATTTGTGATTTAAGCTTTAGTAATGTTTTTTTCAAATGTGGGTGCCCTTATATTTGGGGCATAGAAGTTCAAATGTGAAATGTCCTCTTGGTGGATTTTTTCCTTTGAGTGTGAAGGGTCTTTCCCCATCTCTTGGTTTATGTTGAAAATCTCTTTAATTAGGTATTATAATGGATATTTCAGATTTCCTCTTGGGTTTGTTTGCTTGGACCACCTTTTTCCAGCTCTTTACTCTGAGGTGATGTCTATCTTTGTTGCAGATGTGTTTCTTGTATGCAGCAGAATGATGGTTCCTATTTCAATATCCATTCTGTTAGTCTGTGTCTTTTTGTTGGGGAATTGAATCCATTAATGTTGAGAGATATTAATGACCATGCTTGTTAGTTCCTGTTGTTTTGATATTGGTGTTGGTAGTATGTGTGCTTTGCTTTTTTTGGTTTTGTTGCAGAGAAGTTGTTACCTGTGTTTTCTTTGGTGAAGTTAACCTCTTTTGGTTGGAGTTTTCCTTGTATTTTCTGTAGAGCTAGATTTGTGCCAAGATATTATTTAAATTTAGTTTTGTCATGGAATATTTTGTTTTCTCTGTGATGATTGAAAGTTTTGCTGGGTATAGTAGTCTGAGTTTGCATCTGTGTTCTCTTAAGAGGCTGCATGACATCTGCCTAGGCCCTTCTGGCTTTTAAAGTCTCTGTTGAGAAGTCTGGTGTGATTCTAATAGGTCTGTCTTTATATGTTACTTGGCCCTTATCCCTTCTGGCTTTTAATATTCTTTCTTTGTTCTGCATGTTTAGTGTTTTGATTATTATGTGGCGGAGGAGTTTCTGCTTTAGTCTGGTCTGTTTGGTGTTCTGTAGACGTCTAGTCTATTTATAGACATCTCTTTCTTTGGGTTAGGGAAACTTTCTTTGCTTTTGTTTAAGATATTTTCTGAGCCTTTGAGCTGGGAGGCTTCTTTTGCAGTTCCTATTATTCTTAGGTTTGATCTTTTCATAGTGTCTCAAATTTCCTGGATGTTTTGTGTTAGGTGCTTTTTAGATTTAGCATTTTCTTTGATGCCTCACTTTCTTCTAATATATTTTCTACACCTGGGATTCTCTCTTCCATCTCCTGTATTCTGTTGGTGTTACTCATGTTGGTAGTTCCTATTCTCTTTCCTAGGAATTCCATCTCCAGGATTGTCTCAATTTGTGTTTTCTTTATTACTTCTATTTCCATTTTCAGATCTTGAACAGTTTTATTTCTTTCTCCTATTTAATTTTATTTTCCAGTATTTCTTTAAGAGATTTATTCATTTCCTGCATTTCTTTAAGGTGTTTATTCATTTCCTTCACCTGTTTGATTGTATTTTCCTGCATTGCTTTGAGGGATTTATTTTCTTTTAAGGCCTCTATTATTTTCATGATATCGGAGTTAAGTTCATCGTCTTGTCCTTTAGGTGTGATAGGGTATCCAGAGATTACTGCTGTAGGATAGCTGGGTTCTTGGGGTGCCATGTGGCCCTGTGTTTTGTTGCTTGTGTTTTTATTCTGTCCTCTAGACAGCTGATTGTACCTGGTGTCGTTTGTTTGTTTCTGGTCCCGCTGCACCTCTTGGGTATGTGGGTAGAGCCCTGGGCCAGAGGCTGCTCCTGGGAATGGCAGCCCTCTTTGGGGTGCTGGTGGGTCTGGAGGCTGGATCCCGGGGAGTATAGCCTACAACTCACCTCTGCTGGCTCTGTCTCAGTTGGATCTACAGGTGCGATTAGGGTGGGGGGATTGTCTAACTTGGATTGCTTTGAGTCCAGGTGATCTATTCATGAAGGTTGTTAGGTCTGTGTAGAGCCTGAAACTCAGGAAGTTGGGTAGGGGCTACTTCTGTGTGTAACTTGGGCTCAGGATTCACTCTCAGGATGGTGAGTGGAGCCGAGAGGGCCTGAGGCTGGTTGTTCCTGGAAACCTGGAGTGCTCTTTGGGGAGGTGGCTTGCCCTTGTGTTCTCTGGGGAGCAGTGACTGGAACCACGTCTCCATGTTCCAAACCTTTTTCTCTTTAAGTTGCTTTTGGTTCATAGTGTTCTATCACAACAATTTAAACCTAAGACAGAACCTCATTTTTCTTGTGGACAAATTTTGCTTTTAAACTTATGTGTCTAGGGGATGTGAACTGTATCAGCTTTGCATAATAATGAAATATCTGAAGCAGACTAACTTTATAAAGAGTTTTGTTTAACTTATAAGTTTGGAAGTTTAAGGGGATGATCCTGCCATTTGCCCAGGACCTTATGTGCCAGGATGGTATTACAATGATGGGAACACATGTTAGAGGAAGAAAAGAAGCCTGAGAGCTTAGTGGGCCCATGCTTACTGTGACTGCAACTCTTGAAAAAACTGCCAAAGGGTCCTTTGAGAAGTACTTACCTGTCTTCAGTGACCTCAAGAACTTCCCATTGGGCTGAATCACCTCTTGGTGACTTGCCACCACCTGACTCTGTAGCCTGTTGATTCTGTGACCTGTTAGACCAAGCCTCCAACAGATGAACCTGTGGAGACAAACCACATGTAAACCGCAGCATGAACCTATAGCTATCTAAACTGGTGGTGATTCTCCACACTGCTCATTCAAATCACTTTAATGTGGTGACTCCAGAGCCCGGGTCCCATTCCAGGCTAATTAAATAAGACTCTGTGATGGGTGGGACTCTGGTATCTCTCTTCATTTTTCTGAGTTTTCTATTTGGTTCCTGTGCATGACAAGCTTGTTGAGAATCACTGGTCTAATTAAAAATATTTCTATATGCCAATAAAAATTGTGTTTATTACACACTAAGTGGCTGTTTTCTGTATCTAGCACTATTCACTTTATGTTTCCACTTGGCAAAACATAATTAAAATGCAAATTTAGCAAAGTAAAATTATATGTATTGAGAAGTGAAGATCTGGAGAACCCATTAAGCCAGATATTTACATATCCAGAATTAATGTTCATGATTTGTCAGTTGATGAATTGTAAATATCCCACTGAGCTAGTTAACTGAAAATCAGTCATTGTTCAGCCAGAGTCATTTAGCTGTGGGTTGAGTCTTGGCCATGACTTAGATAAATATTAAGAGACATTACCCCAGAGGATATTCATGAGGCATATGCAGTGCATTCTGTCAGTGCAAATACTTGGTTTGGTTTGGAGTACCAGAGTGATGTGAGCAGTCCTGGTAGAAGAATGGAATTTCAAGTCAGAATCTAGTAACTTCATAGTTTCCTGGTCAACCACAGGAAGTGACCATGTTATTTTGAATAGCAGTGGATAAACTAGCCAAAAAGAAAACAAACCTCAAACCCTGTCTAATCCTTTGTCTAGAGTTCTTGATCATGTTAGTCAAGTGCTTGGCAAAGTGTGGTCTATTGATCAAATCCATTTTAAAAATATGAATGTATGTGTGTGTGTTATGTCTGCTTTTTATGTCTGTAGAGGTCAGAGGACAACTTTAGGTGTTAATCCATCCTCAGTTGCTGTTTGTCTCCTCTCTTTGTCTCTGTCTCTCTCTCCCCATCCCTTTTCTTTGAGGCACCATCTCTCAGTGGCTTGCAGCTCACTGAGTAGACCAGGCTGGGTGGCTGGTGAACCCCAGGGACCCATCTCTCTCTGCCTTCCAGGGCTGGGATTACAAGTGTGCATTCTGCTGTATCCTGCTTTTTAATGTGGGATCTTGGAATCGATCCTAGGTCTTATGGATTGCAATGAGCTAGTCCCTGAGACATGCTCCCATTAAAAAAATAGCTTTATTAAACCACAGACATATTCATTCATTTACTTATTGCTTGTGGCTGCTTTTAAGTTCCCAAGGTAGACTTGAATATGTATGACAAAGTTGTGAAGCACACAAAGCCGAAAATATTTACCATGTGACTCATATAGAAAGTGCTCCAATTCCTATGTTAAACTGTCATATCACACATCTATTGTTACTGATGTTTCTAAGTTGGTCCTGTTAAGCTGAATTTGGTGTTTCACATACAAATAACTGAAGATGGTTGAGTTTTGACTCTTTCAAATGGAAGTTGCAATTGAGGAAGAGAAGGGTATTGCCTTATGTATTAGTTACTTTTCCATTGCTGTGGTAAAACACCATGACCAAGGCAATTTATAAAAGAAATGCATGTAATTGGACTATGGTTTCAGAGGGTAAGAGTCTATGATGGTGAAGTAAAGGCATGGTGGAGGAACAGCTGAGAGCTCACATGTCAAACTAACTTCAGAGTCTTCCCCCAGTGATACTTCCTTCAACAATGACACACCTCTTAATCCCTCCCAAACAGTTCTACCAACAGGGACGAAGTATTGAAACAGATGAGCCTATGGGGTCGCTCTCATTCAAGCCACCACCCTTTGGCACTTGGAGAGGTGCTAGCGGTCACCTACCATGTTCTCTTTCCTCACAGCTCTTGCTATGAGTCTCCTGGGTGCCCTTGTCATAACAAGCAGCTAAGGAACTTGCTTCATGATGGTTTCCCTTCAGTCACAGGAGCCAGATTTTCACACATGTTGCTTGTAACAGATCTGGATATGGAAGTTTGAAGATGAGAGATCTTCAGTCTTTAAATTTCATTAAATTAAATTGTTGAAGACAGTGGAGGTCCAGTGGAGAGAGTATATCTGGTTCAATTTCCCTAGTCTCAATATAGAGGCTACCTCTGAGCCACCAGCCAGCCACCTTTTACCCCAGGGGATTTGAATACTGATGAAAACCCTCATGAATTTGCTGAATTACTAAATCTGAAAAAGGCATGTTTGCAAATGAAAAAAATTATAAACAGTTCCAGCTTTCCAAGGTTTTAACTTCCCTTTTGAATATGTTGAACCTCAGCCCCTTGATTTTCATTCATTTTACAGACAGACTGCACATAAAAGCAAGGAAGTATCTATAAACATGCTATTCTGGTAATTATTAGATCTGGTGGATCATTAGAGCCCCAAGTGTGAAATGTGAAATAAAAGTCTTATTATGTAGCTCAGGCTGGCCTCAAACCCATAACCCTGCCTTAGCCTCTTGAGTGCACTGGGATTGGACATGAATAGCACTTCTCCAGGCTGCGAAGTGGCAATCTAGAGACGATGCTAGATGGATTCACATTTTGGAAGATTTCATTAATAAAGGAAGTTACTTTTGTGACCACAGAAGGTTTTTTTATATATATAAATTATTTAATGTAGCTTCAGGCCAAAATCACTTACACGAAATAATAATTTGTTCTGTTTGTAATTTATGCCTAGATCTGTACTTGAAAGACACTGTGTGGGTAGCTGTATCCAGCCTTGCCACATCAGTGTGTGCTGAATGCAGGTATACTTTGCATGCTGGTTTTCCTTTCCGTGAGGTGCTGTTTGTCATAGAGCCAGTGTTTCTAGATGATGACTCCAAGCACTGCTAATTGGTGACTTTCCTGGCAGTTTTTACTTTCCCAGTGTGATAAGGCAATGGAGGTTGTCGATTTAGTGAAGACAGCTTGAGTTGCTTCTTAGGATAAGCAGTTTAATAAAAAATAAAGTTTGATCCTTTGGACTGAGGTGGGAGGATCATGAGTTCTAGGACAGCCTGATCTATATAGACCTTAAGGCCAGCCTGGACTACACATTGAAGACTGTTTCAAAAAGAAGAACAATGCAGTCATTGCTGCTGAACTCTGATGTAGAGTTTGGCTGGCTGACACAGTGTGCGCTTTTCTGCTCCTGCTCCTTCTCCTCACTAACTCCCATTCTTTCTCCGGCAGGTCAGTGACTATCATCTATTCCACACGATGAGTAACAGCCACCCTCTTCGCCCCTTTACTGCAGTAGGGGAAATCGATCATGTGCACATTTTGTCTGAGCATATCGGTGCCTTGTTGATTGGTGAAGAGTATGGCGACGTCACATTTGTTGTGGAAAAGAAGCGCTTTCCTGCACACAGGGTAATTTTAGCAGCCAGGTGCCAATATTTTCGGTAAGCGTATAATTTTTTTTTAAAGTCATGTGTGGGAAGCAGTGGTGTTTTCTTTCCTGTAAAAAATATGTAACTTAAGTGTAGCAAGTGGAATCCTTTAGTATGTGTCTAAAAGAACTGTATCTTTATAGACTTGTCACTTTCTGAGAATCATCTTTTCTTTAGGAGCCAGCTTAGAATAAAGGAGTTAGAAGGCTGTCTGGGCCAGACAGTACCAGTTGACTCTTCTTGAAGGTCTGAAGAACCTTTCTCGAGCTGTATATGTTGTTTTTACCTTCTGCCCACAGCAGATGAAGGACTGAGTTTGCACTGAGTTACTGGTGGGTAGGCTTCTTGTGTAGGTGAGCGGACTTTTCAGACTGTAAGTGGGCATGTGTGCCTCTTGGCTTTGGATTACTGCATCCAGCACTCGTGGGCAAACTAACAGAGCTCTCCCAGATATGGTAATCTCACGAAAAGAAGCAAATATTGACCAAAACTAATACATATTATGTATAATATAATTACATATATACATACATATATACACATATATGTTTTATAATTGTAAAAAAACCCACTTATAGATAGTTATTTCTTTTTTTCTTTTTGAGACAGGGTTTCTCTATATAGCCCTTGGCTGTCCTGGACTCACTTTGTAGACCAGGCTGGCCTTGAACTCACAGAGATCTGCCTGCCTCTGCCTCCCAAGTGCTGGGATTAAAGGTGTGAGCCACCATGCCCAGCGACAGCTATTTCTTAGATCCTTAATTTTGCAGGGTATAAAAGTGAGCTTTTAATTACATTTCACCTAATATTGGCTAAAAGGAAATCACCAGTGATTCATTACTATGTGATCCTTGACCCTACTAAGCTTGTGTCTGTATACAGTAGTAAAGCTGGACTATATAGAGTCACAGTGTCTGTTTACAGTAGTAAAGCTGGACTATATAGAGTCATAGTGTCTGTTTACAGTAGTAAAGCTGGACTATATAGAGTCATAGTGTCTGTTTACAGTAGTAAAGCTGGCATATATAGAGCTACAGTTTTATTTGAGAAATTGAGGTGCCTGTGGCTTAGGGAAAATTTTGTTTGTCCTCTGGTGAAAGCTGCTCCTGGCCTTGAAATGAGGACCAATGGGGACTTCAAAACATGCATGCCCTGGAGTCGCACTGGACAGTATGTTTCCTGGGAGTGTGTGCTCTTTAGCTGGAACTACCGTAGTTAATGTGTGCACTTTTCACAGCTTGTCATCCTGTACAAATAAAATACTGCTGGTGATAGCAGAAACTTGGAAATTGGCATGAGCCTGTCAATGAGCCTTCCTAAGGGTCATTGTCCATGGCATCTGACCTTAGCCTGACCATTGTTTCTGGTTCCTGTCTGTCCTGGGCATATCTTTTCCTTTCCTTACTTTTAGTCCAGTTAGTACTATAAAAGTGCTTTTAAAAAATCCTTTTTAAATTAATAATAGAAATTTTCAGCTTTATGTTTACTATTTCTGAATACTGTATATTTACTCTCCTTAAAATGCATTTAAGGGCTGGAGAGATGGCTCAGAGGTTAAGAGCATTGACTGCTCTTCCAGAGGTTCTGAGTTCAATTCCCAGCAACCACATGGTGGCTCATAACCATCTATAATGAGATCTGGTGTCCTCTTCTGGCCTGTAGGCATGCATGCAGGCAGAAAATTGTATACCTAATAAATAAATAAAATCTAAAATCTAGCCGGGCAGTGGTGGCGCACGCCTTTAATCCCAGCACTTGGGAGGCAGAGGCAGGCGGATCTTTGCGAGTTCGAGGCCAGCCTGGTCTACAAATTGAGTCCAGGACAGCCAGGGCTACACAGAGAAACCCTGTCTCGAAAAACAAAAAAAAATCTAAAATCTAAAAAAAAAAAAATGCATTTAAAAATACTGTATGTGCATGTGATCAGTATATTCTTTAAAATAAGTCCAAACATTTTCAGAAAGTTGAAGGTGGTACTGAGCCACCTTCATATATTTCCCTCACTCATTGACCTTTTTGCTTCTGTGGATATTGACCCTTTGAGGTATTTTGTGGCTCATGTGGACTAACCCCAGTTCATCACCCAAGCCTCTCATGGATTCTCATTGGTAATGCTATTCTTGTTCAAAAGAAAGTTAGCTGTCAGCAGTCAGGGGAATTCTGACTAAGCCTTGTCACCTAGCTTATCAATTCCCCTCGAGGGCGTGCTAGCTGTGCAAGAAGGGACCTCTCACATTAAACATCGAACTCCCTTCACTCATTACTGGAAAAGAGCCATGGTAGAGCTTTTCTAGATAGTACCGACTGACCTCTATTGATCTTCCTGATGATGGCAGAGAGTATGTACATCACAGGGTTTCAACAATGTTCATCGTGACATTTTGATTTTCTCCAGTGTTTCACTATTCATACCTATATGTCATTGATGAGTTGTTTTTCTCTAGTTGTGTCTTAAAAGAGTGATTGCTGAGTTGAAGGGAACGTACATTTCAGATTTGAATAGAGGTGTATTAGTGAATATTACAAAAGAGGAGCCCACTTACACAGTCTGTTAAAACATTGCAGGGCAGAACCTGTTTTCTCATTGTTTGTGCAACTACCAGGGCTCCCATTGTGTTTATCTCATGACATTCCTGTAGGGTTTTACTTCTTAAAATGTGTATGGAATGGTAATATCTTTATATTGAGTTCATTGTACCTCTCAACAGATCACTTCCAACTTTCTGTGTAGTCTTCCATTCACAGGCTATCTCATTTTCTCAGTTATTTATGGTATTAATTAAAAATGATTTTAAAATCATTCCTCTGGTTTCCTTTAAAGAACCATTTAAATTCAGTTGCATTTCTCCACCTGGGTCTTCTTGTCATTAAGCAAAAATTGTAGAGTCGCTAAGCATCATTTCCTATGTTTGTATCAGATCGGGTTGAGGTTTGCCAACTGTGTCTCTTCTCCAATGTGCAGAGCGCTACTGTATGGAGGGATGCGAGAGTCTCAGCCTGAAGCGGAGATCCCTCTCCAGGACACTACTGCAGAGGCCTTCGCCATGCTCCTCAAATATATCTACACCGGGCGGGCCACGCTGACGGATGAGAAGGAGGAGGTGCTGCTGGATTTTTTGAGCCTGGCTCATAAATATGGATTTCCAGAACTAGAGGATTCTACCTCTGAGTACCTCTGCACCATACTTAATGTTCAGAATGTCTGTATGACCTTTGACGTTGCCAGTCTCTACTCGCTTCCCAAGTTGACTTGTATGTGCTGCATGTTCATGGACAGAAATGCTCAGGAGGTGCTCGCTAGCGAAGGCTTCCTCTCCCTTTCCAAGGTGTGTTCTGCTCTGCTCCTGATTTCTTGGCATGTATTACCTTACTTGTACTTACACAGTGGCCGAACTACAGTGGTCCTAGAATCAAAGATAAAGGTTCTTGGTCTCAAAGAAGTCATCTGGGTCAGCACTTTTCTCTGGCTGCTGAAGCTCTAGGTCTTACAAGGCTGTTGGTTCCATTTTTCTTTCTCTTTTCAAGGTTTCTCTGCTAAGTTTATGTGTGAAAGAGACTGGTCTAGTGGGTAGTTGGTTTTATATGACAATCAAGATTTTGTTGTTGTTGTTGTTGGTTTGCATACTGCTTTTTGGTTTTGTATTTCTCTGATGGAGAGTGTAACTAAAAATTTCTCTTTTTTTGGCAAAAAGAAAGTCTTTAGTGCTGGGATATAGTCAGTGGCACACAGGGAAAATTCATAATGGAGATCTGATGCGCCAGGGATGTGCCTTAAGTCAGTACTGGTGCTTGTCCTGCTGGCTTCACACTGTACAACTGTGGCTCAAATCTGCCTTTGAACCTGGAGTGATGGCTCTCTTTCTCTCTGTCTCTCTTTCTGTGTTCCTTTAAAGAGCTATGCATTTTGATTTGAATGAACTATACTTTTGAATTTGTGTTATTTATTATTAAGTGGGATAATAAATCCCACTTAATCCTGTAAGCATAGAATTTCCCAGGCTACAGCAGTGTTTAGGATGTCAGCACAGAGACCTGAGGACAGAAACCATGATAGTGCAGTGACACTGAAACAGAAGGTTTTGGACTTTTAGTTCTAGGCTTATCTTACTTTCAAATGTTCATTTTCCTAAAGAATGCATACATGCATGCACGTGCTCACACACAGAGTTTGCCATCTTTGTTCTTGCTGTTTTATAAAGGGTGGCTACAAACCATACCCATTCCTGCATGTATACCAAAGGACTTTAAGTTAACATACAGAGATACTTGCACATACAGTTTTATTGCTTCATTGTTTGCAGTAGCTAAAAAATGGAACTTTTTTAGTCTAGAGGTCCATCAGCAGCCAAATAAATGATGTGGCACCTAAACGCAGTAGAATTTTGTTCAGCTAAAAAGAAGTGAAGTAATGACAGTTGCAGGATAATAGAAGAACTGAAAAGCATTCCATTAGTTGAAACAAGCCATACTCAGAAAGACAGATATTGCTTGCTTGATGATCTCATAATAATCCCACATTGAATGTATAGGTGTATAAATATGCAAATGTAAGGGTGGGTGTCTTAGTTTGGTTTCTATTGCTCTAATAAAGCACCATGGGCAAAAGCAACTTGGGGAGGAAAGAGTTTATTTCAGTTTACAGCTCTTAGGTTGCACTCCATCACTGGGGGAAGTCAGGGCAGGAACCTGGAGGCAGGAACTGAAGCAGAGGCCCTGGTTTGCTCAGCTTTTCTGGCCAACCCTCCATCCTTCTGCACATGGGCAGCACAGCCCTCAGGGTACCAAGTCTCCTCCCACGTCAATCATTAATCAAGAAAATGCCCCCACAGGCTTGTCTGCAGGCCAGTCTTAGGGAGGTAGTTCCTCAGTTGGGAGTTGCTCTTCCTGGATGACTCCAGCTTGTGCTAAGTTGACCCAAGTTAACCAACTCAGTAGGTGTAGGCCATGAAACTAGAAAGGAACTGTGAAAAGGGTAGAAGAGATTTTAAGAAAGAGAATGGGGAATGTGTGTGTATGTTGGGGTGGTAATGGAATACATAATGACATGAAAGCAAAAGCGGGGCCGTGGGCGGCAGAGACGGGCACCAGCAAGAGGAGGGTAGTACCTGGGGAGTAAAGCAGAGGAGTGTTACAAATAGGTTTGAAAGCATCACTCACTCTGTATCATACCTTAAAAACTAATAAAGTAAATCTCTTTGAAACAAGATAAGATGGGTATAGGTGTGTGGGAAAGACCTAATTGCTTTATTTAGTGGCACAAAATGCCTGAGTTGGAAGGAAAGGCGCTACTCTTGTTTTTAATGTAGTAGCCCATGTTTTCTTAGACTAGCTGATCATGTGGCCCAGGCTGACCTCAGACCACATTATGAGTCTTTGCCTTCTGAATGCTGGTGTTACACACCTGGCTCATTGCTGCTGCTGATTCACACAGCCAGAAGGGAGAAGGGAATAGATAGGAAGACCAAAACACAAGAAAAAAGGAATGCTACCTGTGGTCTGACCAAATTCTGCTGACTGGTTATGCATATGGCTGCGCTTCATGCTGACTTTTTATGCTCCCTTTTTACCCTTTGCAGACAGCACTTCTGAACATCGTTTTAAGAGATTCGTTTGCTGCTCCTGAGAAAGATATTTTCTTAGCCTTGTTAAACTGGTGTACGCACAATGCAAAAGAGAATCATGCTGAAATCATGCAGGCTGTGCGTTTACCTCTGATGAGCCTCACTGAGCTTCTGAATGTTGTGAGGCCTTCAGGACTCTTGTCTCCAGACGCTATTCTTGATGCCATTAAAGTGCGATCGGAGAGCCGGGATATGGACCTCAACTACAGAGGCATGCTCAGTAAGTACCTGTTTCCTCTTCTTACTTAGGAGTTTGTTGGTGTCGTATGCCAGTCCTAACCGCAGAACTCCAGCTATGGAACTATCCTGCAGGAGTGCAGAGCATATGCAGGCCAAAGCACATAGCTCTGCTTCCTGGGCGTGTCTTTCCCTGTCACTCTTCTGAGCGAGGTGAGCTACTGCCGACCTAGCACAGCTATTTCCTACCATTCCTGGACACATTGTTACATCTGCTCCTCAGAATGTCCCTGTATACTTTCTTGAAAAGTTGCTTGTCACACTAAGACCTTTCCTCCTTCCTCTAACAAACAAGTCCTGTGTGCATACTGTGTACCTGATTTTTTAGGTGCTTCACATGGATGTTCTAAGTACTGGGTGATTTTACTAACAGTATTTTCATTTTTCTTGCAAATGAAATAATAGCAATTAACAATTATAAAATGCTTTCTGTGTTAGAACTAGGCTCTTCATAACCATGTATCTATATGTG
Organism: Lophiomys imhausi; assembly: GCA_907164525.1. NCBI lineage: Eukaryota > Metazoa > Chordata > Mammalia > Rodentia > Muridae > Lophiomys > Lophiomys imhausi. The sequence continues at coordinate 6,463,802 of CAJQZJ010000247.1, read as the reverse complement.
ATACATATATGTGTGTATGTGAGTGCTCTGTCTTCATGCATACCAGATGAGGGAATCAGATCCCATTACAGATGGTTGTGAGCCATCATGTGGTCGCTGGGAATTGAACTCAGGACCTCTGCAAGAGCAGCTGGTGATTTTAACTGCTGAGCCATGCCTAGAGATCGATACTACTTTTAACTGGTGGTTTTACAAATGAAGAAAATGAAGCACAGAGAAATTAGGTAACTTGCCCAAAGTCACACAGAAGGCTGACATACTGAGAATTTTATGTAGCTTGTCTGTAGGCTGCACCTTTAACCACTAAACTGTGCAGCACAAGTGCAAAGAACAGCCTCTCCTTTTATTTCTTTGGTTGCCTCATGGAAGAGAGAAGGTGTGTGACAGACTAAAGACAGCAGTGTTGAAGTAGATAACACTGTGATTACAGGAAAAGGTGCCTTAGGATGACTGAGGGAGAAACTCATGTTTGGCCGGAGTGGCACTGTGATTGGGTGAACACCAGTCTGGAAGATGGGTGAGATTAACAGGATAGTTGATATCCAAGAGGCCGGGACTGAAGCAGGAGGCTTCTGCTGCTGCTTGCTAAAATGTCTGCATGCTAGCTCAAACCAGATCATGGAAAGCTCTGAAAGCTCATAAAAATCCCCTTGCTGTACAACAGAGGCTTATTTAAGAGTGGCCTGCATACCATGGTGGTGCTGTCCTGGGTGGTTTGGAAGAGTTTAACCTGGATTCAGGAAGACCTCGAGGAGGGAATTTAATCTGCACAGCACACACAGCGGAGTGATAGCAGGGAAGTAAAAAATAACAGAGGTATAAACAGGATTCCAGGAAATTAGATCTTGGTGATAATTTAAAATGGAGGATTAGGTTTAGGGTAAGTCACCATGGCTTTCTAAATCTAGATGGTGAACAGAGCTGGTTAACTGTTGGCTTGGTTTTGTGTTACTCAGTTGGAGGATTTCTGGATATTTGTCAGTCCTGTGGAGGCTGACCATTTCCTGGAGTGATTCCTTTTTTTTTTTTGGTGACTGGTTTGAGACATTCTTCAAATGCTGGTGGGCCCTAAATAGGTGTCTTAGCCTGGACTTATTTTCTGAACTGTCAGATCTAGATTTCTTTTCAATTGACATAGTAGTTTTTTGACCTCACAAATTTTGTGGGTGCGCAAGCATATGTGTTCACACCAAGTGGAGGCTGGAGGTGCACCTGGGGCATTGTTCCTTAGGAGTTATCCAACTTGATCTTGAGACAGGGTTCTTTTCTGGGAACTGGAGTGTGCTGATTAGGCCGAATGACTGGGCAGCAAACCTCATGGATTCACCTGACTGTTTCTCCAGTGCTGGGTTAGTGTGCCAGTATACTCAGCTTCCCTGCGGGCACTGGAAGATAAGTTTAGGTCCTTGCTGCTATGGTAAACCCTTTGTAGACTGAGCTATCTTCCCGGTCCCGGGGTCAGACAAATTTGATTTTAAGTCCTCAATTAGTCATTAGCTATGTGATGTGGTAGTGAGTTATTTGAGGTTCTGTGTTGTTATGAGGACTAATTGAAATAATTGTAATAAGTACGGCTCAGAAGCTCACTCACAGTAGTACTGATGGGTTTCCCTATCTCTCTCTGTCACAGCACATAGTAGTGAATGCTTTGGTGGATGAGTTCTGGAGACAAAGCTAATAGAAAGTGGAAGTACATTATTGGTGCTGAGTCAAAGCTAGGGGCAAGAAGAGTTGAAATCTGGGTAAGAATATAGAGAAAGGAGTAACAAAAAAAAAATTAAAGTCCAAGACTTGGAGACTAGTAGGCGGGACTTAATGTGGAGAAGGAATTGGAGAGGCAGAGAGTCAAGAGAGCTACAGGAGTGCTTCAGAGGCTAACTGTGGAACTGGGGAGAGCTGCTGGATGGAGAGGCAATTAACAAGATCTCGTGATGTCAGACAGTCGAGGTGAGTGAGAATTGAGAGGACTTTGGATGTAAATTGTGGTGAGTTTGTGAATAGGCTAGGGAATCAAGCCATTATGTTTGAAAGGATAATACTTACAATGTGTTAGTGATTTGGTTTGTGAATTGAGGTAAAAGGCAGTAGAGAAGCAGAATGTGTAGCTATTGAGAACAAGCTGGAGAGGTCTAGGAAACATTTGGAAGGGCTAGTTGAGGTCAGCCTTGGCTAGGGTAGTGGAGTAAAAGGTGACATAACAGGGTGAGTGTTTAATTTTATACTTCCCCAATTCTCATTTTCTACCCTCTTATATAAGCCCCCCTCTTCTTTCCTCTGACTGGCTGATAGAGCCCTAGAACTAGATATGCTGAAGATGGGGTTGGGTCAGGGATGTAGGTGTGAGGTATAGTTGTCACTTTATGCAGTTATGTTTCCTTGGAGTTGATGAGCTGGTCGATAGGTCCATGTATAAGCCATCGACTGTAGTAACCCTGTGGGTCCTTGTGAAAGGAAGAGCTGTGCGGCAGCTGGTTTGGAATGCCGCCGCACCGTGCTCATCAATGTTAACTCTTCATTTTGGACAAATTCAGGCAGAGCTCAAGGAATAGATTAAGGAAGTGTTTGACAATCATAAAATCATTGCGTAATGGTCAAATAGCAGGGTATTTTTCTGACTTTTATGGTATTTAAGTAGTGAAATTAATAATAAAATTGCTGAGGAAGCACAATACATTCTTAGCAGATCCTTAAAGAGACTATTTTCAAAGAAATGTTATGAAACATTTAGATTATTATAGCTCATTTCTCTCATTGGGAAACAAGGTCTAACGCTGCAGAACTGTTCCTAGACTGATGGTTTTGAAGCTAACTCTGCTTAATTTGGTCTGTGTGATTGTTTTGTTCTTCCTTGGGCGTGCACGAGTGTGCGTGCATGCGTGTGTACACTGACACTACTGTTGCTCTTTTGAGTTCACTAACATTGCTTTCTGGAAGATTCTCCCCTCGGCTGCCTATCCTGAAGCTTTACTAAGTTGTAGATTCCATCCTGTTTTAAAAGGGGATAACCCAGAAGATGTGTTTGCCTAGTGATGATGATCTCTTTCAAAGGTAGTTTACATGAGCTTTAGGTGTGTATAATAAGCACTTATCTGTATAGTTAGGGAAAGGAAATTAGCTTTTTTAAATGAAATTACGTTTTTGTTTTCCCCCTTAGGATGTTTGAACTGCCTCTGTTCCATTCCCTTAACCTTTAGTTGTATCTTCGCTCTGGAGATGTTCTGTCTTGAAAGTCAGTGCTTTTTCTAATAAGACGGAGTTATACTTTGTTATGTTTATCTCATGTTTTAGACTTTGAGAAAGAGGGCATCATGTTAATAGCAGGGGGAGCTATATCTTAGATTCTAGCTTCAGGATTTTTTATTGAGTAAAAGTATGTTCCTAAGACTGCTGAAGTAAATTGTGTGTGTGTGTTTTCTAGTCACTGGATGAGGGATCTTTGCAATTGTGGTGTAATTGTTAGCTTACTTGTCTAGGCACTCATTAGATTGAGTTCTTTTTTGTTTGTTTGTTTTGTTTAGTTTTTTGAGACAGGGTTTCTCTGTGTAGCCCTGACTGTCCTGGACTCACTTTGTAGACCAGGCTGGCCTCGAACTCACAGAGATCCACCTGCCTCTGCCTCCCGAGGGCTGGGATTAAAGGCGTGCGCCACCATGCCAGGCTAGATTGAGTTCTTTAAAGATGTAGTTGTGTTCTTTTTGCCTGTGGTCTTCTAGTACCTGGCACAGTGCCTGAATCAAGACCATATAAATATATGTATATATTTAAAAAGTTAAATCTTTCTCACCTGTCACACAAACTCAGTTATAGCAGTAAGCCTTTTAAAGCTCTTTGGCTCCTTTGCTGTGTACACATCTGGTGTGTGCTCATTCGTGGAGCTGTGTAGTGTTTGTGGAAGTTCTATCCTGTCAGGTGCTGAGCATCTGAGGCTGAGTCTAGTACAGCAGTTCGCAAATAGAGGCAGCTTTGGGCGCCTGTTTCTTTAAGTACATTGGATGGCTGTCCCTTTCAGCTCCGCCTCTTCCTTGATAACTTGCCTAGAGTTGCCAAGTGAAATGAATTGCCTCGGCTGGAACCAGACTTCAGGTTCATCAAGCAGATGTTCTTCCATAATTTCTTCTGTCTTGTTTCTTTTTTGTTTACAGATTGTGTGTTTGAGTGCCAGAATAGAGAGATGTGGAGACTAGGCCTCAAACAGTGGGTTAATGAGGAAGGCTAAAGCAAGACTAAAGCTTTGGGAAGGTCGTTCATAAGGACACAGTTGGAAAGGAGTATTGTGGGAGGCAGGAAGACCATACGTTCTTCAGGAAAGTTAGCAAGGGAGTGTAGAGGAGGACTTAGGTGGCAGAGCTGGGTAAAGAGATTCTAGTGGGCAGAGAGAGAGCTATTGTGTATCCAAATAATTCATTGGTATAAATCACTGTCTCAAGTGCTGTGTCCCAAAATAATAATTAGGAATATAAAGGAAAAAACACAGGGTAATTAGCCAAGTGCCTCAGATCTTGTCACTGTGTAACTTGATTTTTAAATTATAACTCAGTCTCTGAACCTGTTCATGCAGCCTGTTTTCTTTCTTTGGAGAGTGTTGGCTTTAAGTGTCAGCACCTGGTGACTCCTTCCTTACCTGTAAAGCATTATCAGTGACAATGTGTAGATGACATCATGGTCCTAGACACTAATCGCAATTGGAGAGCGGAGGGGACTTGAGATAACCTCCTCCTTCCCCTTTCTAATAATTGGTTTGTTTTTATCTAGCTATAGGGCTCTAAAGCTTAATTTTTTTCTTTTTTTTTTGGTTTTTCGAGACAGGGTTTCTCTGTGTATCCTTGGCTGTCCTGGACTCACTTTGTAGACCAGGCTGGCCTCAAACTCACAAAGATCCGCCTGCCTCTGCCTCCCAAGTGCTGGGATTAAAGGCGTGCGCCACCACCGCCCGGCTAATTTTTTTCTTTTTAAAAAATAATTATTTTTATGTACATTGGTGTTCTGTATGTGTGCATGTGGGGGTGTCAGATCCCTTGGAAATGGAGTTACAGACAGTTGTGAGGTGCCATGTGGGTGCTGGGAATTGAACCCAGGTCCTCTGGAAGAGCAGCCAGTCCTCTTAACCACTGAGCTATCTCTCCAGCCCTTTAATTTTTTTCTTAATGGCTATAAAATATGTTATAAATCATAAGTGTAAAGAAAATTATTATTGCTATTTATGATCTTGCTCAGTTCCTGCTTGCTGTGTTATATTTTTTGAGAGTTATGTTCTTCATGGATAGAGACTAAGAATACTCACAGTTTGAATATTTTTGTAATTTAAAATTTTCCAGGATTACTTTTTCTTCTGAATTCATCATTTAACTATAGATTTTTAAGGGAAAAAAAATCTTGGAACTGCATTTTTATCAGCAGTGCACTCACAATCTAGATGCCAGGAGGGAATTTCTACTTGTATAAATGATCTTCATGTCGGAGTGAAAGACACTCTCGGGAATGAACCTGTTGAGGACGGCTAGAAAGTGCTCAAGTACTCTTGAGATAAACTTCAAAAGAAGACTTCAACTTGTGATAAACTTTGATTTCTATTTTAGATTGCAGCTATAATCATTTCAAAGTCTTCTACCTCGAATATTATTCGGAGTTTGATAGATTTTAATACTGAAGGAAGCAAATCCTAAGAGAAACCAAAGGTAGCTCTAGTTTCTAAGCTTGTAGGCTTGCTACAAGTTCCTGTCTATGGTTCAGTCTTAACTTGTACTGCAAGAGATAGAGGTGACAGTCCCATCGGAATTTGCTTGTGAAGGAGAGACAGAGCCTTATGCTAGCAGTGGGACCCCTGGACGCCTGGGTCTGACATCAGCCCTGCTGGTTGCTGGGCAGGAAGCCCACTGAGCTTTCGTGCTGTGATGGCTGCAGGGTTGCGCTGCGCTCTGAGGACTAAATCAGGGAGCTAATGTCTGTAAAAGGTTGTAGCAGGGTCTGTGCAGGGGACAGATAATGGTCATAATTGACCATGGAACGCTATGTTGTTGCCGCTTCAGCCACCCAGCGTTGCTGTGGTGACTTGGTTTGTTTTGCTGAGTTGCGTCAGTCTTTCACCTTCGCTTTTAGCTACTTGTGTCCTCTTGTGGAGCCACTGTCCTTACTTGTCTTCATTTGAAAACTTTGACAGAACCAGTTAGCCACCATATCTGCGATGATTTCTTCCTTAACTGTCTTTCCCTTGTGCACTGTGTCTCCTTGTTCCCTTCATACCGCACAGCAAGTTTTATGTGCACTGTGGGAGCTCAGTGTTTAGGTATGTGTTGCAAACCTGAGTAGTTCTCTTACGTGTGTGTGTGTGTGTGTGTGTGTGTGTGTGTGTGTGTATGTAATATAGGAATGGCTATTTCTTAAAGAGCATGCTCTGTCCTTTACAAACACTATCTCAGTCTTTACAGTGAGCATGTAGGGGACAGGCATTGTTCTCTTAAGAAACTGAACTTTAGAAAGGGTAATTTCTCCCAAGTGACATCCAGTTCAGAGTAGAGCCTTGGTTTGAATTCAGTCTCTGAACATGTTTATGCAGCCTCTTGTCTTTCTATGGAGATCGCCAGTGTTAGGATGTCAGTTCTGGAGACCCCATCCTTACCTGTAAAGCATGATGTGTGGAGAGGACTGCGGAGTCCCAGACACCGATCTCAATGGAGAGAGGAGGGGGCTAAAATAAACCACCTACCGATTCTGAAGATAGGCTTCGGAACTTTTATCAAAACAAAAACCCCTCAAGTGTTGTGTATTTTCTTTTAAATAGATTCTTATTTTCTCAGCGTGGGAAATTGATTAATCTTGTGCATATGTGACCAGCAGTGACTAACATACGAGCACACATCTGTCCTTTGTGCCTTGCTTTACACCTGTCCTCAGGCCAGAGGGCAGGTACAGGTCATCTGATACACTATTCTTGTTCAGCAGATAGTAGATTAAAGCTGCTAACAGAATGAGCTCAGCAGGGATGACATACTTGTCCTACTACTTGTGTTCCTAGTATTAACTTTCTCTCACTGTTTAGTGTCTGGCTCACTGTGGTAGTGACATTCAATTTTGAATGCTGAATGCTATCTTCATCTTAGTAGATAGTCTATATTCCCCATTTCCATAGACTTGCGTATGCAACTTCAAATCAAATACAGATCCTGGACTTGGTTGGAATGTTAGATGTTCACCTGTGCCTCACTGATACAGAATGATTAAGAGTAACCGCTGCACTTACTGTTTCTATTTGTAACTGTAGTACCAGAAGAAAACATTGCAACTATGAAGTATGGAGCCCAGGTTGTGAAGGGAGAGCTGAAGTCGGCCTTGCTGGATGGTGATACTCAGAATTATGACTTGGATCATGGCTTTTCCAGGCACCCCATCGATGATGACTGCCGCTCTGGCATTGAGATCAAACTCGGGCAGCCATCCATAATCAACCATATACGCCTACTCCTGTGGGACCGTGACAGCCGGTGAGTCCTTCCTGTCTCTGAGGAGCTGATGTCGTCTTTGCCCAAGCAGACCTAACTTTTTGGTCATCAGCTTTGGTTCCTCTTCCTCCCTTTTTCTTTAGTGACTGGAGGAGGAAGTTAAGAGAGCTCCTCTGTCTTAGCCAGGGTTACTATGGCTGTGATGAAACATCATGGCCAAAGCAGCCTGGGGAGGACAGGGTTCACTTTCAATCAGTTATAACCCAAGAAACTGGGGACGGGAACTGAAACAGGACAGGGTCCTGGAGGCTGGAGCTGATATGCAAGCCATGGAGGGGTGCTGCTTACTGACTGGCTTGCTCCTCCCTGTGGCTTGCTCAGCTTGCTTTCTTATAAAACTCAGGACCACCAGCCTAGAGGCGGCACCACCCACAGTGAGCTGTATTCTCTCCCATCTGTCACTGATTAAGAAAATGCTCTACAGCTGGATCTTATGGAGGCATTTTCTCAGTCGCAGTTCCCTCTTTTCAGATGGCTCTGGTTTGTGTCACACTGACTTAAAACTAGCCAGCACACCTTCTAGCAAGGAAGTGGCCCAGAGAACAGGAAAAGGCCATTAGATATTCAGTGATAGTCTGCTTTGGTTTTACAGATTAAACGACTGATTTCTTTGTAAACATTCTGCCATTACTCTTCAAGAGAAATAGTTCTAGGGGAAGAGTTAAAAGTTAGATTTCTTAAAAAAAAAACAATTTTGAACTTTTAATTTTTTAATATTTTATTTTGTGTGTTACAAGTGCTGCATGGATGTGTGGATTACCTGGGACTAGAGTTTCAGGTATTTATGAGTGTGCTTGGAATCAAACTCTGTTTCTCTGGAAGAGTAGCCAGTGCTCTTACACTCCACCCCCGCTTTGTCCTCCTCTACAAGCACAGAATAAGTGTTTATATGGAAAACACAGAAAAGCACATAGGAGAAAACAAAAATTGCTAGTAATCTCATCACAGCCCATTATTAAAATCTATATATATATCTAACTTGTGTTTGTTATCTATCTAATATATATATTATACAATCTTAACATAGCTTCACAAAATATAGATTATACTAAAAACTCTACTTTTTAATGGTTTTTTGTTGTTATTTTGCTTTGAGGCAGAGTCTCAATATATTGCCTAGCATGACGTCAAACTTGCAATCATTTTGCTGAAGTTTCCCAAATTCTGGTGTTACAGATATGTGTGCTCCGCTGCACCTGTCTTTAATTTCATGTTTCAGTTACTACATTTTAAACATTGTATTAGTTTTGAAATGTTATCTGGCATCCTTCCATATAGGTGAACTTTATTTGATGCTGTGTATATTGGATATTATGAATACCTTTAAAATGCATATCATCCTATGGCTGAAGAAATTGTCTTTTAGTGTATAGCTAAGCATCCTTGGACTAAAATCAAGTTGTCAAAAATGGGGTGGGCTTCAGGTCATGATGTGCACCCAGTTTCTGAACAGCTTCAAGAGCATTTTCCTTCCAGCCAATGCCATGCTTCACTATGGTCTATTGGTGGCAGATGCTCTGGGACAGTGGTAAGCAGAACTGAAAAGGTCTCTATTGTGGCTGACCTTTAGCCAAAGGCCTACCCACCTGCTCTGTCCTTTTGGGTCCGGCCTGTTGGTTAAGTGGTAATAGTATTAAGCACATGGAAGGAAGGGAGTGTATCTTGTTGGCACACTGGTGACCACCTTGCCTTTTTTTGGCCATTTGAGCCATGTTTGAGAGAATCTGTCTGAGGTGAGAGTCAGCATATATATGTGCAGTGTGTTTGAGATCCCTAGGTGAACAGCTCTCTGTTTTGTTGTTATTAAGAATCTATTTCCTTAGCCGGGTGTGGTGGTGCACGCCTTTAATCCCAGTACTCGGGAGGCAGAGGCAGGCGGATCTCTGTGAGTTCGAGGCCAGCCTGGTCTACAAAGCGAGTCCAGGACAGCCAAGGATACACAGAGAAACCCTGTCTCGAAAAACCAAAAAAAAAAAAAGAATCTATTTCCTGGGGCTGGAGAGATGGCTCAGTAGTTAGATCATGGTCTGCCCTGAAGGAGGCTGGACTGGTGATATCCAGCACACAACCACCTTGGAATTCAGCTGTAGAAGCTCGGATGCATTCTTCAGGCAGCTACACACACACACACACACACTTGCGTACACACGCACTCGTGCACACACACACTTGTGCATACACACATATACTCACACATACACACACATACACACACATACTCAAATCTTTAAAAGTGTATTTCTTGACATGTATCTTGGTGGATATTTGAAGCATAATTGCAGAGGTTGGGTTTAATTCATATTTCTCATTTCCAAGAGTCCTTGGTTGATAATAACAATGTAACAATAATATTTGTATTGCACTTTCAGTACTTGTACATGGTAGGCCTTCTGAAGGCCTTACATATTTCATTCATCTAATTGTAATGAAATTGGTATAAAATGATAAAGCAAAGGGTTCTGTGCTTGGACTTGAAAAGCACTGCTTTTTGTTTTCACGATGTTAGATATTTACAGGCCACTTGTATAGTGTTTATATTAGACAGTGTCTATAAAGACTTAGCTTTACCATATTCTTCTCTCACACACATTGCTAACATTTGAAGCAAAGGTAAAAAATTCAAAATCTTAAGCCAAAAAGATTCTGATGTGTTGTAAAATTATATCCCACATTGCTGATAACTCAGAGAGGTTCAATAAAAGGTTATAACCAGTTTGAGACTGAGCGATAAAATGAATGAGATTTGAGGGGACGGCAGAAAATGAGGGGACGATACAAAATAAGCTGACCTTTTCTGGTCACAACTGTGGGTTGCAGGCTGACATTTATGATCACCTAAATCTTCCAAGATTGTTCCTGTTGATATTACAGTACAAGTAATAACTACATCTCACATTTAAATTTGGCTTATGACAAGGAAATACAGATTTGTTCAGGATGGGACCAGCATGTAATGGTCCTGGTCTGCTGACTGGCGGAGGATGATGGGCTGTTTTCATTACCACCAGGTTATTAGCTGGCAGGTTGCATCCAACAGAAACAATCGTTGTCTTTTCACCCATGTCTATATTTTCCAGCAGTCTGCTTGTAAGTGTGACATGGTAGGAGACTGAGAGGTAGCTGGGGTGAGCTAGCTTCTGTGGAAAACCACTCTGCCATCCTACTTAGCTTTCCCCACTGAGAAGGGGGAAGGTAGAGCACCTAGGCCAGGGGGCATGGAAGGAGGAGAGGGCCCTTGCTCCCTGTTCCTTCTCTGTTCTCACCCCTGCAGCTCTCCTCTTGTTCTTTCTCTTCTTCCCTCCCTCTTTGCTTTGTTAATCTGTTAATGCGGTATGGCTAAGGAATTCAGGCAATGTAAAGAAAAGCAGTCTTGCATTTGGTGGTGGTGGTAAGCAGTTCATCATTTGATAAGGCAGACAGTCACGGAGGGGACATTTCAATACATTGAGTAATTGCTGCAGTACAGAAGTGCTCTACAGCTTTCATTGTTACCTGATCTTGATGACTGTGACTGTAAAACAAAATATAATTAAGAAATTCTGTATGTTGGCACTTTTTAATATTTTACTTTGGTTTGTATTGTCTCTGTACCATATTTTTTCTTTTGACTTCACAGGTCTTATTCCTACTTTATTGAAGTGTCCATGGATGAGCTTGATTGGATCAGAGTGATAGATCATTCACATTACCTGTGTCGGTCTTGGCAAAAGTTGTATTTCCCAGCTCGTGTCTGCAGGTAAGTAGTCATTGTTAATAATTTTTATCTTTATTTAAGGACATTTGGAATATGAGTGGACTGCTTTAAAAAAAAACAAAAACACAACAAAACCAAAAAACCAAAATCCCAACAACAGCAGCAGCAGAACAAAAAAAAAAAAACAAAAATTGAAAGAAAACCCTGTAGGGAAGCTAGATAGCTTAGTGTGTGGGGTGCACCTTGGGGCTGTCTGGCATGTTTCGAGCCATGTTTTCCTGTGTAAATGTGAAGACTGTGAAGAGGTAGGGAACACGTGAGAGGTAGAAATATGCTTTGCACTCGCTGTTGTCTACACAGAGAAAGCAGTTGTGGTTCCAGAGAGTGTGGCTTCATTAACATCCAGGGAAGATCATTCCAAAGTCTTTCTAGTGGTGCCCTGAGGCAGGGGAGTGCTTTGGATGCTAGTGTGTGGGTTGCACATACTTGGGTCTTTCCCGCATCACGGCATGGTGGGTGCAGTTTGACAGAACAAATGGCGTCAGTGGAGTGAGGCAAAGGCGCAAGGCTGGCTGAGCTGGCAGGCTTAATGTTCACACCCTTTTCCTCCAGCTCAGTGCCATCTGATTGTGGAGTTTGGTAGCCCCCCAGGTAAGATTGTTTTAGAGAATACTGAGAGGTTACTGTTCTAATAGTTATATTCTTTAAGTAAAACCATAATCTAAACTTACGAAGTTTAGATTATGGTTTTACTTAAAGAATAGACATAAAGACATAAAAGACATAAAAGGTAATAAAATTGGGAGCTGGAAAAGGTGGTTCAAGTTCCCCGAAAATTATGTAGATTTGTTCATTTTCACACAGACAGTGCTCTTCGATAATCTTTAAGGCAAGAGGTTAAAGACAGCAAATAGTGGGCTCATATAGTGAATGTGGACAGAAGGAAAGTGAAGTGGGTGGAATGCAGGGAGAATGTGGAGCTGGCCCCTCTTCATCACCTCACCAGCCTCCCCATGTCACATGTCATCCACCCTAACTTCAGTTGTGACTGAGGTGGAGCTGGTGAGAATGTTCCTGGCTTAGTCTCTGGTAAGAGTCTTCTTTGTGAACTAATAGTTAACTCAGCACAGAATTTCACAAAACCAGTTCGTCACTAGTAGAGTAAACAAATATTGCTTACATTTTTATTATGGGTATGACTGGACACAGTATGGCTACCCAGGGATCCTCTGTGTGAAAATGAAGAAAATCAATTTCATTTCCCCAAAGAGGGACTAAAGTGTCTTAGGTCTGGCAGTTGCTCTTTTGCCCTGAGGAGTTTGAATGGATTAAAATAAGGAGGACAAGAAATTGAGTGAAGATTCCATATCTCAGAGCTGCCCTCCAGATACTTGGAGAATGAGAGGGACCTGGTATAGCGGAGGAGACCAAATCTGCATTGACTCAGGTTACGATGGTTGCAGCAGACTGAAAAATAAGCAGCATGTAAGCATTCGACATGGATGGAAGGACAATGCATTTGTATGTGATATGAAACAGTAGGAACATGACTCCCAGGACAAGTTTATCATGATTCCAGCTGTTCTGTCTCCCCTTCGCAGCTAGGGAGACTTGGCTTCAGTCAGGCTCTCTTGCTTTTAGAAAACAACTTTCCCGTGGACATTTAAACTCTGTCTTCCTCTTCCTCCTGTTCTTTTTTTAAATCTCCTATGTGGACTTGACTTCACCAGCGTCATTTTTTTTTGTGTGTGTGGTATTGGTGTTGGCAGCTTTTGTTTTAATACACATCTTACTTTTCAGTTGCTGTGGCAAAACATATGACCAAAGCAACGTACAGAAGACTGACTTATTGGGGGCTTAGTTTCAGAGGACAAGTCCTATGACCATTTGGTGAGAGAAAACAGCAGGCAGCCAGGCCTGGTGCTAGAGCATCAGTAGCTGAGAGGTTACACCTTTCCCACAAGCATCACAGAGACATCTCTCTCTCTCTCACTGTCTGTCTTTTGAAAGTCCAAAGCCCAGCCCCAGTGACAAGCTTCCTCCAAAGCTATATATCTCTAATCTTTACCAAACAGTTCCATTGACTGAGGGCCAAACATTCAGATACATGATCCCATGAGGGCCCATTCTTATTCAAACCACCACAGCACATCATCAGTTACAAATTAGAAATCTGAGCAAGGGTGTCGTGAGAGGTGGTGGCATCAAGAGAAGGGAGGGATCTTAGTATCCTCATTGGTAAGAAAGCTTGAAAATGATAACTATTTAAACACATCTACATTTCTTCATAAGTTCTGTTTCTTGGGTTATGTTTTTTTTTTTTTGGTTTTTTTTTTTCTTGGGTTATGTTTTTATTCAAACAGTATTTTAAAATGAATCTAAGAGTTAGACCTTACTCACTATCCAAGGATGCTTTGGTTTTCCTTCATAATTATATATCAACTACTCAGTGTTCTAAATGAACTTCTTGCAGGTACTTCACTCTGCAAATATAACCTTAGCATGTAAGTGTTTATTGTGTTAGTTAATTTGTGTATTTGCATGTCACCTTTGTTCTTTAGTGTCTTTTGTGTTTGCTTTGGTTTTCCTCTGATAGCAAAATTACAAGCTCTTGGAGGCACAGGTCTGGACCTGAACCTCAGCACTGTTGACCAGCACTTGGACTGTGACATCTTGTGCCAGCTACTGTGCGCAGTGTCGGGCTCATGGCGTAAGGCACTGCTGGGGTGCTGAGAGACGTGTTCCATGGTGACAGGAGCACTCACTGTTGATGTGAGCCGCTCCCCCATTAAGATGGTGTGAGTGGTGGCACACTCCCTGAGGAGCTCTACATTTTCAGAACTTGTTTTCTTTAGGAAACTGAAATTTGCGGTTCATATTGAAGGCTTTTACCTGCTTTGTATGGATGGCAGATTTCACCTGTTACACTGAAAAAGGTGATATAAATCAAGCCATAGGAGATTGCCTACATCTCTTTCTAAGACTAGGCAAAAGTGAGGAGCATTGTAGCCTGAAACTGAGCTGTGGTGTAGATGGAGCTTACCCTGACCCTGGCTTCACTATCCATACTTGCCTTGTGACAAATCTGTGCCTCTCTCAGCCTGGTATAAAGAGCAGGAATAGCATTCCTTGTGAACTTTCACAAGGACTAAGCATTATGCCTGCTTGGAAGTTAGCAAGTATGTTAATCATAAATATCATAAGTAGCAGATGTGTTGTTTGTTTGTTTGTTTTTTGGTCAGCTTTTTGAGTATCTGAATTGTTTGATCATCTTTGTCATGGTGGCTTTTATTAGGATGACACTGTGTCTTTCCTAGCAGCCAAGTCTTTTGAATACTTCCTTCCCTGTACTGTCAGGCACACATAGCAATCCTAAACCTGCCACAAACAGTATCTTAACTAATAATGTGCCCAATTTTGAATGTTTACAGCAGATTTTGTATATTTTGATTCTGATAAAATCTATAATGTAAGACTGTCTGCCATTTTTATACCTTGTCCAGTGCAATCCAGGCAGCCCTCCCTTCCACAGTAGTGGACCGTGTCTACTGTCTACTGGCGGTAAGGATGACGCTGCCTTCAGACCACAGCAATCATTGTGGGATGGATGGAGGGGAATGCTGGACTCTTTCTGGACCCTTTCCAGGGATGCTTGTGTGTGAAGTGGGGCTGTTCATTTTAAGCGAAAGCTTAGACTAATACTATCTCCCTCCCACTTGAACCCTTAGCTGGAGATGAACAGTGACTTGCAGTTTATCAATGTCAATTTTTGTCCTCAGACCAAACTGTAATGTGTCACTTGTGAGAACTTTGCATTGATAACAGACATGTACCTGTGTCTCTGCATGTGTGCATGTGTGTGTGAGCGTGTGTATAATGTTTTTTTTCTTTGTGTGCTGTGTGATATTGGGTTTTACTTTTATATTGATGCTTTTTACAAAATATAATTTTGCATTTTTTAAAAGGGTAGTCAAGCTGGGCAGTGGTGGCGCATGCCTTTAATCCCAGCACTTGGGAGGCAGAGGCAGACGGATCTCTGTGAGCTTGAGGTCAGCCTGGTCTACAAAGTGAGTCCAGGACAGCCAGGAATACACAAAGAAACCTGTCTCAAAAAAAAAGGGTAGTCAACTCTGTCAGTGTTTTTTAAATGATTTCTAATTTTATATCCTGTTTAGAAAGATGTTCATCAATCCAATGCTAAAGAATGCTACATATTTTCTAACACTTTACAAACTCTTTATAGTCAGATATTCAACTCAGGCAGACAGGGGTGGGTGGGGCAGGTGGGGCAGTTGACTTAGGACTGTTCACTTAGCAATGATGGCCCCTTACCACCCTGATGAGGGCGGCCTTGTTTCTCATGTGCTGAATTCTAGCATATGCTTCACTCAACAATAATTTCCTTTGATCCTGTTGACTGTTTGAATTACTGTTGTTTCCTTTCCCTTATTCCTATTTTCTTAGAGTGAGAAATTATAATGTGCCAAGTATGTCACAGAAAAGGGGAGGGGTGTTGTAGAACATCTGCCAGTCTGTCTTTCTCGTCTCAGGGGTTACAGTAGAGGCCTTCAGTGATAAATATCTCACTAGAGGGGTTCTGTTTTTACTCAGAACAGGGATTTAGGCATGCTTTACTAGCTCAGGAAAAAAATTCTTCTCATTTGTTTATCCACCACTTACTCCTTCAGCAGATAAGCACCTACTTTGTGCTATTCATTGTTCTTAATCCTGAGGTTGTAACACCGAAGGCTGTCAGGGTTTCTGTATCCTTCAACTGGAGAAGCAGATACAGAAATTTAGAAGTAGAGGTCAGTGGGAGCAGGCATCATATATTTTTAAGTAGGTTGCCAGGGTGGTATTGGTGGTGTAAGCCGAGATGCAGGAAATGATATTATGTGGCCTTTGCGCTGATGTCTAGGCTTTCTTTGGTATGTGGTGAATGCTGCTCATAGTAGCCGGCCTTCTGTAGGAGCCTCATCAGATGTGTGCTAAAGCTGTGCCATTTGGTGGCATAAGGCACTTGAATCTCTTTTATTGCTACCATACATTTTGGTTCCCCCTCATCTGTACTGTCGTTAGCTGTAGCTTTTCTCCCCACCCGTTCTCACTAGATTATAGTTCCTTCACAGGGCTGTAGATCCAGGAGAGAGACAACAAATAAAAAGGCAGTGTCTCTGTTTACGGAGGCAGTCTCTTCCCGCCATGCTCACAGTGCATGGATGTATGTGTGTCTTCATTCATCTTCTGCTCCGTCTCATCCACTAACTGGGCCCAGATAACATTTATTTGCTTTCAAAGGCAAAAACTGGCCCAATTGAGCAGTTCACCTGGAGGCTTTAGATTCTAGTCGGTTAGCTAGTCTCTCCTCATGGGATCCGAAAACTCAGTCATTTCAGAAATGCTCTGTCTAGATGTAAAAGAAGTGGGAAGGGTTCTACTTCAAAGAAGTAGCCATTTTAGCAAACACTGAGTTTGAATTGTTCCACTACCTGTAACTTTGATGTCATAATTGAACTGGCACAGAACAAGCTGCATAGAGAGGAGCAATTTTTTTTCTAAAAATGCAAAGCAAAACATAGCCACATGGTGTCACTAAATTATAACAGTTTCACTTAGAGCAGAGGAGAATTTGAAATGACTTTTAAATAAAACCGTATTTAAATATAAATTGTTCTGAAGTCTGTGATTTGTGAAATAACACATGAAACTATTTGTGCTGTTTAGGTCGCCTACTGATGGGGGAAGCATTGATTATGCCCGGAGTCTGTGGGTGTTCACGACATGCCAGCAGGCTCAGGAGTCATGGGCTGCAAAGTAGGCAGGACACATGGGCTTCTAAAACACAGCTATTCAAGGTCCTTACAGATCGACTTTCCAGGCCTTCTTTTGGAACTCTGATATAAATAAAAGAGTAACAGATAGATTCACTGACTATTTATGAAGAGTCAGAAAAACAGAAGACAGGAGGAAAGAGGATACAGGGAGAGGGCTGGGGAGGCTGGGAAGGGAGCAACCCACTGTTTATTGAGCACTTGCTGTGGACTGGGCACATTTTACTCCCCTTGTGTGATTCTCATAGCAGCTTTGTGGGAGGAAAATGACTATTCTGTTGTATATATGAAGACCTTGAGCATTGGAAAGCTGAGCTCTTAAGCAAAGGGTCTGCCTCCATGCCACGCACTGCCATTACATGTGGGAAAGTCCTTGGGCTCAACCTCCAGAGTAAAAAAATGAACCAGATCAGACCTAAAACCAAAGGAACAGCTCTGGTCTGGAGCTGCAGAACACAGGAGCCAAAGAAGCCCTTGCTGCCCTTCTGGGGAACATTCCAATACTGAGTCTCTCTTCCCTATCCCCATGGGAGGAGCCATTTCCAGGAATACTGCAAGAGGCTGCTCTGCTCCAGCTGGTCACAGCCACCCGGTGTAGGAGCTCCCGTTTGTTAATGATGATGAGCAGTTGGGGAAGTTTTCCTTTTAAAAATGCTCCAAAGAGTGTTTGGCAGTCCTTGTCCTTGGCATGCTTCGTCAGTTTGTCAATAGAGCTTTAAATTTTTCTGTCCCTTACTTGCTCTTAAGAGCATTTTAGGCTTTTGTTATCATAGTGTGAGCCCAGTGTTCTTACTTCCTGGTTGGTTCTGCTTCAGCTGTATTTAGAAACAAGGAACATATATTATGAAATCTTTCTCCAAAAATCTCTTCACATCTTGAGTTGCCTTTTTTAAGTTGAGCAATTATTTATTATTTTCACCTAGAATCCTCTTATTGGGGGAAAAAGCCACAGCCAAACCAAACAAAAACTCCAAAACACTGTGCTTTATTTTCTTTAAGACCTTTGAGAAATGGCTGTTTATGTATGAGTTATTCAATTGAATTCAGGCCTTTTGTTCTATTTTGTTGCTTTAAAGGATAATAGCAATTTGAGCTCCTTTTGTGTACAGTGGAGGATTGGAACATGAGAAAATAGATCAGGATTGTCCTTTTCCTTCGCATTTTGTTTTGTAATTTTAGAGTGTGTCTTAATAAGCTCATTGCATGAAGATGATGCTAATGGCACTAATAACCTGTTATTACCACAAATACCAGTTGCTGAATTTCTTGTGGAAGGGCAAGAGCTATATTTGTTCTGTTAACAGTTGCTTCCCAGGCAGTCGGGTCCAAGCAGAGGTTCAGATGGCACCTCCTGGATCAGGCCTCAGTCATCCTTTTTCAGGATTTACCCCTTCTCAATAAGTATTTGCTTTATTGCTAAAGAGCTTATCTGTTCAGACATTCATGTGACACCAGTTGTAGGCAGTACCTTCGTCAGATGTCAAGATGCAGTTGTTCCTCTCAAGAGACTCGTGCTGTAATGGAGATGAGTCAACTCGGAGTTGATGGAGTTGTGCTGAGAAGATGCTCAGTGGGCAAAGGTGCTCACTGCCAAGGCTGGTGGCCTGAGTTTGATCCCCAAGTCCCACATGATAGAAGAAGAGAACCAACTCCCACAAGTGTTCCTCTGACCTTTGCACATGCACCATGATGTGCAATTAGTGTCCCCAATAAATATAAAAAGTTAGAAGTGACAAAGTAAAATATGAAAAGTAACAAGATCATAGTGATAAGGGATCCTCCTGTGGGAGGATTTGAACTGAGTGAGTCTTTAAACGACCAAGGGATCATGCAGGGAAGGTAAAGTGCAGGGAAGGCTGTCTTCCGCAGGCAGGACCCTGACAGGCAGGCTCTGCATTGCACTCTGCTCCCCAGGGTTTGGTTCTTCTGCTGCTCTAGTTTGACCCCTAGTGCACACCCATACTTACCACATTCATCGTATGGTTCAGGGGACGCTTGTGAATGGTGGTCTTTTGGTGTTGCCTTGTATAACTGTAGATATATAGAATTTGCTTGATTTTATGTAAAGTTATGTTTTTAAACTCTTCTTTCCATATAAAACTAAAGTATTCCCTATGAGGAACTATAAACTGGGTTAATTGTTATAGAATAGTAAAAAATTCCTGGGAAGCCGGGCGTAGTGGCGCACGCCTTTAATCCCAGCACTTGGGAGGCAGAGACAGGTGGATCACTGTGAGTTCGAGGCCAGCCTGGTCTACAAAGTGAGTCCAGGACAGCCAGTGCTGTTACACAGAGAAACCCTGTCTCGAAAAACCAAAAAAAAAAAAAAAAAAAAAAAAAAAAAAAAAAAAAATTCCTGGGAACTGAACAAAGTCTCTTTTTTGGAGCTAAGATTTGACCTGTGTGTGTGTGTATTTTTTTAAAGAGAAAAATTACCTTTTGTAAGCACATCACTGTGATATGTGCTCTGTGTGGGAATGTGAACATGAGTGTTCATACATGAGACCTCTTTTGTAATCTGCTTGCCCAGAACTTACTAATGACACTAAGGAAATCCAGAACCAGCAGACAGGTACCAGCTGTCAGACACGGGACCATATGTGTGTTGAGTAGACACAGAGACAGAGTGAAGGCAAAGCTACCCAGAGTATTGGGCTCCTGCATGGTTACCAGGGACCTCTAACATGGGAGCAAAGATGGAACTGGGAGCAAGAACACACTGATTAAAGGAACTTCTGGGGAAGAGTTTCCAAGTCTGTCCATTGTCTGGGTGGATAAGAAACTGGTATCAGTGATGGAAGCTCTGCTGATGTAAGCTTGGGAAGACGAGAAAACTGGAAGGGCAGCTGAAGCAAGCTTGGAGGCAGCTCTGTTGTGCATGGCGGTCGTCTCCGATCCTGCTTGCTTGGGCATAGGACTGTAGGGGATGTTGGCTGTTAGTAGTTCTCTCAACAGAGCAGTAGGCCTGTGTACATTCAAATGTCACCCACACTGCCCAGCACTGACTACTCTAACCTTTAATATTTACAGCTTGAGTGGTCCAGTGTACCCATCAGTTACATAATATACCCCGTGCACTCGTCTAATTATTTTGTGGTTCCTGGGCTTTGCTTTACTTTCCTGTAGGTAGTACTCATCAAATATTTGATTCTCCTTAACCCCCTTAACATCCTTGAATGCAGCTGCCTGAATAATAGATTTTTCTGGAAAACTCTTAACATTGCTGGTCCCCCTACCTCCATTGTTAAAAGGAGGTGCAAGGAAACAAGATTTTAAAATATTTCATCTTACAGAAATGTGTTTAAAGAAACCCATGCATGTAAGTCCCATGGTTAATGAAATGATCAGCACTTTCTTGGTGGTGATTATAAGTGGTACATGTCCCCAGATCAGAGTGCCTAGGTGCAGGGTTAGGTTGGGGACAGCGGACCAGCAGTAAAGCCAGATTGCTTGTTGGCTGCCAGAAATTCTGGGCAGAGGGCCAGGCTGGGTTCACCTTCTCAACATTCATCTCCTAGTATGAAAATAGAGAGGGGCTCCATCCCTACAAGGCATGGTGACAGCAGGGACACTCAGGCTTCCTTCAGCCCAAGTGCTGCAGAGGACAGTGGGGACTGATCAGTGTAGACTCTGACCTCATTCAAGAATGGCAGGGTTTTCCTCAGCAGCTTTCCTTCATTATGCTTCAAATTATAATTTCATAAGTTAATAATTGTTCTTCCAAATAATGTGGGTCGTATGTACACATGAATACATTCTGCCTGATGGGAAGCTATAGGTTTAATTTCAGATAGTCATAGAAATTCTCTGCACATTATAAAGCTATTAGGAAGTAACAGCTGTTTTAGTTCATTTCATCCTGCAAAAGAAATGTGATGCAGACTAAAATGATCAGTAATTATGTATTTTGAAAGCTAAACCTCCAGTTATAGAAAGAGCTCATTTACACATTAGATACTGATAAAAAATGCAGTATGCTGTGAGTTTCAAAGTTAGTGTTATCTCCTGTCTAAAACCATGAAAGCAGATCTGTGCCAAGAAACATTTTTCCTTCTTTAAAATCTCCTTTGCATTGCCCGTTGTAACCGTGGAGTTGCGTATTAACAGTAAGGAAAAACTGATTGATACTTTTCTAAAGGAAAGAAATGAGAGGGACTGTTTGGAGGGGTAGGAATTAGGGGGGTTATTTTGTGTCTCTTGATCAGTGCCTACCGTCTGCCTTGTGGTTAATGTTGTAGAAGCATGTGTGTGGCTCCCGGTTTAGAACAGATGATGTGCATGGTTTGTTGAGATAGATGTGCATTCTGTGTGTGTGTGTACCTACAGTGCTTAAAATCACACTTGAAGTGTAAAACAGATAATGAGGCTCCATTTTGAGCTGATTTACATATTCAGCTTTGCACCTAAAACAAAGGGCTACAATGACACTGATTTTCTTTTCTGCTTTAGATCAGCACTAACCAGCTGTCAACAAATATTTTGATTAAACACTTTTCTTTATTAGAGAACTTTAGGACACGTTCTTTGTGTAAACATATTGTTTTCTTTGATTTCAAGGGGCAAATTTTTAGTGTGATTCATGGATTTATCACATCATAAGCTCTAAAACAAAAATATTTTTCTATAAGCTTCCTTTTTACCCTTGATTTCTCTAGGGTAAGAGCAGAATTCCAACTCATGGTATTTGGCTGAAATAAAGGTAGTAGATGTATACGCCTACTTTAAAAAAACTAAAAAACTTAAAATATAAATTCATAAACCTGACTATTCCATGAGATATTAAAAATCTGTCATCACTGTATAATACGACTGTAGAAATTTTACTTACCTTTTGGCACATTCACTAGAATATAAGGTGTATATTTTCTTTTTTTTCTAAGTATAGCCATACATAAATGTGTTATTTGTAAAAATGGTATTTAGTGGCCAAAGAGTCTTTGGAAAACTGTTGAAACATCCTTCAGCCATCAGGGAAATGTAAATTAAAACTGCTTTGAGATTCCATCTTATCTCAGTGTGAATCACTTCATCAAGACAATGATTGTTGCAGATGTAGTGCAAGAGGAATCCTTCTATATTGCAAGTGGGAGCGTAAACTGGTATAAACATGGAGGTCAGAGTTAGAGGTTCCTCTAGAAAACAAAAACTAGCTTATACTCCAACTAAAATACTTCTGAATAGGGCCTCAAAAGTCTCAAAGTCAACATGGTAGAGAGATACTTGGATATCCTTGATTATTGTTGTATTATAACACAGCAGTCCAACCAACAGATGGATGGGTAAGAAGATTTGTACAGAATACAGTGGGACTGCAATCACCTGTGAAGAATGAAGTCACTACCTTTTGAAGAAAATGGATGCAACCAGAAGTCATGTTAAAATAGACAAATACTGTCTTTATTCTCTCATAAATTCATGTGTGTGCATAGGACATTGAAGTAGAAAGGGGACCATAAAAAGAGACAATTTTGGAGTATGTGTAACACGAAAGCACAGAGGAAGAGTATTTGTGGGGAGGAAGGAGACCAGCAAGAAGGAGACCAGCAAGAAGGGGACAACTGGGACAGAGTGGAGCAGAGAGAGAAGGGAAGAGGAATAATAGCAAAGTATAATAACACATGTGACAGTGAGTGCATGAAGATGCCATTATGAAACCCGCTAGTTTGTAAGCTAACTTTAAAAATCATTCTTAAAAAGAAAAACGGCATTTAGTAGAAATGGCATATTCAAAACTTTGGCACTATCCTGTCATTGTGGCTGTCCTGTTAGTACATAACAATCTGATTTATCTCTATTAACAGTAGCAGAGTATATTAACTTATCACTGTTAGCAGTTGTCTGTTGGAAGGACCTTTAAGATGTTTCCAGTTTCCAGTGGCAGGACAGTAAGCCTTCCATATGCTCTGGTGACTTGTGAGCAAGCAGTGTGGAAGGATCATGCTCATAGTGAAGGTTCACCTACCAGCACTGTAGTGATGTCTTCCTAGCACGGTATGGTGTCATCAATTTTTCCACATTCTTTTCAACAGCAGGCATTATTTTTAATTTTATCAAAATGGTAAGCAAGTCAAGGTCTCCTGTTGTGCCCAACTGGTGGCCAGTGCCTATAGCCCCAGCACTCAGGAGTCTGAAGCTGGAGGGTGGTTCCTGGGCTACAGGGTCAGGTCCTGGGCTACAGGGTCAGTTCTAGACCAGTCTGGGCTGCAGCATGAGGGCCTGTGACCCATCTCTTTTATTGCATGGGTTGTTTATAAAGTTAAGCCAGTGTGAATCTGTTTGTTGATTGGTGTGTGATGATTAGGCTGTGGTAGCTCAGGGTTTTGAAGGCTTTGTCCCAGTGCAGCAGTGTTCAGAGTCAGGGCTCCCAGAAGGTGGTTCCATCCTGATTCGCACTGTGATGTTGTCTTATTGGGAGGTGGCAGAAGTGGAAAGAACTGGCAGCAGCTGGAGGAAGCAGGCAACTGGGACGGGGCCTGGAAGGGTCGTCTTGTTTGGTGCCTTGGCTTCTCTCTCTCTACTTCTGGCCATCATGCAGGAAAACATAGCTTTGTCCTGCTTGCACCAGTTTGTTCCTGTGTTCTGCTGTGACACATTGCCCCACACCACAGGCCTAGAAAGAGTAGGTTCAGTCAACCATGGGCTGAAGCGGTGGAATCCGTGAGTCAGAAAACTCTGCTTCTTTATGTCAACTATCTCAAGTATCTGGTTACAGTAGAGAAGTTGAGCACACTGTCACAGAGAAGGAGATCGCCGACTAACATGACATGAGCACACTGTCACAGAGAAGACATTTGAGTTGGCCTGTAAGGATTGGGTTAGTTGGGGGCAGGTGATTTTAAAGTTTTTTCCATGAGCACTCCTTCTAGGACAGTAGTTTTCAGCTAGGGTACCTTTGCCTCCCACTGGGCATTTGGCAGTGTCTGGGGATCCTTCTGAAGGAGAGGGTTTTTAGTAGAATGTAGTGATTAGAAGTGAGATTGAAAGACATCCTGTAGTGCACTGGACAGCTCCACACAGCCCCATGGCCATCACTTCTAAGGCCAAGAAACTCACTTAGGGGAAGGTCACACTGATCCCATGTTGACTTAGTATCTTTGATTAAAATGGGAAAGAGGAGCCATGGAAGCTATTTCAAAGCAAAATCAGTGTCGGGTGATGACTGACTGAATACAGGAAACAAGCAAGTTGAATCAAAGAAAGCCTCAAGGTTTAGAACGTAGGACACTAGCAGTGCATTGGTGCAGGTATGCAGAGCCCAGTTGAGCTAGTTGTCAAGTTATATGTAGGGAATGACGGTATTTTCTGCAATCGCACCTCCTCTGCTTTCATATAGTGAACTCCTTATTTCATTCTTGGTGCCAGAATTGTATTGAATTTTGGAATTAAAATCTCTTAACTGTAGTAAAACACATGGTTTGTTTCGTCTTTCTGACACATTCATCTCTGAGCTCCATTCCTGAAATTAGCCATCACAATACTTCCTCCAGAAAATGTTTGAATTTCCCAAATAAAGTCAAAGTATACTTTTCCTTATTTATCTAAGAAATAATTACTTTCTATGTGACAGGCCCTGGGCAAGATGCTAGAGCTGCAGGGAGCATTAGATACACAGCCCTGGCCCTTGTAGATTTTACAGCTTAATAGGAAAGCTAGTGGATGGTTATTACAAGAGAAGGAATATTTGTAAGCTGTGACAAATGGGAAGAAAGAAAGTACAATTGGGGCTTCAGGTATAGCAGGAATACTATTTCAGCTGGGAAGTCAGGGACGTCTTTTCAAGAAGAGATGTTTAATTGGAGACCTAAGTGTCATCAGGAGCTAGGCCAAAAGAGGGAACATATCTAAGTAGTCGCGGATGGAAAAGCCCTGAGGAGAAAGGACTTGGTCTGTTTTAAGAGAATGAGATCGTGAGGCTAGAGAGTGGCAAGTAGTAGAAGACAGGACACAAAGGTCATCAGGGCCTGGGGTTGGGTCCCCAGCTGAAGTTGACTGTTGCAGTGCAGCCTTTGGTGGAAGTACTAATCAAGGGCTTTGAAAGGTGCATTTTGTAGCTAGGAGAGGTGAGGGATTGCTGTGTAACATGGTGGCAGTGGCATTGGAAATGAGTGCACTGGAGACATGTCCTGCTGTTGATGAGACTCCTAAGGAATATTGTTAAAGGCATCATTTAGAGTGGAAGGAATATTCCTGGAATAGAAACTAAAGAGTTGCTCTCACATATCATAAACCATGGGGACCAGTTAAAACCACAAGAGAGAGGATGTAGTAGAGGGCACAAGAAGAAAAGAGGAGCTAGACCAGAATATGAGGTGCCCTGAATGGCTGAATCAGAAGAGGACTTGTCAAAGGAAATGTGGAAAGGGCAGTTAGCCAGGGGAGAATGTGAAGGAAGGTGTAGTTCCAAGGGGGAGGGTCAGCTTGGTGATGTCTGGTGTTGCTGAGAAATCCCAATAGGAAAGGAAGGAGTTACAGGTGCTGCTAGCAGTGCATGGTTAACCAGGATAGTAGGGCACTGGGGGTGGAAGCCATATACAGTGGGTTAGGGAAGTGGAACACACCATTATAATGTTAAACATGAAGATGTTCATTCAGCCAGCAGTCATTGGCTGGTAAATGTGAGCATGCTTTCTGCAGTAGTGTTTACAGCACCAATAACAGCAAACTACGAAAATACACCTGTTGATAAGAAAGTGATTAAAATAATTATATAGTATACAGCCAGTTGTGTGGGATTCCAGCTCACAGCAGGCACAGGCTAATTTGAGACTAGCCTGGACTATAGGGCAAGACCCAGCCTCAAAAATGAATACTACTCATATCCCTATAAATTACACAAAATAGCTCCACAGAGGACATAGGTAGTATTAGTTATTATACTTTTGTCAGTAACCTTATATGTGTTTAAAAGTCTGTGTGTGGAATTATGTGAGCAAAGATTGATAGGAATACATCCTGAACTTTGATATTGGTAACTTAGGAACAACGATGAGCTAAGAAAAGGGGGGGGGGTATAGTATCAGATTCTATTGTCTTTCGTTATGCTTGCTATATCATCATTAATATATGTGTGTGTATATGTACTTGCATATGCATGCTCTTTGTGTTATACTGCTATGAAGAGACACCATGACCATGCAGCTCTTATGGAAAGCATTTAATTGCAGCTGGCTTACAGTTCAGAGCTTTAGTGCATTATCCTCATGGCTGGAAGCATGGTGGGATGCAGGCAGACATGGTGTTGGAGAGTAGCTGAGAGTTCTACATCTGGGTCCACAAGCAGCAGGAAGAGAAGAGAGACTGAATCTGGGTTGAGCATTTCAAACCTTAAAGCCAATCCCTACTTGACAAACTTCCTCCAAGGCCACACCTCCTAATCCCTATCAAGTAGTGCCACTCCCTAATGACCAAGCATTCAAATCTATTAGCCTATGGGGCCATTCCTATTCAAACCATCACACGTGCTATTCTGGAGATTGAACCTCCTGGGTCTTTTGCATGCTTGTAAGTGCTCTAGCACTGAGCCACATCTCCAGCACTCTTTTTTTTTTTTTTTTTTTTTTAAGGAGTTGCATTTTAAAATGTCTGGTGAGGTGATAAAAAAAGAAAAGTCAATAACTTTTTGAGAAACTGTACTGTGGAGGCTAATGCAAGACTACATCCTAGAAGCCGGACATGACTCTACTAGGTGTCGATGATCACAGGGCAGGGGAACAGATCCAGGAAGCTAAGGTTGGAGCAGGGGGAAAGACAGCCAGTGGAGTAAGATCTGCTTCCATTTTGTGTAAGGGGCACAGAGAAGAGGGCAAATACAGTTCTGGATGGTTCAGGCGAGGAGCTGATTTCTGGTTTCTTCTAGACTCGGAACAGCCTTCTCCTGAGTGAGGAACAGATGAGGAAAGGTGGGAAGAAGCAGATGCAGGGAGAGGTTCCTGGGAACTGTTGTCTGTCTGGCAGGGTTGGCTGCCCATCTGAGGTTGGTAGGCATGGGTTTGCAGCAGTGGACTGTTGCTCAGAAGCAAGGATAGTGCTTCACAGGGCAGTGTGTGGCTGGTCCAGCACACAGACAGGGACAGAAGTGACAAAGTGGCAAAAGCTTGGAAAGTGAGTCTAGAGCTAGTGCTGCTGTTGGAATGGTAATCCCTTCATGGCCATGTCTGCTGCTGGTTTTCTAGCTCATAGCTCTTGAAAACGGAGATCCTGGGGCTTTAAGTAGAAATTCAGGGAATCCCGTTTGTATATTGAGCAGCTGCAAAGGAAGCAAACTAAGAAAAGTAGGTTTAAGTTGAGAATATGGCCCAGACTGTATTGTGCAAGGAATTCCTACCGTATTCCTACAAGGAAGAGTGACAGGTTCTGAGAGGTTGTGTTGAGCAGTGCTGTGGACTGTTGCTCATTATTTAACCGTTTACACCGATCTTGCTACTTTATGTTGTCATCTTAGAGAAGACATAGCCGCACTTAGACTTCCTTGGAACAGCCCATAGGGCTATAGTTTATTGCTGTTATGTGCTTTTAAATGTGCCTTCCCTACAGGTTTGGGTCTGAAGGAGTCTCAGCTTACATTTTGATCTTTGGAGGTTTTGTGTTTATTCTTTTATTTTTCTGTCTTCAGAGACAGGGTCTCCATATGTAACCCAGGCTGGCGACAGGGTCTCCGTATGTAACCCAGGCTGGCCTTGAACTCGTCCTCATGCCTCTGCCTTGTCTGTATCACCATGCTCAGTGTTCTAGAGCTGGTTTTGTTGTTGTTGTTGTTGTTTGTATTTCAATGTAAAGCACTGCTCTTCATGTCCTCTCCATGTTTGTGTGTCTTGAGTGATGATATAGTTTTATTCTGGACTTCAAGATAGAGAAGTAACAACTCTTCTATAGTTAGAGTGGTGCCAATAAAAGCCATTTCCGTTACTAGAGCACAAGATGATTCCCTCAGTCATGGCAGACTGTAGACAACAGTATGAAAGGGGGCATGCTAGGGCTTCTAGCTCCAGAAACTGCTCTGGTTCACGAGAACAAGAACATTTCTGGGCTATCAGTGGCTTTCTTATGTGGGTGCATTATCTCACACTGCACTCTGAGTTCTCACACGAGACAGAAGTCGTTGTAGTATAAAAGTGTTCACTAATGAACTGTCCACATGTAAAATTAATTCTCAAACATTGATCCCTGAGGAAGAGAACCCTTCTCTGTCCCATCAGGCACAGTGCTTCACTGCTGGTTGGAAAGATGTAAAATCAGTGCTCAGTTGTAAACTGGAAAGAGAAAATTCTACCATGAAGATGGTATGTAGATGTTTCAAGAGTGGGATCAGGTTATTAAAAATTAAGAGAATGCTGATGATGTCCATGTAGTTTTGAAAGAATATTCCTCATATACGTGTGCTGGGAAAGCCAGGAGGAAATGGCAGTGACACGTTACAGCAAGGCACATGCCAGCCACTTAGTGCTGCCGTTGTAGTTGACACGCAGTTGGCGTTCTTGAAGCTTTGACCCTACTTGAAGAGTGCTCACTTTCAGTGTCGTTCCTCAGATAACTATCCTTCTAGAATAATAAGAACCGCCCCGAGTGGGATATGCTTGTCGCAGGCATCTGTGTCTTCTTCTTCTGACTTTGTGGGTAATGAACAGCAGTAACAGACACCGGTGTGGCCAGTTCAGAAAGGTATGAGACAAAGAACCAGACCGTGATAAGCAGTAGTTTCTTCCAGCAGAATGGCTAACCCTTAGATTCTGCTTTTGTCTTGGAGAAAGAACTTACGGTCACTTGTTAAATGAAAAGGGATATTGCATAAATACAGATTCCACTTTAAGGGTGGGAATACAACAGTATTGTTTTTGAAAGCCTTTGTTTCTTTGCCCAGAGCTGTTATGTTACTCAGATTCCGAGATGAATACATTTTGGAGCTTCCTAATCCATTTGAAAAGAAAAACATGTCTACAGCTTTCCCAGCCTTCATTTGGCCATTGGTAGATTGGCAGGCTCAGAGTGGAGCCTAATGCACCAAGCTGCTTGCTGTTTTCAATCCAGCCAAGGCTCTGGAAGCCTGGGGATGATATTTCTGTTTGGATTTTTTTTCCAAGTCTTAGAATATGGGGAAATACCCCAAGGTTATAGTGTTGTCAGAGAATTTATAATTTTGGGAATTTTGAAATATGTGTAAAAGAACATATATTGGTCGAAACTATAATGCACAGTTGATTATCTGGTAGCTTCCAACAATATGCGAGTTGTGTTCCAACAAAATCAGATTTTTAAAAAGATGTGAAAAGTAAATGTGTACCTTAAAGCCAGTCTCTAAATAGCACTCATTCATTATGGCCCACATTTACAAATTCAAGCTTTCCTTGAGTTCAGGCTACAATATTTATGTGTGCGATTTAAGTGGCAACATGCTAGTTAAGTGCTTAATTTAAAGTCACTGGCATTCCCATTAGTTTTTCTTTTATTGGAAAAGTTCATCCCCCTGAGAAAGGTTGAATAAGTCGTTGAGTTGTTTGGATAAATCCCTTGAGCCAAGGACAAGACACTAGCAGGGTTCATAGAGCTGTCTCCAGCACCTATGTGTAATGGGCACATAATGACAATCTTTATAGCTGTGTGCTTGCTGTTCAGTGAGAAGTATGACGGACACCTTCAATTTATGGCAGGTCATGTAGCTTGTCTAACAAGCTAACTAGTTTTGTTCTGTTTGTATTTTGTTTTTAGATACAAGATTTCTCCTTGTAGCCTTGGCTGCCCTGGACTCACTCTGTAGATCAGGCTGGCCTTAAACTCAGAGATCCACATCCCTCTGCCTTCCGAGTGCTGGGATTTAAAGCCTGTGCCACCACCTCCTGGAAACTAACCATAGGTTTTAATTGATATTGCTCCAAGGATTTTTATCTCAAGTTCGCCTGCTTAGGAACAGAAGAAATTCAACACTATATAGTTTGTATCTTTAAAAATTATTTGCATCAAAGTAGACAATGTTTTTTGTTTTTGACAAGAAAAAAGATCCATATATTGATATTTTTCCCTTTTAAATTCTATCTAGTTACCTTAAAGGTATAAAGTTTTTTAGAGCAGAAACTTAAAGATCTATATGAGGCAAGAACCTCTTGAAACTCAGATATGTCACTAATGTAGTAAAATTTCAAGAAAACAATGAATTGAAGTTATCTATAACTCTAGTGTTTATGTTAGATTGTAAAACTGCAGAACTATGCTCTCAGGTTGGAATTGCATTTAGCTAATGCTGTGAAAAAGAGACAAGAGTTTTGAGAACATTTTTTTGGAGAGCATTGACCTTAATTGTCGTGAAGGTGAAAGAAGATGAAGATAAGAAGGAGTTATCTGACCAAGGAGGAGAGAGGACGAGGGGAGAGGGAGGGAGTGGAGAGGCATTTCTTCTGGCTCTGCTTCTCATTTCTTTGTGCACACTTCTGTCTCTCAATGCCTGGTCTCACTGGTCTTCAGTTCTTCCAATAGTTCCCCTGGAATGACTAGATTTTTTTTCTTCATTAGGTAGAGCCGTCCTGTTATTTCCCATCCCTAAACTAACACCAATATGTTTTTATTAAAATCTCCATGTTGCTTTCAGAATTTTACCCCAGATCAAGAGGACTTTTGTAAACTACACACCAGTAGTATTATCTTCCTCCTTCCCTTCCTCCCTTCGTTCAGTCCTCCCACCCTCCCTTCCTTCAATCCTCCCTTCCTTCAATCCTGTCTACTTTCCTTCCTTCCTTCACCCAATACATATCTGCTACTACCTTGTTCTTTGATGCTTGCCTTCTATGGGTAAGGATGTAACATGTGAGGAATTTGGAGTCCTTTGATGTTTTCATGCCCAGACCTCAGAACATTTCCACATAATAAAGAACACAGACAGCTTTAGAATACAGTTTGCTTATGCACCTAAAATCTTGTGTGGCGTGTGAAGCAGTTCCATATGTCACAGATATGTCAGGATGAACTGTGACTCAGCCTAGACAGATCATTGTTTGTTTTCTTGCCCTTTAGACTTTCCTAGCTAGATCTGGTTCAGTCCTCTGCATGCTCCCATTCCCTCTCATTAAGCACTGTGCGAATATATTTCCTTTCTAATCATTTCAGAGTAGGGTTAGCTGCTGCTTGATGGTGGTTGGTGCCAGTCCATCATTTCTGCTCAGCTCAGTCCTAACAGAAATAATTTCTGACGTGTGGATGATTTTCTCATACAAGGATTTAATTCTTTGTTTACCCTAAATTTGTTAGTCAGTTCATTCAGAGTCTGTTACATTTTTTGTTACTATACGTTTTTAAGATAAGTAGTCTATATTGAAATTACTAACTTTCTATGACCAGAAAAAAATACTTTTGGTGTGAGAGAAGGGTTGGGGAAAGACTGTAGCAGAAGAGTTCACTGAACCAGGAAACAGCCCATCTTGCTGTCTGGCTTTTATATTGTGCCCATTGTTAAAGTCTACAGAATTCTGCTGGACATTGAACCTCCTCCAAATGGTTTAGTTTCTAGTCTTAGGTGTTTTAAAATATATTGGCTAACTAGATTACGAATGTGAAGTCGTGCTATTCTTTCTGGTAGCTTTTGTAGCAGACCACATATCTTATATATTATCTGGAATCTTTGAAAGAGACTGAAATTTCTATAAAAGTCTTATAGCCTTTTACAGCCCATCATGTTTCAACCCTCAGCTGACATTGGGGAGGATTATGTAAGATCTACTGGATTTTTGGTCTTGATACTCAAATGTTAGACCTAAAGATGCTAGGAGTCAAGGAAAGCTGGCCTAAGTTGGATCTGTTTCAGTGCCCAGTCTGTCTCCTTCAAATCAAAACAGCACCAAATAAAGCAGAGTGCTGTTACCTCTGTCTAGGGCAGCATTTGCTGTCGGTTTCACCTGCCATGGTGTGACCCTGCTTTTCTTTTGCCCCTTCATTCTTAGGTCTGGTGGCTTTTCCTAACACATTATCAACTGATAATCTTACTGCTTTATTCACCAGTGAGTCAAATTGATGGCTGGTAAACAATCATGCAGCTGTAGAATTCTTGCATTTCTTATCTGGACTGCCTCACCCTCCCCTCCCCAGCTTGCTGTACTTGCACTTGAAGGTTTTCCTACTCCATGAAGAAGCTTTCATTTCATCCTCCATCTGGAGCACTTGAATGCCTCTGTGAGACTCGGGGTAGTGGGTTCATGCAACACCACTGTTCCTCCCGTTATGCTGTGCTCACTGTCTTTGCACCTGAGCCCAAGTTTGTTGGACACTGCTTTGGACTCCTGTGTGGTTGGCCTGAGGATGAGACAATGGCAAAACGAACTGCATGAAAGGAAAGGTAGAGGCCATCGAGTCCTCACCGTAAGCCAAATGCTCTGCTCTGTCTTAGTAGACCCCTGCTCTGCATTGTCTGTGGACTGACCCACTTCATAGTATAGCATTACTTTGATTTGATTCAGTTTTTGATATTTTAAATAGTTTTTATGTAAGTACATGGAGAGAGAATGGTAAAAGGCAGAGTACACTATTAAAACTCCTAATAATTTCTACTTTTTGAGTTTTTTCCCCCTCATATCTATCCTCCCTTCTTTTTACTATTGTTTTGCATCTTGCTTTCAGTATATCCAGCTTGGACCTTGCTGCTTTCTGCCTTTGTCTGTTCTCACATTGCTGTCTTAAATGGAGTCTTATATTATCTCCCATAGGAAAGCTTGTTAATGGCCCGCCCTTATCTATACCATGAATTCTAGATCCGATGCTTGTCACTGCCCCACCCTCAGTTTGCATACTGTTGTAGTGGAGAAGGTCATGTGACTTCTTTGCAGGGGATTAGAACAGTTCCTGGCACATAATGATTGCTTAGCAATAGTCAGATACCTGCTGCTTTGCTGGGCTCGTTTTCTGCTGAAACCCTAGGCTCCAACCAAAGCAGACTGTTTAGAGATTTCAAGATCACATTGTGAGAGTTCATTATTCTGTGTTTTTAAACACAAGCTCTTTGCTCACAGTGAACTTCACCTGCCTGATGGCTGAGCATTGCCTTCCCTGTGAAGATTCTGCGGCTGGTCTGTGTGGACAGCCAGAGTTTTGTGGGCACAGAGGGTTCAGCCAAGTACAGACAGCACACGAACATCTATCTTCATAGAAATTACGTTCTAGTGGAGAAAGACAGAGAGTAAACAAAATAAAGTAGTGTACTAGGGCAGAGGGAGTAGGATACATATGAGGTGGCGTTTGCAGTTTCTAGTAGGCATGGCCTCATTTTAAAGGTGACATCTGAGTAGAGACTTGAAGACATTAGGAAGTAAGTTAGCATGGTGGTGTTCCAAGGTGAGGGAACAGTGACTAGCCCTGATGTTCCATGTCAGGTGTGCTCCTGGAGTGGTACAGAGGCCACTAGTGATGAAGCAGAGGGAGCAGAAAGGAAATAGACCGCATGTTCATGGGATGGTACTGAGTTATAGCTTGTGATCATTCTTATTGGAACACAGGCTGTAATGGGCTGGGGCAGGCACACAGACATGCCCCATAGCTTAGCTCCGCAGAAACAACAATTGCCATGAAGGGATTTACCTTTCTCCAGAAAGCTGTTTTCAGTTGCTTCCCTCCTTCGTTCTGATAGCCTCCAGTCAGGGCCACTGACATCGTACTATATTTCCTGATTTTTCAAGTAGGACAGAAGAACCCGAGCTAAAGTCAAGGAAGGACTAAGATGCTGCCCTCGGGGCTGGAGAGATGGCTCAGAGGATAAGAGTGCTGGCTGCTCTTCCAGAGGTCCTGAGTTCAATTCTTAGCAACCACAAGGTGGCTTATAACCATCTATAATGAGATCTGGTGCCCTCTTCTGGCCTATAGGCGTACATGCAGACAGAATACTGTATACATAATTAATAAATAAATCTTTAAAAAAAAAAAAAAAAAAAAAAGATGCTGCTCCCGAGAGCAGGCTCTGGGATGTCAGTGTGCAGATGTGACCTTTCCTGAGACTTGGGAGTGCCACAGGGACCAGGCAGAGCTAATACTTGTCAGGAGTGCCAGCCCATAACTGGCTGCTTCATGTCCATTATTCAGTTCTATGAGAGCTACTTGGGGATAGAGCTCTATAAAGACATTAGAGGTTGGCATCTGGGACTTGTGACAAGTCTCCTAGCACCTGCTTTATCTCACCAGCTTTGATAGCTCATTGGGATGTCCAGACATGTTTTATGACTGTTTCTGTAGTGCCAGGCACATTTATGGAGCTGGGCATTAAGAAGAGTCACACTGCAGCTTACTTTTTAAGGCATACTATGAACTCAGTTAAGAAGACAGCCTTCACTTTTTCAAATCACAGGCTAGATTTTGGGGGGGAAATATTCCAATTCAATGATAACCCTCTTGAGCATTTTAATCAAGACTTACAGGTCCCTTTGCCCATGTGTTCTGTTGTCCCTTGTGTGGTTATTGATTTTCCTCATGCATTTCTATAACATCTGCCTGACTGTATCCACTTCCTTAGGGATTTATTGCTCATCTTTTGCCCTGCTCTCTTCAGAGAAATCCTATGTCAAACTTTTATCCCTTCTATCACATTACAGCAGTTTAAAGGCAGATTGTGCTCTCTGCCTAAACATGTTGACAATGACCCTTAACAGTGTTTGAATGATAGCATGGTTTTCAGGTAAATGTCTTGGTATGGTGTTTTCCTTCTGTGTATGGACCTCACTTTTTATTTACATATCTCTAGGGAGAGATGAATGCCTGAATTGGGCTAAGGAGAAATTCCGCTGTGAAATTACTCTATTCTTTTTTCTGAGGTGGCATCTAGAAATGCTCTATTTTAACAATTTGAACTTTGTAGGCACATTTCCATTTTAAAAGAGGAAAAATGACTTTTAAAAATGTGTTGGGTAAAACCTAAAAAGAAAGCTTTTTTTTTTTTAAAGGACTCTAACCTGTCAAGAGAATAGGAATAAATGATTACTGATCATTTCAATTTCCAGTAAATTACAAAGCATACATAATGGGCTTTGAAGAGATGATTCCTATGGCACCCTTCATGTGCCTTCACAGATAAGTGTGTAAATGAGGGAAATGAATCGTTTCAGCCTGGAAAATCTATACCATTTTGGGGAGTGAAACTGGGTGAAATTGAAATAATTCTATCACTCTTTACTGAAAATAAAAAACATAAATGTTTTTGATGTGTTCCTAGAGGATAGTATCCTTATAGATTTGCTGCAAATAAACATTTTTGAATCAGGAATAACTAAATGAATACCAAAAATAAGAGTTGAGGCTGGACAGACGGCTCAGTGGGTAAGAGCAGGGCTGCTCTTGCTCAGGACCCAAGTTGGGTTCCTAGCATCTACATGGTGGCTCACAGCCATCTATAGCTCTAGTTCCAGGGAATCCACAGCCTCTCCTTGTCTCCGTGTTCAGCAGGCACACACGTGGTATGCAGACATACATGGAAGCAAACACTTGTGAAATTAAGCAAAGTCTATTAGCCCTTTATATAATTTATATTACAAATTTGGAAATATTAAAAATGGTTAAAAATAAAACAGCAAACTAAATAACCCTTAGAATTTTGCAGCTTTTTTATGAAGCAGGAGTGTGTTGGAGGAGGGTGGCGCCTCCTTGATTTGTATATTCATTTAACACAGATTTCTTGAAAGCCTGAAACATTCTAGGTAATATACGACAGCAAAACCAGTTTCCATTAAGGAGTTTTTATTGTAGAGGAGACAGATTAGATCATAAGCAAACAGTCCCAGGGATAATTCTTTGACTTACCATGTGATAAATACTACATAAGAGAAGTTTGGGATTTGTTGAGAGGTCTTGGGAAGATCTTAAAAAAATTATGGCATCTACATCGAGACTGAAGAAGATAGGAAGTGGAGTTGGAGGAGGAGAAGAGAGGCACAGGAGGAAGAGGGACCTATGTGGAGACCTCGAGAAGAGAAGGAACTTAGCAGGTTCCCAGGACTGAGAGAGAAACAGAGACATGTGCAGTGTGGATGGAACAAGCCAGCCAGATGGGAGGTCCACAATGGGGACAGGAAGAGGGTGATCATATTATAGAGTTTGTATTTTATTACAGATAGCAGGGGGGCCTATTTGAGGATATTTACTAGGTGACATTCTTCAAAGATAATAGGCAAATGTCTGGAATAGGTACCTCTCCAAAAAGAGGTAAGAGGTAAAGAATGAATAAATACATGACATTGTCATTAGACATTAGGAAAAAAATACAAACATAAACCACAATGAAAAACAGAAAAATGAAAATAATGATCACAATGAAAGAACACTTGACAGCTGTTAGGATGGCTATGACCAAAATGTGGAAAAAAAAACCCCAGAAACCAGAAAATGTCAAATGTTGGTAGGGTGTAGACAAACTAGAACCCTGTATATTGCCGGTAGGAGCACAACACAGTTACAGTTGACGCTGCAAGTAGCTCTGAAGTTCTTCAAGGTGTGCATGGAATTACATATGATCCAGCAGTTCCACTCCTTGGTATATTCCAAAAAGAGCTGAAAGCAGAAGCTCTGAAAGATGCTTTTGTATATCAGTCAGTGTTCACATAGCCAAAGGGGGAAATATACATCAACAGATGTGTGCCTCTGTATACACTGGGGCATTATTGTACCTTAAGAAATGGAATTGTGATACATGCTATATAAATGAACATACGGAGTGGACTAGTCACACACAAAAGGATGGGTATTTTGCAATTTCATTGACATGTCATACTTAGACAAATTCCTGGAGGTTGAAAGTACCATCAAGGTTTGGCAGAGGCTGGACGTTGTCGCGGTTCATTGGGATTTGTTGTTTATGGGTACAGATGTTCTGTTGGAGATGCCATGGAAGTCTTAGAAATGGATAGTGGTAGTGATCATTTAATGTCTGAGTTATATATACACTCGAAGAGGTTAAATGGCTAACACACACACACACACACACACACACAAAACCCACTGTATGTAGCTAGGAATGAGTTTTAGTACAAATCTGAGGGAGTTTTGGGGTTAGACATTTGGGTGACCTGTTGCTCTCAGGTTGGCATTATGGAACTGCACAGTGTTTTCAGGAGCCAACTGTTTTGTTTCTCCACTCTCATATTGTGGTATGTTGTTTGTCCTCAGACTTCTCTCTATAGACAGACTTGCTCTCTACTTCAGCCCCCTGTTGATATTCTGGCAGGAAGAAGGAAGAATAGTGGGAGGGAACATCATTTGTATTAGGAACATCAAACCTGTGGTTTTCATTTCATCTTTCAATCTCTTTTTCTTCATGTACCACATCTAATCCACTAGCAAATCTTTTTGGCCCTGTCTTCAACATGTTGGAACATCTTGCTGACACCCACCGCCACTTCTCTGATCCAGGCCTCTCTCAGATTATTTCAGTGTTCTCATACCTGTTTTCCTGCTTCTAATTATGTACCTCCTTAGTCTCTTCTTGACTTTGGTGATCCTCTGTGCTTTTTAAAAAATGCTGTTTGATTGTTTATGTTGTTAAAATGTAATTCACACACCACAACATTTAACCTTTTGTACTGTCCAATTCACTGGCTTTAAGAATTTTCCAAGGTTATGCAACCATTACCTCTACTGTCCAAGCTAGAATGTATTTCTTTTAAAGCACAAGTCAGGAGCTTCTTAAAACCATCCTGTCAGGCTCCATCTCATTCAAGATAGAAGCTGTAGTTCTTGAATATAAGGCCCTGCATAGTCTGACCCCCTTGCCTCTCAGGCTTCATCAACTACAACATTCTCCCCTCCTCACCCTGCTTTAGCCACACTGGCTCCTGCTGTCCCTAGGACACCTGCTCTTCAAGCTCTGTGCGTTCATTTGCCATCTACTTTGCTTTCCCAGTTCCTTTCTTAGTGGGCCCTATCCTGACCACCTTGTGATAACTGTAGTGAACCCCACTCACAAAAAGCATGTTCATAATACATAGTTTTTACCAGCTAATCTATAACATGACTTGCTTTGTTTATTGTTTGTACTGCTTTATTAGATTATGATCTGTTTCAAAAAATAATTTTTAGGGATATTTGAACCTAGCATCTTGACCAAGTGCAATATTGGAGTTGTTGAATGATTTTGACTTGTGTCATTTTGCAGCCGAATCTGAAAGAGCTGGCTAGTATCTAAGAAATAAGAGGAATTGAACTTGTAAGAAATAAATGAAGTGGAGTTAGTGTTGAGGGTTGACAGAGCTGCAGGACCCTCTATAAGAGGTGTTCTTAGGTTATCACATGCTTATTTGATACACAACATTTAGTACTGAGTACTTAATAATCACTAGCAGATAAACAGCTAAGTGGCCCCTGCTGTCATGGAGTTTACCTTCTAGAGGGGTGATAACCCAACAGGTGACAGGAAAGACATGTTAAAGAGCAGTGATTACTGTGAAGAAAGTAAGCCAAGCTGATAGAAATGAAGACCGGTCACAGTCAGGAGAGGCTGTAGTTAGAGAAGCCCTTTATAGAAGTTACCATTTAAGCTGACACCTGCATGACAGGGAGGAGCCAGCCATTTGGATCATCTGCTCCTTTTGCTGTTGCTATGATAAAGTAGCCCTGACAAGAGCTGCCTGAGGGAGAGGATTAATTTTAACTCTGCTTAAGTATGGTTTGTCATGGCAGGAAAGTCAAAGACGGGAGCTTGAAGCACCTGGGCACATTGCAGTCTCAAGTTAGAAGAGCAGGATGTGTTAGCCCTCGGCTCACTTCCTCCACTCACACACAACCCAGGCTGCCCAGCTCAGAGAATGATCCAACCTAGACTGAAGATGAGTCTTCCCACTCTGATGAACAGAATCAAGAGAACCACCCTAGGCCTTCCCAGAGACCTGTCTCCTGGTTCTAGATTCTGTCAAGTGAATATTGCTGACCTCAAAGATGGAAGAGCCTTCCAAGCTTGGCAACAAGCCTGAGAAAGAAGGCCAGTCCAGGTAGACCACAGTGAGTTAGGAAGTGGCAGAAGAAAACTAACCAGTCAAATTTCTCAAGGCCTTTCTTTGATGCCATGGTAAGAGTTTAGACTTCTATGGCCTGGAAGGATGGCTCAGCAGTTGAGAGTGCTTACTGAGAAATCATGAAGACAGGAGTTTGGATCCCACCACCCACATAGCAAGCCAAGTAGCCCACAAATGTCCATAACCTCAGCCCCGAGGGATATAATACCCCCCCTAAGCAATATATATAAATGTTCTCTCTCTCTCTCTCTCTCACACACACACACACACACACACACACACCCTTTAAAAAAGAGTTAAGACTTTGAAGCCAATAAGAAGGCATTAGTGGGTTTAACCAGGAACATGATATGACCTGATTAAGATGTTACATAGAAACTTTATACTAGAACTGGGCTCAGACACATGTGCTTAACCATGGTTGGCTAGCATAGAGTTATGGATCAGGCTTATTTAAACAAAATACTATCGGGACTGTGTTGACAAATGCCATCTTGATTTTGGCCTAAACATTGAGGGAACAATAGAATAGTGGCAAACAGGACAACAAACAGAGCCTATGTAAGGAAGCCCCCTGGGCTCATCTAGGTAGGCCAAGTGAAATTTCATGCTCATGCTGCCAGCTCTTGTTAATTTTCAAGGGAAGTCAGGAATTCACTGTTTTGATAATCTCAATTTAATATAAGCAATCAATTGAAACATTATTTAGAAATGCTATTGGCCAAGCAGAAATGCTCTGATGGTATGGTCAGGTCTCACAGAGGACACTGGGCAGTGTCTAGACTAGGGTGACAGCAGTAGAAAAGCAGACGGGATTAAGATACACTTCATAAAAGGTAACAAACATGATGATAGAATGAATGTCAAAGACAAAATGGGAGGAACATGCGTGCCTCTCCTTGATGCTGGTATTCTGGTGTGAAACCTAGTAATAGGTAACATTTATAGAGATTACCGAAGTTTGGAAGAAAGAGGTGTGTGTAGTTTTGGAGCTTAGCAAGTTTAAGATGCTTGTGACCATATATGTAGGGATTTCCAGAGAGACTAGGATACAAATTGGGGATCATAATGGTTGAAGCTATGGGATAGATGCGATCCATTACTGAGAGAAAGGCCATGTGTGTGTCTGGCTTTAGTGCCATGCCTCAACTCTGGACCATCTCTGCCTCTTTTCTCTTCTACCCTTTCTACATAAACTTAAATTTAAGCATTTAGTTGATACAAGTTTCCTACATGAGAAAGTAATTTTTTTTTTTTAAGTAAGCATGACAACTGTAGAGGCCCAGGGTTTCCACTCACAAGCAGAAGCAGCAGCTGGTTTTATAGAAGCCTGCACAGGGCTCTGACTAATGCCTGATGGATATTCTGAGGGCGGTCTGTCCCAGGATGCAAATGTTACTGTTGATGTCTCTGCCCATGCTCCACTTTCAAAATGTCCTCCTATGGATCCTCTCTGCTTCCTGTTATTTCGACCTCTTCAGTCATTCCTTCAGGTATTTATATATACTCATTGTATAAGAATAGGTGATATAATTGTAAAATCAAAGTAAACCACAAAGCTTATGATCTGTTTTCAGTAGTAGTATATGTTTACATACTCTGTTTTGATACTCATTGTTACAAGCTTTTATGTTTTTTCTTATGGTAGAGGGTGAGGGACCTAGGTATAAAATTAGAAAAAATATGAATATGCATTTCACTGTCTGAATCCTTGATCTAATAGTAGTAGAAACATTGCCACTAATTTCTGTTTACCATTTCGCTTTCGTCTGACATTCTGATAATGTCTGTGTTTTCTTGACTTGCTGTCCTGCTGCTCTAGCTGAGAATGTACATGAAAGAGAAGGCCTTGCTCAGTGTAAGGTGGGGCAGTGTTAGTGGCTGGCAGCACAGGGCTCCACAGGAAACACCATAGCTCTGCTTTGCTTCTGAGTTAAATTCTGAGTAGCAACTTTTCCCTTTCATTTATACTTAAGCCTTTCGCTTGCGTCCAGGGAGGCACCGATGCTCCCCTGCTAGTCGCTTAAGTCTTTGGTGTCCATAGATAGCAGTGCTTTTCTGAGATGGACTTTTCATTGTCTGCATCTTTATAAAGTTAGCCTTTGGATTGACCTTCAGGTGTAAAGCACACCGCTTTTGTTTAGTGCTTTAAAAAGAACAAAAGGAAGTCTGAAGAGAGCCAGTCTTTCCTCCTTGCTAGGGTTTTGTGTGTGCTTTTACACCACAAGTGCCCAGAAGCGTCTTAAGATGGACATGTTTTTGTAAGTCTTAAGTAGAAATAAACGCTTTGTAGGTTTGGGATTTGCGAGTTTGTAACACACTGTACATCAGTGAATCTCTTGTAACACAATAAAGTTTATTGTAACATAAACCTATTTATAAAGAATACGGCTCGTGGATTACTAGCCTAATCCATAAAATGGGCCCTGCTGTGGAGAATTTCACAGCACCTTACTGAGCCTTCAGCATGGTAGTGCCACCTAACCCTTCAGCAGTTTATTGGGGACTGGAAAAAAAATTAAAAAATGAGGCTTGGCCAGATGGTTGTTTGTTCCAAGAGCACTCTTGCCTTTTTGCTGCCTTCTGTTTGTCTCCTATGCCTCTGAGCACGTGTTGATTCCTATTTCATTTTATAATTTGGAGTATATATGTAAATGTTCAGAACTCATGTGTCTTCTTCATTATAGGTACTAATGGAAAACACTCACTTTCTGTTTTGTTCTGCTTTTCTGAGACAAGGACTTACTGTGTTACCCTTGTCTGGCCTCAGACTTGCTGGAATCTTCCTCTTGAGCCTACTAGGGGTTGAAATTGCAGGCATGCATATCTGGAAACCTTTAACTTTATAACTCAAGTTATAAACATGAATAGATGTTAACTGGTGGTTGGCAGTTAAATGTAGAACAGATAATTAAAAATAGTAAACAAAGGGCTGTCAACTTAGTAAATTTAGATTAAAAACTGGTCTAGATAATTCGAGGTCTCTCCAGTTGACAGGAACATTACAAGGATGTTATGTAGCTAATACTTGTCACTCTTAGATTATACTTGGGTTTAGAGTTAAAATCATTTAGAGTTAAAATGAATAATTTGATCATTTCTCCTACTCCCACTTGCCTTTTATTATTAATGTGGATGATGCACATTTCTCAGAAACCACTTAATTTCCCCAAAGTGCTTTGCAGTTTGGTCTCTTGGGTTTAATACTTTGGGTTCAACCATTACTTTTATTGTATGAAGCTAATGAGTTCCTAGAAAATCAAGTATGCAGGAGTAGGTTCACACTGGATTGGAAGACTTTTTTTTTTTCCTGTCAAATGGTTGCCTCAGTACTGTAACTTGTATTTTTAGGTTTCCAGTGTATTTGAATGACTATGGTCATGGAATAGGCACTGGTCCTGGAAGATGCAATGGCTTTGTTCAGACTGGGTTGTTTTTTTTCTTCCCAGTCTGAGGCTGCTGGAGCATGCTTTCTTTCATGACTCTATAAATTGCAAGGTGGCATGGCTCTATTTCCCCTAGATATGGTTCCCATGGGTTCTCAGCACATGCCCAGTGTGTAAGACCAAGGCTTGAAAGTGTGAGCCATCACTGCCACTCATGTTCTAGTGATGAGAACTTAGCTACGTATGTGCCCACTGGCCAGGGAGTCTGGGAACTGTCTCAAGTTTGGTAGTCTCAATTCAGCTAAAACTTACTTAAACAGGGAAAATGAAAACATGAAGATCTTTCTTCATATTTCATGTTTCTTCATATATCATGCCATGCTGCCTGTGTGAGAGCCAATGTGTGAAGTACTTTCCTTAACTGTACACAATCCCTATCTCTCAAAAATAAATAGAAGTTAGAGAGAGATGCTGGCCCTCGTGGTAGAAGGAAGGGTTGAATTGGTATATTAGACCTGCAGAATCAGCAGAAGTAGATGGATTTGTCCCCTGCCCTGTGGATATTTACGTATCTATGAAGAGGCATCAGCCAGTGGGTCTTTTGGCCATTTGTGGAGGACAGGAGGATTCCTGCAGCATTGTTTCCTTGACTCACATGGAAATTACAGATTCCTTTTTTAGGAATACAGATTCCTCTTGATTGTCATGCATTTCTCAACACAAAGAGAAAGTGCACCAATCACAAATCCGTAAATATTCTGATTTATGTGAAAGTTATTTCTTACAATGAAAAATAAGTGATTGGGAATTGCACTGATTCCCCAGGGAAATACTTTCTGATTCTGCTCTTGTTCTGTGTTGAAGTGGCTTAACTATTAAGGATGTGTTGTGCTGATGGTGTCAGCTGTGCACTTCTTTTACCTTGTCACAAAATGACTGTGAATTAATAAATCCTCTTAGTGCC
Source organism: Lophiomys imhausi (assembly GCA_907164525.1). NCBI lineage: Eukaryota > Metazoa > Chordata > Mammalia > Rodentia > Muridae > Lophiomys > Lophiomys imhausi. The sequence continues at coordinate 6,420,475 of CAJQZJ010000247.1, read as the reverse complement.
TGTGTCACCAAAGTCGAGTTACTTCTGACTCAGACTGTCCAGATACCACATCCATCTGGCTGACTTCCCTTCCTTTTACACTGCCAGTCTGCTTCAGAGACAAAGAGACAGGGTGGGAGGGAGGGAGGAAGAAGTGATAAATGAGCTGTTTTTATCCCAATGGAGTCCCTCCTTTATCATGACTTTTGAAATGGGAAAGTCATTTCAGACTTCTTAGAGGGAAGAACCTACGTAGTAAGGCCCAAAACTGATTGATTGGGTCTGGCGATAGGAAACTATAGTAATCTTGGCAGGAGAAACTTAAGTGTGGGAAGCTGGATTGCAGGCTTGGGTTTCTCAAGTGTAGATTCGTGTAGGCTTGTCTAGGGGTATATGAGTGGAAGAATAAATTTAGGACAGCTGTCTTAGAGCCAAACTAAGATTTAGAAAAATAGGTAGGCATGTATTTAGGAAGGGAGAGAGGGAGGGAAAGAGAAGGGGTTAGGAGAGGAAGGGAGGTGAGGAATGAGAATGTGAGCATCTGAGAAAGCAAAATGGAATGAACCCGGTAGGAGCTGGAGCAAGTGGGAGGGCACTTGGAGCCCACTGGCTGTGCTTTAGAGAAGGGGCACGTTCTTTTTTTTTTTTTTTTTTTTCTTTTGTTTTTTCGAGACAGGGTTTCTCTGAATATCTCTGGCTGTCCTGGACTCGCTTTGTAGACCAGGCTGGCCTCGAACTCACAAAGATCCGCCTGCCTCTGCCTCCCAAGTGCTGGGATTAAAGGCGTGCGCCACCACCGCCCGGCTGGGGCACGTTCTTGAGCAGTAGGTGGGCACTTTCACCTGGCAAATGTCTGGGACCTATGTGTAAAAGTGTGACCAAGAGGAGGAGGATGAGGCAGGTGTTATAAAGTCTTAATAGGTAAACACTGCTGCTGAGGTGGTTGTGGGGATGGTCCGACCTGGTGCTAGGGATGGTGCCGTGTTGGAAACACCTGCTAAAAGTGTTTGTGTGTATTGTCTCATTTGTCTTTCAAACTTGGGAGGCATTATTTCCACATTTTGAGTCTTTTGTTTGTTTGTTTTGTTGTTGTTTTTTTTTGTTTTCAGGACAGGGTTTCTGCGTGTAACAGAGCCCTGACTGTCGTGAACTCACTTTGTAGACCAGGCTGTCACCATGCCCTGCATTTATTTCCACATTTTGTAAAAGAATACATTGAAACATAAAAAGTGAACAAATTTGCCCCCATCTGTGTATTTATTAAAGGGCAAATCAGGAATTTGTTACAGGGCATGATCTTAACCTTTGAACTTCTGCTCCTCTTGGAATTAATGGAAGAGTCAAGGCATTTAAAAGCATTTTGATAATATAGGGTGGAAAGTCAACAAAGAAAACCTAATTTTATTTGTATTTTTGTTGTTGTTGTTGAGTCTGAGGCCCCAGCACACACCGCTGAGCCACACATTAGCACTAGTATGCACTTCTAAACCTTTGATAGCAGTGCATATTTCTTTTAAAATTATTTTTTCTAAAAGTTATGTATGTTTATTTAAAGAAAATTTAGAGTATAAATTTGAGCAACATTATTACCAGATATGGAGATGGCTAACCTTTAATCCCAGGGTTCTCAAGGCAGAAGTGGGCGGGTCTTTGTGAGTCCAATGCCACCCAAGGACACACAGAGAGACCCTGCCTCAACAAACAAACAAACAACCCCCCCCCAATCTTGAACTGAAAGATAACTAAGGCTGAAACTGTGGTTTCATACAGTTTTTTTCCTGGAGACCAGACCTTATGGCCATTGCAGTTTGTCCCCAAACTCACTGTGTGCCTGAGGGCCACCTGACCTTATAACTCTCCTGCCTTGACTCCCTTGTGCTGAAATGGCAGGCATGCACCACCACACCTGATTTTGCGTTCTGCTGGGCTTTGAACCAGCATGAATCCATGACTCAGCATGATCGACAAGCAGTCTTCTAACTGAGCCATGTCTCCAGCTGTAGGAAAAAAAAATGGCTAATTAAATTATTTACCCAGTATTTATATTATTATTAATTGGTCGGCGGTGTTAATCCTTAACCCGCCATTATAAATGAATACACACAGACACCAGATGGATTTTAGCAAGCCTTGGCCTGAATTGTGCAATCCTAGCCCATCTAAGCTATCTCATAATTCTATTACCCAAATATGACCCCATATATACATACGTCCCTTTGGACTGCTATTCTCCATGCTATGCCGATGTTTCAGGCCACGTGGAATGATCTTTTTAATCTACCCCATGGCTTGTGTTCTCCTTCTTCCTGCTCCTAGCTTCTCTCCCAAGATGCTTTCTGTCTCTGAAGCCCGTGCACCTTAGTCCTGCTTACCTCCATCTTTGCCCAGTCTCCAGGCCTCAGCATTTATTTAACCAATCAGAGACAATGTTAGTAACAGACAGCAAGTAGAACCAATTAACATTTAGAATGCTTAACACCACCCCATCACCCAGCCTCTCATGTAATTTACTGTTTTTAAAAAATTCAATCAGTAGACTGGAGAGATGGCTCAGCAGTTAAGAGCATTTACTGTTCTTCTAGAGGATCCAAGTTCAATTCCCAGAATCCATGTGGCACTTCACAACTATCTGTAACTCCAGTTCAAGGAACCTGACACCTTCACACAGTCATACATGCAGGCAAAACACCAATGTGTATAGAATAAAAAGAAATTAAAAAATTTAGATCAACAATGAATATGATAATATGTGTATCTGTGCATATATATTTGTATATATGCATCTATGGAAATGTTGGTGAATTTTATTTAAGAGCTCACCTAGAGTATTTGCTGATAAGTCAGTTATACTGCAGCATTTTCTCTTATTGAACAGTCAGGCCATTTCTGCACTTTGCTGTTTCAAACAGTGCTGCAGTTTTTAATATTACCTTGGGTTATATACTAGTCTGCACCCTGGATGTAAGCAGTAGGCGTGCACCTTGCACTCACTTAGGTGAGAAAACAGGTCTTGGCTTATGTAGGTGGTGAAATGGTGGAGATGCAGTATGTGTTTACTGACATTTGATGAATTCTCATATTTACAGGCCAAACTTGGAAGACTCACTTTTGATGAGTTAGTTTTTTTGAGGGAATTGTTTTATCTAGTCTACTAAGAGCAAAGGAAACCTCTTTTTTACATGCTAGGATGCTGTGCTGGACACATAGAGCTTCATTGCCTCCTTGAGAGTTCTCTTTAGTTGAATCATACTAATTGAATCCTGTGCTCTTCAAAAGCATGCATATCAGTTTCTGTCTCCTTTGTGGTGCTGCCTCAAAATTGCCCCACACTGATTTTGTTAGCCTTTCTTTCAGTTTGGGTGTCATTTTTCTCAGTTTGTCCTATAAGTCTTAAAACCTAGAATGTAAGCTCTTACAGATAAAGAGCAGTTATCTTCCAATCTAATCTTACTCCTTGCATAATGCCACATGGTTACAGGTGTCCAAACGTTCCCTAATCAATTATGTGCTTTATGGAGTTACTGAAGATGCCTTCAGCTGCAAGTAAGAGAATATTGTGCTTCAAAGGCTAAAAAAAAAATTTAAAAAGTATAGATATTTGAGTAAAAACCTGGCCTGCTTCCTGGATCATTAATTTGGTGTCTTCATGCTATTGCAAAGAATGTAGAATTTTTCCATACTTATATTCTTTCATAATTATGATCTGAACTTTGCCCTAAAGGGATTTTTTTGAGATCACAAGGTAAATGATACATGGGCCCAGGAATCATGAGAGGATCTTTCCCTTCATTCCTCTGAAGAGCCAAGGAGCCTTTCCCAGAAGTCCCTTGGAGATGACTGGGGATCATTGACTAGAGTTAGTTGAAGTTACCAACTCTATAACTAGTTCCCCATGAACAATTGTAGAGCTTAATGTTCAATATTTACATCTGCTCAGAGGGTGCATCTCCATCTCCTGGACCCCCTACTCTCCTTTATGGTGAGGATACTAGTACTATCAAGGTTTGTTTGTAAGAATGAAAACTCTATGGGCAACAGATACCATCTGTTCCATTTTATTTATTTATTTTTAGTGTTTGGTGCTGGAGATCAAACCCAGGGTTATATGCATATACTTGCTAAGCAGACATTCCACCTGTGGGCTTCAGCCCAAGGCTGTCATTATTCTTAATGAAAATAGCTGATCCTGCTCTCTGAGGTTGGTGGGAGTCGCGTATCTTAGACTCTGTAACTGTCATGGCTTCTTGAACATCTTCTCATTTAGTGACGTTTAATATATCAGCCCTGGTCTTCTTAGGTTTTCTGGTACTCAATATTCTTTTTCTGAGGATTTATTATTTTGACTTTTATAGTTTGGCAGTGTACATTTTAATGATTTCTTGTTAATTTCATCAGGGATGAATTCCTCTAAACCTAGACTCTAATCCTGGGTTCTCTGGAAAACAGCCTGAGGCAAGATTAAGAAATGTTGATGTTTTCTTTAAGAAGTCTAGGTCTAAGTTTGTAAGAGTAGGGGCAAAAGGAAGTGGAGCCTGGAAGGGTGGGAAGACATGAGTGTGTTACTCTGCACCAGTGTTGGCTTTATATCCAGCTATAAGGAGACAGAGTAAATCACTGAGTCGTGGCTGTTGGTCTTGCCAACTGGTTTGTTTGGAAGACTTGGAAGGAAGAGGAAGTCTACTAGAGTTGTCCTTGGGAAAGAGAGGGAGATATGAGGGATTGGTCTACCTGCTCTTCTTCCTCCTCCTCTTCCTAGTTGGAGAATTGCAGGGAGCAACCTCCTTTTATGCTTCCAACCTGAACCTTTTAGGCTACTCAGGGTGCTCGATCCTGTGCTCTTCAGTGTGGTAAGTCATACAAATCAAAATAACTTGATAGGTACCAACTATTCAAGACAAGAGGAGAAGCAAGGAAGTAAGCAAGAAGGGGAGGAAAAAGGGGCACATCAATAAGAGGACTTTGGTTTTGACTTTTTCGAGTTACTTTGGTATAATTAACAAGTAACATTAGATTTACAGAGCAAGCTAGCCTACTGCTTTGTTACTCAGAGCTATATGAGGTGGGTGCACATCACCCTACCTGATATGAGGTTTGCTTTGGTCTGGTCTGGGAATCTCCTGTTGGAAGGATTGGCAGCATTCCAGAGCTCACAAATCACACTGCTTGTGGATCTAGGTCAACTCCGGCCCCTTGAAGTCATTCTGAAATATTTCTGAGGTGGAGTAGAGTGGCTCTGGGCTGGCTTAGGTTGTCCTGTCTCTCCAGGCTTATCAGCATTGATGGACTCTTTGGAATGCTAGACACTTGGAAGTCCCTTGAGTATTGGCTTTGAATTCTGAAGTTCTTACAAGGCCAACTTTGTTTCAAAGAGAGCGGGTTTTGTTTTTTATTCAGTGTTCACTGAAAGAATTGTGCTGAATTGATGGCAGAAAGGGCACAGTGTGACGGAATGAAGCAGAGAGTGTTCTGGGTTGCTCTGCTCTCTGAGGTTCATATGTGACTTCTGTTTTCTTTGCTTAAGTATCTCTTTTTCCTGTTAATGTTCTTTATCAGATCACTATGACTGTGGTGGACTTCAGAGTGATGGCAGCTGTTTTTGTGTGGGAGATTAAAGGCTGAGCTTGTCAGAGGTGAATGTTCAATTGGCTGCATGTAGCAGGCCTGAGGAGACTTACAGCTTCTGTGTCAGATTAAGAACTGAGACAACACTCAGACATTCCCAGCATGTCCCCAGCTGAATGCTTTTGACTGGCCTTGAATTGCCCACACTGGACAGCACTGGTTTGGGGCCAGGTGGCTCTTAGAGCTGCTTAGGAGGGTAGCAGTCTTTTCCCTAGGCCCTGGCTTGAGCTGCTCCTCCACATGGCTTTGGTGACTCTGTTCAACCTAGAGACGAGAGTCACCTTAAGTCTGTTGGTGTTTAAATGCATGACCTGGTTTGTTGAATCTCTTTTTTTTTTTTTTTAATTTGTGGGACGGCTGAGTGTTGTATTATTAAAGTAACAGTAATGCACGGAAATCAAGATCCCTGTTCTGAGTTGCATCGTTGTCGCCTGTGAACACCTTCCTCTTTCACTTGTCTTGGGCACTTTAAGGTTACTCACATGGCTGATTCAAGGTAAGACTTTTTTCATTCGTTTTGAAGCTCTACTTATGAGCTAGAATCATAAAAATTCACAAATTGTGCCAAATTTTCTTTTGTTGATGACTGTGATTTAGCCTGTTATGTAACTGTAATGTATAATTTACACATCCTGAAGATCAGCCGTCTCTGTACAGAGCAACTATATTTAAGCCTAACTTCTTTGGGGAAAGAGAACATTAGCAATTATCTTTGAAACTGTATTGTGAGACTTTGCACACTGGTCCACCCTCTGCTTCCGTTTTTAATGTTTGGTGCATCAATTAGTACTTTCTGACTTAAGCTGTGCTTTTCATACATCTGCGGCCTGGAGGAGGGGCCTTGGAGCCCTCCATTGCTCGTCCTGTGTGACCCAGAAAGGAGATGCAATGTCTGCCATCTCTGCTAAATGCAGTCTAGAGAGAACACAAAGACTCTCTTCCCATGCTCGTCTTCCCATTGTGAAGGCAAGTGGGGGAGGGCATTGAAGTAAGTTTTTTTTTAGTGGTGCACATCAGTGCTTAGTAGGAAGATAACAGCACTACCATTGTCTGTACCGTGACATCTTTAGCTCATCTGTGGTTTGTAGATGTTTTGAAAAGAAAATTGTTAATGCTAGTATCCACATATCTTGAACTTTAAAGTCTGGTCCAGGCATAAGTTCAAATCCCATAGTGGTGCCCTTTAAATAAATTTGTTAATTCCCCTCAGTATCCTGCTTCTTCCCCTACTGCAGGTTCTGTGTGATGCTGGGTGGTGTAGGAAGGCTTGACTGTTCCCCTCAGAAAGGAAAGCCCTGAAAAGGAACACACTCTCATTACATCAGCTCTTTAAGAGCGGTGGGAGGATTCGCTGTGGATCTAATGGATGCCATAGCTCACGTGCAAAGTCTGAGGAACAGGAGCAGGGCTCTGCAGCTCAGTAGCTGTACATTAATCCATCTTCAGGCAGTTCTGGATGCATCTGTAAAGTGGGGGAAATTATTTTTCCTTTCCTTTTTTTTTAAACATTTTTAATTTATTTATTATGTATACAGTATTTGCTCTACTTATATGCCTGGGCAGATCTCAATGTAGATGGCTGTGAGTCACCATGTGGTTGCTGGGAATTGAACTCAGGACCTTGGGAAGAACAGCCAGTGCTCTTAACCTCTGAGCCACCTCTCCAGCCCTCCTTTCCTTTTTTTTTCAGGCACAGCTGGACTAAATGTATTTCCCAAATACTTTAAAATTAAATTACATCCACATACGTAGCCCTACTAAAATTACAAGAAAAATTGAAATGAATGATAAAGTGTAAAAGTGTTCTTCTTTGCTTCATTTCCCATGGTGCTGGTCTGTTTGGGAGGATGCATTGTTGAAGGGCACCCTGAGGTCACGATACAAGTTCTTTTTGTGGTAGAAGGGCCCTAACAGCTCAAGGTGCTCCACTTTGGCTTTCAGCTGGATGAAGTAACCCTTTTAAGGTGGGTGGTGCAGTCAGCCCATGAAGCTTCTCTCCAGGCCCTCCCTTTGACCCTTTCAAAGCCCCTTTTAAGTTCCACCCACTGAAAGCACATCACCAGGTCCTCCTCTTTTGTCAGGAAAGGCCAACTGTTTCCTTTCCTCTCCCTGCTCTAACCTTTAATGAGTGCTTGCTTCTGTGGACAGTGAGGGACTCCCAGGACATGTAAGCAGTTTTTAATGGGCTTGAATGACATTCTACAGATGTGTTTGGAAGATATGAAAGGGTGTGGGCTTTGTTCATCTTTCATTCTCATCTAAGTTATATATTCCATTTATGTGCTGTGCCTACAAGATATTTAATTTGGGCAACATATTCTGTTTGAAGATTTTTTTTTTTTTTGGTTTTTCGAGACAGGGTTTCTCTGTGTAGCCCTGGCTGTCCTGGACTCGCTTTGTAGACCAGGCTGGCCTCGAACTCGCAAAGGTCCGCCTGCCTCTGCCTCCCAAGTGCTGGGATTAAAGGCGTGCGCCACCACCGCCCGGCGAAGATTCTTGAGGAAATAAAAAATAAAACTGTTTATTGGAAATGAATGATTGCAGGTAGAATTGATACATTTTATAAAGACACAACTAAAAGAAGAATAGAAGCATCTTAGGAATACCTACAGTACCATGTGTATCTATAGAACATGGCAGTTTACAAAGCACTTTGCTCACACCCCATTGGTGTTCAGCTCAGCCTTCTGTGGTAGTAGGTGGATTGACTGGACTCCTCTGGCTTCCTTAGAGCTAAGATCTGGGTCTGAATCTCCAAACAGCTATTTTAATTGGCATTCTTCCTGCACCGGGTTATTAGACGGGTTGAATAGTCAGAGCGTCTGCTGTTGGTGGCAGCTGCTGTTCATGTTTAATCTTCTCCCTGCTCTGTATCTCTCATCGCTGTCACTTTTCAGTTTGAAAACTGGAGCATGTGTCCTATCTTTATTTACTTTTGTTCCGTGCTAGCATTTGCCTTCTACTAAATGAGGTTGTCCTTTAGGAGACACTGGCAATTTGTTTCTACAGTCAAGACTCATGTATTGCATTTGGAACCTGGGCTGTGTTAGGGAGGCCACAAAAATAAAAATAACTGTTGGCATGAGCGTTGTGCTGGAGCTGCAGATAGCCATCCACACCAAAGAGCTCCCACTTATGTTTCTAGTCAGTAGCACTGATACTTTTCTCCAGGGAGCTTCCCAGCCACAGTAAACAGCGAGAGTACCTGTGAGTGGGTGTGCGCATGCTTGGGTTCTGACAGTCTCATCTCTTTCTCTCTCCAAGAGGGAATCACTCCTTGGGGTCACTCTTATGGGCAGCACTCCTAACTTGATTTTAATATCAGCTCAAGGAAGTTTTTTTCTTCTCTTCCTTTTGCATTGGGGTTATTGAAAGCATCGTGGCAATTTTAAACAAGATGTACTTTTGTGCTTTTATTAAATGAACTTAATGAGGAAAAAATTTAAACTCCAAGTCAGCCTAACACTTCCTTGGGTTCTTGTGGTTAAGCACTGGTTAAGGGTTTCTAATTAACTAATTTTTTTCCACACTGATTATGCTTTCCCTTTTCCCAGTGCTCCCCAGGTCCTTCCCACATGCCTAACTGTGTTTCCCCCCCCTCTTTAAAGACGAACAAACAAACAAAACACACACAATCCCCACCACAAAAACAAAAATGGAAACCAAATTAGATAAGCAGAAGACCAATAAAAAATGCACAAACAAAGCAATAGGAGACAAAAAGTCTACAAAAATACATTGAGTTCATTTTGTGGTGGTCAGTTACTCCTGGGCTCAGGGCCTTCCCTTAAATGTAGTTAATATACCCACCGAGACCTCATTGGAGAAAACTAAATTTTCCTTTGCAAGTGGATATCAGTTACAGATAGCTTCTTGATTAGGGTGGGAGCCTTTGTCTACTTCCCCCTCTCAGCACTGGGGGATTCCTATCTGGCTTAAACCTGTGTGCAGGCCCTGTGCATGTTGCCATGGTCTCTGTGAGTTCTTGTGAACATCTGTCCTCTTGTATCTGGAGAACACTATTTTCCTTGGAGTTATCCATCATGTCTGACTCTTAGAGTCTTTTTGCTTCCTCTTCTTCATGGATCCCTGACCCCTGAGTAGGGAGGGGTTTGATGAAGATACTCCATTTAGGCTTTTTGCACATTTTACTTAAGAGTGTATGATTCAACTCAATTCAAGTAAGAAGTATTGCACCTATTGAGTTGCTAACATACATTGTTACATATTTTTGGAAAATTTTAGACTATAAAAATGTTAACATTTTAATTTGACATTACATTTTATCCTGTTAAACTTCAGCATTAGGCTACATGGAAGTACTTAGGACTTGGCCACAAAATTCTATCTCTATAGTCATGAACTGAAGATACTAGTATAAAGAATAGTTTATAGTAATTTTATTAATTTTTAAAAGCTTCCCTTTCAGAGTTAAAGACTTAACTATTAAACATGAAAATACTTTAAGGACCTTATTAAACTATTGATGATTGCCTGTAGCAGAATTTCTTGTGATTGAAAAGTGTGTGTGTGTGTGTGTGTGTGTGTGTGTGTGTGTGTAAGGGTCAGACAGAGTAACTTGCTTGACAGCAACATGGTCTTCTGTTATGAAAGGTGATAAAGATTTATTTCAATATGTTACATAAGGAATTCAGTTCACCTCTGTAAACACTAAGTTCTTGGCACTGACGATCTGGTGAATGACTTCATGGCTCATTGGAAAAATGAGTCCTTCGTGGGTCATCTTGACAGTGACACACCATATGGTGTTTAACATGTACATTAACACTTAACTCTGTAAGTGAACTCTGTAAGATGCAAACCGTTGGGCTCCTCTCTTGGAAAACTTAATTCTAGTTCTCTATTGCCCTTCTGACCAAGCTCAGAGTCCCTAATGAGCTTCCACGAGGGCTTCAAATTCTTTCACTTCCCTTTCCTACTTGTACACATCTGAAGAAGTCCTCAGAACATTACCTTGTTTGAAATTCCTCCCCTGCCCTTTGTCCAATTAGATCTTTACTGTGATTTCTCACGTGATGCTCTCAAATTCCTGAGACTAAAGCCCCAAATTGCCTATTTCCTCTTGCACTGGATTGTGTCTAATGCCTATGCAGTTAATCGTGATAATTGAAAGAAGACTCAAGGGACACTCAAGATAAAATACTATGGGAGCCCAACACTGAGGAGGAAATGGTTAATTGGTTGGGGGACTCAGAAAAGGTTCTGTAAAGACGTTAGCATCTGTCTAAGGTCTTAAGGGATATGTAGGAGTTTTCCAACTGGCGAGTTTCCCCGTTTGGCGGAGGAGGCCGTGCGTGATGGCTGATGGCAGGGTTTACGCGATCCCTGAAATCCCAAGTCCAGCTCCCACAGCTCTCCTGATGGGCAGTAGGCCATGCTGGCACATCACCAGGTAGGCTTAGACATGTGACAAATGTTTCTGTGAGGGAACATGAAGCTCAGGGTAGCTGGCTCTTTGCTCAGAGTAAGAAAGTGCAGCTGCTTTAATAACCATGTTTTCATCATTTATCAGATGTTCTTTCAACAAATATGTACCGACATCATTGCGTTCATGACAATAAGGAAAGTATAAGAGTGTTTCTGTTTGTGCAGTGCCTCTCCCCCAAATTCAGTATTTTATTAGCTTTTCTTTTAAGAAGTGATAATTCTGTTCTATGCAAACTTAGTGCTAACGCACTGTGAATTATTGCCCCTTTAACCCTCGGCACTGCATTATCTTGGGTTAGAGTGAGCAGCATTTCCCTGTGTATCATGCCTTCCAATCCAGGAATTAAGACGAAAGTGGCACATGAAGGGTTGCAGGTAATATATGCAGAATCTCTTTGGCCTGCCATTATTTAGCAGCATCCTTACTGCTGATGCAAAAAGCGTAGCTTGGCTGTAGCAAAGAAAGGCTGAATGGCATTGAAAGGAAAATAGTTACTTCATTCTTAAAGACTGCACTTCTGCTAATACTTCTTTTGCCCACATGTGGAAAACATCCTAACCTATGGGCTTTTTGAGGGTTGTTTAAATTCAATCATGTTTTGTGCAGAAAGGGTTATAAGTTGAAATCAGGCAGAAATAGAAACAGGCTAAGTTACTAGGCTAGTGGCAATAAAGGTACAGAGGGTGGCTAGTGCACCATACTGAACAGAATGGACATGGTTTGATGTGAGTGAGGGACTTAGAGCCAGGGTGGGGATGCACTTGGGTGTCTGAATATACAGTGACACCGTTTCCTGAGAAAGACCCACATTCCCAGTACTGACTGGACCTGGGGGACATGAGAGTTCAGATGACTTGAACATTTATACAAGCCTGGGGATGTAGCTCAGGAGTAGAACACGTGTCTAGAATGCACACAGCCCCAGTTTGAGCCGAAGCTCTTTGGAAAATAAGGGGAGATTTCTTATTTCGTATAAGCCAAAATAAGTTGCATGGAGTTTTTGTTCTTTTTTAACCAATTTAATATAGATCGAGATTAGAGAAGTATATATGTGTGTATATGTATATCCCCAAACTCAAATATTAGTTTGGAAGCCTTCGTCTTATTAAGGTGCTTAAAACTTTCAAAATGGATGAGACCACCTAAGAAGAAGGTAGAAGACTTGGGTTCTAAGAATGTCTTCGGCTTGAGGATAGACAGATGAGACAGAGCTCACAGAAGCTGAGCAAATAGCTTAGTGAAGTTGGAGGAACTCAGAGGAAAGGTGGTAGTCATGGAAGCAATTTGCCTAGTATGTGCAGTCTCTGAGTTAATTCCCAGAGAAAGAAGGAACCAGAAGTGGTGGTGTTTAGAACATTCAAAATAGACAAGGTGACATCAGGGTTAGAATACTCAAAGCAGACGAGGGTTCCTCAAGAAGTAGACAGAATATATAGACAGGAATAGGATTCCTGGGCAGTGTTGACTTAGCAATGAAATCTAGATATTTGGGTTTTCTCCAGCTGTATGCTGTGTGTGTGTGTGCGTGAGTGTGTGCATGTAGGCACTCTATCATATGTTCTGGCTTGACCTCAAGCACTTGAAGTCATATAGGGCTGCAGTTTGCCAGACAGGTATAACGGAGGAGCTATGTTGGGGGAGACAGGGAAGTGAGGATCCTCTACAAGGAATTATTAGACATGGACATCACAGAAGTGAGGACAGAAACGGGCCAAGAGCAGTAGAGTGAGTGGGATCCATTTAGGGGAAAGAACTCCACAAAGGGGACACCAATGGAAAAGAATGGGAGAGAGGATTGGAACATATGGGGTACCTGAAGTTAGAGTATTGGCAGGTCTGTGATTTCTCTAGATCAAATCAAGGAAGTTGTCTTTAGATTTGGGTCTCTAAAGTATAATAGAAAAAAAGGGTCCCTGGAAATGAAAATGGTCAAGGACTTGAGTGAGGGGTGAGATTTTATTTGCACATGACACAGTATAATTGACATGACAGGAGTTGAGAGTACAGAAGTGAGCTAGCTGGTGTGTGGTTCCAGTTCAGAGCCGAGTACAGATTTGGGAGATAATGGTGCCCTAAACAAGTGGGGCCTGACCTTCGAAAGGACAGGAAGAACTGTAGGCACAAGGAGAAGAAAAATGGTTTTGAGAATATTAATGGGGATAAAGGTAATTTTCCTCCAACTTCTAGCCCCAGGTTTTATGGGGCATTGAGAGAATACATTATTATCTCTAGAGGACTGCTAGGGAAGCATGTTTAAAATACTGGAAATGAGGGAGAAAGAGGCTGGAGAGCAAAGGTGCCTGGGAAGGGGAAGTAGGTAGGTGGGGATTAAAGGCCTTTGTGAAGAGGTTGATTAGCTTTGCCCTTTGAGAACAACAGGCCAGTGGGATGGGAAGCCAGAGGCCAGTGACGCCCCCCCCCCCCCCCCCCGGGTCTTTTGCAAGGATCAGAAAGAGCCTATGCCTGGAGTAGAGCTCTAGGGTCTGGGTAAGAGCTGAGACAGGAGCTGAGGATGTCAAAAGGATGGAGGAGTCAGGGTGTCACGGAGGCACTGGAAGGCAGGGAGAGCTGAACTGGGTGTGTCCACTCATTGCTGTTGTCCTAGTCCCTCTAGACCTACGTACTGTTCCTCGGTTTCCACAGAGCTCGGCACCTCTTCTGTATCACTTTCAGTTGAGCTGCAGGGGCACACCTGATTTCTCTTTGAGAGTGAGTCCCAGCCAACATGAGCTCTGTTACCCCTTCTTCAGGATCACCTAGACTAACGGCTAGAACCTAATAGTGCTTGGTTAATGCTCACTGAATTGAATCAAATTACAAGTATGCTCATTGAATTTTTCTAATAGTTATGATGGTCTGATGCCATGTATTCCAAACAACCTTCCAGCATGTGTGGGTGCACAGTGTGCTCGGTAAGCCATCCTATTTCCCCACCACTCAGGAGCAATACCTGTGGAAGATGAAGCCATTTTTATCTCACAAAGCTGGTGTCAGTTTATTTGCTTTGGGGATTTCTTCAGTGGGATGTTTGTTTGCTATGTACTCACCTTGCCACCGAACCCTAAGGACATGCCTTGAAAATGTGGTGAGCAGCCATTTTCCTCGAAGCCCCCTTCCCCTGAAAAACGCTTTTCTTTAAAGTAGCACTAAAAAATGGTTAAATTAAAATTTCACCTTGCTTACAAAATGTTAGAAATAGTATACTAACACAAAGACCATAAAACCATAGAAAATTATTAATTTTCTCATTAATGTGCTCCTATTGTTTTGTGAATAGTAAAATGAAGGTATATTGTTCATAGTTTGTGTCAGGAGCTATGTCCCTAGAGGGAGGTGTGCTTTGGCTCCCTCTAAGACAAAATTACAAAATCCCTTTAGAGCTGGAGAGATGGCTCAGTGGTTAAGAGCACTGGCTGGTATTCCAAAGGACCTGAGTTCAAATCCCAGCAACCACATGGCAGTTCACAGTGTCTAATTGCTGGGTGTGGTGGCGCATGCCTTTAATCCTAGCTCTCGAGAGGCAGAGGCAGGTGGGTCTCTGTGAGTTCAAGGCCAACCTGGTCTACAAAGTGAGTCCAGGACAGCCAAGGTTACACAGAGAAACCCTGTCTCAAACAAAACAAAACAAAAAGAGAGAGAGAGAGGAGAAAAAAATCCAAAAAGCAAACAAAAAAACCCTGGAGCAGTTCTCAAAATCCCTTTAGAAGGAAGCATAGAGAGCAGCAGGTATAGTTCCTCAGTCCCTTGCTTGGCTCTCTTCCCCAGCATCCCCAGCACCTGGCCATCCTGCTTGATGAGTGCATCAGAGGCTTGCCATGGCTGTGAAAGGCCGCAGTGCATTGAAGGCTGCCATCTTTAACAGGACTTCTTCTCCAGCCTTTGCTCCTTTACACTCTGAAGACCTACTTAGCACACCAAGGACTTGTGTGGGATATCTATCAAGGTTTATTCATCAGTTAATTTCAGATACAATCATGAGCCCATTATATGTTGGTTTAAATAACATTTAATGAAAAATAGTTGTTTTTTAAAATAAGATAAATTGGGTTAGGAGAGTGGTCTTGTAAATCTCACAGTTGTCCAGTAAGTAGAAGACATTTGGATTTTCTCACCCAGCCTGCTACAGGTCATACAGCTCATGGAAGGCTCAACCATACATTATTTCCTTATAGTTAGGAACTCTTGACCCCACAGGCCTCTTTAAGTGTTCTCTGGGACTCCCAGGGGACCCTAGATCACACTTGGAGAACTTTTGCTCTCTCTACATGAAGAAGAGGATGAACTGTAAACTGCTGGGGACTGTCATGAGAGAAAGAAAGAAAAGATACAAAGAGGTTAAGACAAACACCCTGGCCTCTGTGGTGAGCCGGTATCTAATGCCAGCTGTGTCCCCAAACACTGAAATACCAACACCTATCAGTTGCTTTCTCAACGTAAAGACTCATTTTGACCGCAAAAAATTCTTTAGTAATATAAATTAGCTCTTTAACTTACAGTATTTATTTAAAAATTGCCAAAAAAGCCACTCTGTGTTACTTCTAGTTTTTAATAAATTTGTTTTAGTAATCACAGCAGTTCCTGTAGACATCAGAAAAAGAACTCTATGCCTGTTTTGTGCAAGGTACATTTGGTTTGCAGAACGGTTTGGTGCCCAGAGGGACTTGCAGATGCCTTATGAATCACTGCCTGGTTTTTGTCACTGTCCTGCTCATAGGACCCATAGATTGGGGTCTGAAATTGTTCATCAGTTCTTGATGCCAACATTAAAGGAGCTGAGTGACGGGTTTACTTGGACCTTACAACTTTTGCTGCTTTTTGTCAAGGTGGCTCCTGGCCTTTAAGAAACTAAAACAAAAACAAGTGAACCAAAACCCAGTGTTGGATGTGTGAGCTCCAAGGGCCTCTGTGGCTCATGCCTGGCCCTAGTCTTCTAGTGTTGGTGGACGGGACTTGCCAATTCAGTACTTCGCCAGCCCGGGAGATGCTGCTGAGAGTTCAGGAAGGAGGATTGTGTTGAGGGAGTTAATACTGAGATAGAGAAAAGTGGAAGTGTGGGAATGGTGCAGGGGGGGAGGAGTGAGAAATTAAATGGTGTCTCTTTAGAAGTCTGCCTTATTGCAGTCTACATGGTTCCTTGGGGATTTTCTACTGAGTACAAGAAAATCAGCAAACACTTCTTGAAAAACCCACATGAAATTACTGCCATAAATTTTTTTTATGGTATAAAACCCTTAATTTAGATGGGGAGGGTTTATTACCAGTGTTTTCTTGGCATGGCTAAGTTCAATTAATTTCAGATGACAAGCTTTCCCCCACCCCACCCCTACCCCCAATATGTGGAAAGTAGAATTTGTTATTGGTTTGCCTTTGGCTCTGGAGACCTCATTATAGGCAGGAGAAAGAAATTCTCTCTGGCTGTCTTTAACACCTTTCTCTTTTCTGGTGGATTCAGACTATTTGCATTGTCATATGGAAACGATGTGTGGTTGTATGTGTGAGGAGATTTGCAGACAGAAGTGGTCTTGTTTATACCTTTTAAATATTGATTTCAAATGCCTATTGTAAGTTAAAAAATTGTCAGCATAGTGTTCATCTAAGATGTTTGGCAGACTAAAGATGAGGTCTCTGAAGAGCGTGGCTGCATTTCGACAGGAAACTTACATGGCTGCTCTGACACTTGATTTGGAGCCTACCTGGTTGTTTGAAAATAGGAACAAGATGTCAACAGAATATCATGTTTCCTCGCACGCTAAGACATAGCTTCTGCATTTTCAGTTCTTGTTCCTACCTAAACCCTGTGAGCATATCTTGCAAACAAGGGAAATAATCTATGGTGTTTTTGTTTTGTTTTGTTTTTTTCCTGCATGCTAATATAGAATCTATTGTAGTGTGAATAAAAGGAGTCACGAGAGATTCATTACTGTGTGTGAAGTGCACTGTCTGTGTCTTTGTGCATGTGATGGTTTATTTTACTTACAAAGCAGATATAAAAATTAGAATTGAGGTGATAGAAAAGATATATTGCATAAATAAGCAATTCTAACAAAAGTTTTGCCATTATAACAAATAAATACCCAGCTTCAGAGAGGTTGACGATTAGAATTCTGTTACATTAAATGCTTGACAATTAATTAGCTATTGTCTGTAAGGTTCCCAAGATGACAAGTTACTTAAACACTATTATTAGGAATAGCTGGATTAGTAATAATAATGCTCAAGTGTCATTGGCAACAATGAGGAGATTTAAAGAATACAGATACATGCATGTGACCTCAGTCCCAGTGATCTGTGTGCTGCACGCAGAGCAGGCGGTCCCTGGGTACCGTGCTTGCCAGCCTGCAGTGACAAATGTGCAGCGCTTTGCATACTGTTATGAAGAGCAGGAAACAAAAGTACTTAGTTTGTTAATAGTTTTTTTCCTTTGCTCTTGTGTCTGTTGCTTAAGTAGTGTAAGCTTAGTAAGATTAAAGAGAATAAGAACGCTCACAGACGGTAGGTTCAGCAAAAGGCCGTTCATAAAGATAAACCACCAGCAGTTGCTGATGTTCTGGCCCCAGATGTACTGGGTCATTTGTTGTGTGTGTTTTTTTTTTTTTTTTTTTTTTTTTTGGTTTTTCGAGACAGGGTTTCTCTGAATATCTCTGGCTGTCCTGGACTCGCTTTGTAGACCAGGCTGGCCTCGAACTCACAAAGATCCGCCTGCCTCTACCTCCCAAGTGCTGGGATTAAAGGCGTGTGCCACCACCGCCCGGCTGTTGTGTGTGTTTTTAAAAAGTGCTGTATGATTTGGTGTGGTTAAAGATGTATGAGGATTTAACTTCAGTGGATAGGTTTTTGTTTTGTGGAATTGATACTGAGAGACTCCATTTTTGGGGGTGTAATTTTGCAATAAAATCACCATGGAACCTAGAACTGAGCCAGTGTTGATGGTAGATGTGGCCACGGTCAGAGCGTCACACAGATACTTACCATGCAAACTGAAGCTTATGAGGAGGCTGTTGGCTTCTTGGTTTCAGAAGAATTATCTCTTAGAACTGAAATGTGTGCGAGGGCAACAGTGCGTATCAGGTCTGTCCTGTCACCCTGTCTCTTTACTGTTGAGTTTGGGCTGTGAGTGGAAGGGTGGAAAGGTACTGAAGGGACTTTTTGGCAAAGGCATTTAGGTGCAGTGGCTTCTCCAGTCCTTTATGGATTGCTTTTTGTTCTGTATTTTTGTTGTCGATTAGTACTACAGAACAGATTAAGAGAGAATCATACAACTTTGAGAAGTTTCTTTGCCTCTAAATAATGAGGCAATTTATTTATGTTCCATACAGCTCCTTGGTACAATCTGCTGTTTGGAAGTATTTATAGTGTTCCTCTGCCCATGAATATGGAGCGTGGATGACAGACTAGTTCTGACGTTGTGGCTTGTCCTTGATAACCTTGTGCAAGTCTGGAGAAGACTCATTGTGGGAAGACCAACATGGCTGGGTCTGGCTGTAGGTACCACAGACGGGTGCTGCAGGCAGCCAGGGTCACATAGAGAAATTGCTCTTAGAGATGATCCGATTTCTACCTGTGGCTATTTGTTGGGAGTCACCTGGATGTTGATCTTGCTAGAGATGTTTGTTAATGGCAAGGTGACGTGACAGTGTTCATGTCTAGGCACAGGGTTCCAGCAGAAGTGCTGTGATGACACTCAGCGCCTTAGCCTCAAGCACATCTGCTCTCGCGTGCCCGATACATGGTCTGGCCTGGCTCCTCTGCAGAGCTAGCTGCTCTGCTGCTTGTATGCACTTTGACTCAAGCCAGGCTTGCTTAATTAGGACTTGAAATAATACCTCAGTGTTGCCTGGAACTGGAGAGAAGGACTGGGTGGCAGCTGTTACTCAGTTAAGAGTATCTGGAATCCTCTGCCAGCCAGTGGCCATGATGCAGGGGTAAGGATTGGCCATACACATTCACAGTCGTTCTCTGTCACTGTGTGTTCTTTGCACTTTTCTTCTTTCCCTACTCTCTGCTTTACTAATTTTCTACCCTCATGCCCTCTCCTTACTTTTTCTTTCAATATATTTTTTTTTTTTTTTTTTTGGTTTTTCGAGACAGGGTTTCTCTGTGTAGCCCTGGCTGTCCTGGACTCAATTTGTAGACCAGGCTGGCCTCGAACTCGCAAAGATCCGCCTGCCTCTGCCTCCCAAGTGCTGGGATTAAAGGCGTGCGCCACCACTGCCCGGCCTTTCAATATATTGAACTGGTAATTTAAAGAAAAGCCTCTCCTTCAAACTGCTGCCACAGTGTCCCCTGTATAAGATGAAGGATGCCTAAAGGCTTTGAGGAAGGAGCTAGCTAGTTCCAACACCATACCTAAGAAGCATCTGCCCAAAGGCTGGACAGATGCTCAGTGGTTATGGGTATCTGCTTACACTTTTTAAGGTCCCCAGTTTAGTTCGGAGTACCAGTAATGGATGGTTGTAGACGGCTCACAACCCCCTGTAACTTCTGGCTTTCGTGGGCCACTGCACATACCCCCCTCACAAGTACAAATAATTAATACAAAGAAACTAAATGAAAAAGGAAACATCCATAGACTGTGTATCATCTTGTGTGGTGAGTGAAATATTTCAAGAGAGAATATAGTTAGAAGAAAAAAATTCTTGAGACCTGCTTTAGGGAATATAAATCACAAATCAAAATGAATTTCAGATAACCCTTTATCCAGCAGTGGTGTGTGACAGCACTTGGAGGTGGGAAAATTTCCTCCTTGTGTACATTTGGAGAAATAGTGTTTTTATTTGGTACAGTTGCATATTCATTCTTAGCAGACTGCATTCCGAAAGAATTGGACTTTTATAGATTGTATGAATATTCAGAGAGTCACCAGAACCGATTCTGTCCTTTACCTTATGTATCTAGACCCATCTGTCATTTCTTGCTACATAGTTCTACTCTACTTGTATTTTGCAGCATTTGCCTTTTGGGTACAGCATTTCCACCGTTGATTTTGAGGAGGGTGCTGGTAGCTTTGGCCCTCTGTGTGAAGGCAGCCAGTCTTCAGACGGACAGATACCCCTGTCTGCCTGTCAGGGTGCCGTCTAGGCAGTTGCTCCTGCTTTGCGTCGTGTTCATTCTCTTAATCATTTAGGGTGCTGTTTATGACACTGGCTCAGATGGCTCTTGTCACTAAGTCATCAGGGAACTTGGCAAGGGCAGAAGCTGGAAGCCTTATCCATTTGCGTTTTAGTTGGCATGACTGTTAGCCTAAAGCTGGAACTTGAAGAGTTGTCCCATGAGTCCCTTCCTCTGCTGCCCACTCATTTTCCTCTAGCTTATTTACATATTTAAAAACATGTTTTCAACATTTTAAAACTTAGGCTCCTTTTGATAAACTTAGAAATTTTACTTTACTGTTATTTAAGATATCACTAATAAGTTAGGATTGTAGAAGAGGGAAGGCAGTGACAGTCTTTCGTCCTCTAGTCACATGAGGTCAGTTTGAGGTTGCTTGCTTTGCCACAAGCATATTTCCTGTTGTTGGCTAGTGACAGAGCACAGTGTAGGTCACTTTCACATCACACTGCTCAACTACTTTGTTTTCATTGTCACACAGGGCAGACAGACTGCTTTCCAGTGCACTCTATATACTGTGTTATAATTCAGAAAATGTCCTTTCCGACTACACTCGTGCTCTGTCATCTTTCCCCCACCTCAAAGATGTTGGCTTTCTCCTGTCATCCTTGCTTTAAGCCCTTAAGTATGAAGAAGCAGATAAAGTAATTGACATAGGTTAAATAAGACATTTGTATCCCTGAGCACATCCCGCTCTCTGCTACCATCCCGTGGGGCTGCATTATTGTTCCTCCTCTTCAGTGTCCTTACCTTTCCAGGCCTACCTGCAAGGTCAGTGAGGCCCTGTCCTCCAGTCTCTCTCAGACGAGAGATGGTCAGCTTGACTGATTCACATGCTAGTAGCCCTTGTGCTTACTACTTCCGTTAAGTAGTCAGACAGTGCACACCGTCTCTGGTCTTCTGATGTGTGATAGCAAAGGACTGGCCTTTTACGGAAAGCAGTTCTGTAAGTGGATTCATTGATTCACTCATGTGCTTCTAGTCTGCTAACTCTGGCTGAAGTGCCCCTTGCTGTGAGAACAGGTCTTCTGCATTTTCAGTGGTCAGAAGGACCAGGGGAGAGAACTGACATCTTAGAAGATGTTCAGTGTGTGTTTGAGGAAGTAGTACCAGATGTAGACTTGTATCATGACATTGGATCTCACAATATTGCACGAGACAGGAGCCCATTGTTACTCCTACATAGATGAAGAAACTAGCCATACAGAGATCTGCATTCAGACTCAAGCCGTTGCTTTCGTTATAGAGTTGCTCCATTTCCAACATGTTCAAAATTTTCTATTCTTTGGGTAGGCAAAAGAGGAAAAATCATTAGATAATTTTTATTATTCTTTTGAAAATAAACTGCCTCATTCTACTCAGTAACTATTTGATTTATGATCTGATGCAAGGGTTTCATGCTTTGTGGTTTTTTTGTTTTGTTTTGTTTTTTGAGTAGAAAACCAGGAATATTAAAACAAACTAATCATTTTGGTTCTTATTATGAATGGATGTATGATCCTATGAATGTGAAAGATCAATGTATTTTTGGGAAGTAGAAACATATAGCCTAAGGGGGCTGCTTCCAGCCACCTCAGGAAAACTATTTGGATCTAGAAAACTGTTCACACATGGAAAAGGAGTAAAAGATACTTTATAATTTTAACTTGCTCTTATAAACCTCATCATGTTGTATAACAAGCAGATTAGAGTTGCATGATTTTTATAGTCTTGCTTGTGAGTTTAAATTTGAACATTTAAGAATTCATCATCACCCTTCTATTGCAGGCAGGCCAGCCACTGCCCTTGGGTTGGAGGCACCCACTCTCTCATCAGGGAGCATTGAATTCATGTGAGGCTTGCTGTCATCCTCTCTCTCCCTCCTTCTCTCTGTCTCCCCTTCATCCTCTCTCTACCCCCTTCTCTCTGTTTTCTCTCTCTCTCTCTCTCCATCTCTCCCCTCCAGAGTTTCTTAGAAGGAGCAAATCAGATTTGAATAAGGAAGTTTAAATTTGGTGAGGGAGAAATAACAGTGGGAAGATAGTGTGTGGCATTGATAATATGTGATGAAATACGCAATTGTGTTAAAATTTAAAGGAGCTAATGTTACTCTCATTGTTCAATATGAAAAAACATTGGCCTTTGAATTTTGTATTTTGAACAGTTGGCCACTGGAGGGCGCTGTGCCACTGCAAACCACCTCTTCAAGGGAGAACTCATCAAATCTCTTTATTTTTCTTTCTCACCAAAAAGATAAAGGATTTATATTCTTGTAATACCGAATCAGTTTGTACTTAACATTCAGCCTTTAGCTGTGCAAACTTGTTTGAGTGACAGTAATGGCTTCATTTCAAGTTATTTAAATGTTTAATGCTGTGTAATTTACGCAAATGTGTATAATCCTTTATGTAGCTAGATGAAAATAATATACTGTTAACATTGTTTTTAGCATTAATTAATGTGACTAATTATAGCCAAAACCACTAAAGCAGTCTCCCCTTTTTGTTGCATGATCAGATTGTGGAGAGGCTTCCCTCTGGCCCAGGCTGGCACAAGTCAGGGCTTCCTCTCAGCCCTGCTCCCTGGTCTGGTCCCTCCCCCTCCACACTCTGTTTTTATTTTTAATTTGCCTTCAGTATAACAACTGCTATACTAGGTTAACTGGAGATCCTTTTCTGCTAAATCTCACTCTTACAATGACGGCATTCCATAGCACTGTTCTTCCTGAATGAAGATTACTATCAGTACTTTAAAAAAGAGAGAGAAAAGAAGAAACTGTGTGTTGGCACCTGCAAGATGAGTGAGAATTCATTTTGAGCAGGCGAAGCTAGAACCTCGGCACCCTGCATGAAGACCCTGTCAGCCCAGCCACTGCCACCATTGATTCACAGTAACGAGCAGAAGAAAAGCCCTGCTGTTTCCCAAGCTGTGTCGTCTCTTGGAAATCAGACGAGTCTGAGTCAAAACCGGGTAACAGGTCTCTGGCAGCGCCACGATGCGTCACATCAAAGCTGCCCACTACAGCCCTTGGTCTGTAGGCTTAAGTATTCTTTCTCATTAGACATTGCTCCTCCAGGTGCTCGAGAAGGAAACTTATATCCACTGTAAATGTTGGTAAATATCCTTTTTCAAAATAATTGTTAGGGCACAACGAATGTTCTTACTATTCTAAATGCTGGACATTTTGTTCATAATTTGAAGAATTTTTGAGGTTAAGATACAGAAATAGCTCATAATTAATTAATTTATAATTTTGTTGAAACTGGGTTTCTCTGTGTATCCTTGACTGTCCCGGAACTTACTCTGTAGACCAGGCTGGCCTTGAACTCAGAGATATATCTGCCTGCCTCTGCCTCCCAAGTGCTGGGACTAAAGGCATGCGCCACCACCATCCAGTTCATTATTTTTAGATAAAATTCTGGATTAAAATTGTTGTTTAGGTTTTTTAAAGCCCTATAAGCAAAATTCATAAATTCTTTATCATAAATTTTTATATCATATTGTAATTTATATATATAGTAATATTTTGTGAATAAAATTTTAAATGGAAAGCTTGAAGGTGATTTTGTGAGGAAAATGCAATTCAACACATTGAGGTTTAACAAGTTTTTAAATAAATTTGTTTGTGGCACAATATAATTTTTCTTACCATACTCTAAGTATTAGGTTTTGTGTGTGTTGTGTGTATGTGTACATGTGCATACAAGCACATACTCTATTTCTCTCTCAACCTCCCACATAGTATCGTTGCCCAGTAAAACAGATAATTAAACCAAAGTATGCTAATTCTGTAATACAAGCTGCAGAGCACATTTGAAAAGGGGTTTCTAAAGAGTGATGTAACTTTAAGCAGTGTTATTTTATTTTCGTCTTTTGCCTCTGGGCCCTTCTTTCCATTTGATCTGTGTGCATGCTATCTTAGTGGATATGAGCGTCACTGCTTTTTACACTGCAGGAAATGGAGGGCAGACTGCCAGTGTCCTGCTCTTAGTAACTGCTCTCCCTCCCGCCATATTCCCTCTCTTAAAAGCTCAGGGTGCCATAGTGTTGAAGCTGTGGAACCCTGAACAGAGACTGAAACAGGAGTCCGGGTGAGGCCTCTGAGTGGGAAGTCTGGCCTTTGTTTCTCTCTGCCTGGCACATTGCTTTGGGCTGTCCCGTGTGGGGGTTATCTTGTCTAAATGAGACAATTCGTTTTCCATGTTATCCATGACAGAATAAACAGTGAAGGGATTTTACTTTGTTGGGAACTTTGAGCCTGCTGAAAAAGCTTCTTTCGTTGCAGTTTTTACCCTCTGTGTAATTTGGAAGGAGAAAGTGCCCTCCTCCCCAACATAAAAGACAATAAACAGGATTGAAAAAGGAAATAGGAACAGAGAAGAGATGGATGACATGTGCCATCCATCACGGTGACCCCAGGAAGTGCTGATTTGAACATCCCTAGTTACTTATCAGGCTGGGTGGAGGGATGAGGAGGACTGAGGAAGACATGGGTTGGGTTTTTCTTTTACTGTCTGTACTGTGTAGTTTCTTCTCACGTGAGAATGAGTTTTGTTTTAATGTTTCTGGGTGTGTAAGAACAGACAGTACACGCTGACTTCCTTGAGAGATGCACTGTTGCCAGTATTTGGCAGCTGAGATTAAGCATAAAGTAGGGCAGCACATTTCCTAAAGACAGCTTAGGCTTCAGAAAGTGCCAAGGTGGAGAAGGTAGGTGAGTGCTGACGTAGCAATGAGGTGGAGACATGAGCAGCTGGTGTCCTCACTATGCACAGAACAGTAACTACTCCTTAAATGCAAGTACATAAACACTCCTTACTCAGCAGTGGCAAAGAGAGGGCTTTGGCTGGCTAATGTGGTTTCTCAGTCCTGTGTAGTCAGCTTTTGGGCAGAGTTAACCCAGTGGCTGCACTGTGCTATCAGTCAGCCAATACTTCATTTTTCTTCCTCCATGGGTTGGCATGCTGCTCCATTGTGTTTGCAGAAATTTCTACAGAGAGGGCATCATTTTGTTCTCTCCAGGAACCCTCTGTCCTGTCCTTGAGATCATATCTTCTCCATGTTGGAGTGTCTCAGATTGATTTACACATGCTCCCAAAGGGCCATTTGTCCATGTGATGACCTCGAGCAGCTCTTCTGTTTCACCTCAGAGCTTGCACGGTTTCCCATTACTGTTTCATTTTAGATCGTTTTGTATACTATGTCCATCGGTAGTCTCCCAAGTGACTCAGAGGAAACCACACGATTACCTGGAAAAAGTGCGCACACTAGTGGTGAACTTTTTCCCAGCATTGGTTCTCTGATGCTTTTGACCTAGTCAGCGGTTCTCAGCCTTCCTAACACTGTGACCCTGAAATACAATTCCTCATGTTGTGGTGACCTCTCAACTGTGAAAGTGTTTTCGTTGCTACTTCGTAACTGTAGTTTTGCTACTGTTAAAAATCATAAACATCTGATATGCAACCCCTGTGAAAAGGTTGTTCAAGCCCCAGAGGAGTCACATCCTACAGGTTGAGAACCACTGCAGCAGATCATCACATCAGCTTGCTTGAAATGAATTCTTTTTTTTTTTTTTTGGTTTTTCGAGACAGGGTTTCTATGTTTAACAGCTCTGGCTGTCCTGGACTCGCTTTGTAGACCAGGCTGGCCTTGAACTCACAAAGATCCGCCTGCCTCTGCCTCCCAAGTGCTGGGATTAAAGGCGTGTGCCACCGCCCGGCTGAAATGAATTCTTTAACTTACACATCAAAAGGACAAGAGACCTTCTCTCCTGTTAGTTGTTCATCTCTCACCTCCTTTCCTCCCCATTGACAGGTCTCTTGACTTGCAGACCGACTGTCCTGCTGACTAGTCCTGAGTCTGCTTTCTCTTGGCAGGTTTGAATGACCTTGGAAGGCATGTGCCTTTGAGATTGTAGCTGCCCCTTTCATTTGGTTGGCAAGGTGTTTGTTGCCAGGGGCAGGGGGCTATGAGTGTGAAGCAGAGAAGCACAGAGGGAAGCCCCTGTCTCTGTCTGTGTGAGGCTTTTCTATTACACTTCCTTTCCAAATAACCACAAAGGAAGAGAACCTCAACAGGTTGCAGGGCCTTGGTTTTGGTTTGACGGGTTAGTAGATCATTAGTCCACTCTAGTAGGTCATCCTTTGACTCTGCACGTCACTGGCTGTTCCTGATCTGTGTCACCTTACAGAGAACAAAGGGATTACAGAAGACTTGACCCAAATAGAAATGTTACATTTCCAGAATTAAAAGCAACAAATAAAAAAAAAAAAAAACTTATGGCAGAGTGGGGAAATACAACATTTATGATGGGAAATAAGGAAATCTTTGCTGTATGGCTTTTATAATAAAAAACTGAGGCAGTGGACATGTCAGAAGAAGTGGGGACAGGACTTGTAATGTTGGAGCCAGATCTTTCGCAAAGAAGCCTGTGAAGCAGTGAAGCTCTGTAGCTGTGGGCTGAACAACCACTGAAAATAGCAAACATGCATATGTAGACGGGCTGGAGGGATGGCTCAGTGATGAGTGCCGGCCGCTCTGCAAGCGTGAGGCCCTGCGTAAGCTAGACAGGTCCATGAGTACACTCCTAATTTCAGTGCTGTGGGGCAGACACAAGAGAGTGCTGCGCGTGCTGGCTGCCATGCTAGTCCAGGTCTGCTGAGATCACCCTTTCTCAAAGGAGTAAGGCAGAGAGAGAGAGAGAGAGAGAGAGCAGGTACTCATATGATGTACACACGATATTCATCCATAAACACACACCAAAAATTCTTGAATGTGTATTGAACACACATGGTTTTTTTCTTGTTATTCCCTAAACAGTACAACTGTTCACATAACGTTTGTATTGCTCTAGGTGTTACAAGTTAACTAGAGAGGCTTTGCATTACATAGAAAAATGTGCTACCAGATACAAATACTTACACGATTTTAGGTAAGGGGCTGATGCAGCCTTAGCTTTGTTACTCAGGGACCTTGTACACCCAATGGACCCACAGAAAGCAGAAAGATTGCAGATAGCTGTGTCAAGAAAGAATCAAGCTCATTGTGAAGCACAGAAACTATTCTGTGCTCATCAAATAGAAAAACATTTTGAATAATACAGTGTTATTTGTCAGGGCAAGGCAAAACTGTCTTTCTGTGTGCTGATTCTTAAGGATTACTTAGAGAAGTTGCAAAACAAACATAGCATAGGACTGTATACCATTAAACATGCTAGGAGTCATAAAAATGCTGAGGTGTTAGGTGAAATGCACAATGTTATAATTTTAAAGTAACATATGTTTGTAAAAAACTGTAACGAAACACAGCAATTGTTAAAGTGTTTTATCATTAAGTGCAGAGACTGATTATTTAAATATTTTATATTTTCTAAAATGAGTACATACTACTTTTGAAATATAAAACGCTATTAAAAAAGAGGCTGTAATCTTTTCTATGAGCGGTGCTGGCTCCTCCCTAATCATGCATTATTTGCAGTGCTGTGGGTTTGTCTGACCTTTTAAAAGCTGTCTAGCAGTAGCAGCCCTCTGTCTGGTAGCCCTTGTCTATCTGTCTGTCTATCAGCTCTTTGTACACAGGGCATGTCTCGCTAGTAAAGGCCATACTGCAGAGTAGACTCCGTCTGGGAGTCTGCGGGCTTAAACTGAGGCAACTGCCTTCTCCTGGGCCTTTTCTTTATGTTCAGAGAGAGGAACCAAGTCTGTCACTTGTCTAAGATCCCTGTGGCTCCTGATTTGGGTAGTTGTGCCCCTTCTCTGAGCCTTCACCTCCTCTTCATGTTCCCTGCTGTCATCTGTCACATCCTGGGTTGTGAGGCCTGGTGGGTTGTAAAATCTCATTCTTGGAAATGCTGTCTGTGTCATGATGTCTGTGTGTCTTGTCTCCCTTGGATACTTTTGAAACCGTTTCTAAAGAAGTCAGCTGAGCCAAGCCTTGAATTGTAACTCTAATGTTGGTCAGCAGTGAGCTAATAAAGAACACTCCAGCACTTTGGACAGCGGGGAAAGGACTGGGCAGTGCTCAGCTTTGGCCAAAGAAGGCCTTGTGTGAACCTAATGGGCAGACGGAAGGCTGTGGGGAAATGTCTGGCTAACACAGGGCAGTAGGTAGGCCAGAGGCCAGGATTTCCAGGCCTGGTGACACACAGTCCCTTCTGAAGATGTGGCAGAAGATCGGTAGGTACAAGCTGAGGTCTTAGGCAGCGGTCGAAGAGCTTGGTTCTTTTGAGAGATGAGCTAACGTTTATCTGGTCTGAGAATGACTTGGAGAAAAGTCAGCTGGGAAGGAAGAAGTGAACCAAGCCACCAGCTGGTCCAAAGACAGGGAGAGAGTTTTCAGGACTGAAATGTCAGGTCTGTAGAGCCTTTCCACGGGGCAGAGGAGAGCCAGGAGACTGAGGACGCTATAGAGCAGGGATGAGGATGTTTCTGGCAAAATGGAGCTTAGTGGTGACCTTGCTGAAAGCTGTTTCCAGGTATTGTGGGGAGAGGGAACGGAGTGTGAGGAGCCAGGAAGCACTAAATGCAAAGGAGACAGAGGAGTGACCATGAGGGTCGAGGAGGATGCCCAGGTGGATTTATGTGCAGGTTGCAGTATCACCTCAGGGAAGTGGATTTGATAATGCAAGGGAGTAGATATTGGGCCCTTGGTTTGAGGTAGGAAACCTTAATCTTGAGCTCAGGAGGATCAGTTTCTGGTAGTCATGAGGTTACAGACTTCTCATGTACCAGGAGGCAAGGCCAAAATGGATCCTGGTGAATGTGCAAAGGTAGATTGGGGAAGAGATGAAGTACCACTCTCATGCCTTGTGCTCCTGTTTTCTGTGGATGTGACAGCCCTAGCCCCTTTGTTCCTGCTTTGGTGAGTTATTTGTACTCCTCCATAGTTTCTTTTCCCTATCCAGGCTTGCCTCAGATAATACTGATCTGTTTACATGTCTGTCTTTTCCACTGAATTGGTATCTCTTCAGCAAGAACAGTTATCTTTGTATCTCAGAAGTAACTCAGTGTTGGCCAGAACTGAGTTGCAGGAGTGACAACATTGGTACAAAGGCTCATGTAATCGCTACTCAAACATGCAGTACAAGAGGAAGTGAGTTGAGAACATGAATAAATTCAAGTGTTTGTTTTACTTAGAAAAATTAATATGAATTCTCTTAAGTTGAATAAATTGTCACTGGTCTACAGAGTTGAGGAGTAGCTAAAGGTAAAAACTGAATCCTCGCCTTTAATCCCAGCACTCAGGGAGGCAGAGGCAGGCGGATCTCTGAGTTCAAGGCCAGCCTGATCTACAAAGTGAGTCCAGGACAGCCAGAGATACACAGAGAAACCCTGTCTCGAAAAACCAAACCAAACCAAATCAAAACAAAACTGAATCCTGTTGTGGGAAGAGGTGGGGTTTTTGCAGCCCTGTTCAGTAGGCAGGTCAACACGTGGCATGCTGTTACTGTGGTCGCACACACTGTGTTTAGGAGTGAGTAGACCAAGCGTATATGGAAAAGGAGACCCCTGCTTGCTTATGGAGACCTGAGTGTAGCAGGGGCAGCAGAGTTTTTGAGTTGGGTAGACGTCAGTGAGAGGCGGCCTGAGCGGACTGATGTCCGAGTGAGTGAGCAAAGTTTACAGAAGGTTCTGGGTGAGCGTGTGCGGTGCTTTCCTGAATATATAGTGCTTAGATTTGGGAAGCAACAAAGCAAGAGTGTGTCCTCTTCAGCATAATACAGCACGTCCTAAATGAAACGGGACTCTCATGTCGCAAGCTGTCATTGGCCAATAATTGGGGTGTGAGAGTGTGGTCTCCCCATGTGCTCTGAAGTTAATGTTCTGTAGGTGCTCCAGATTTGTGTGGCATATTGTAAGTTATATCCAGCCTGCATTAAGTATCAGGAGAGGGGTAAAGCGGGCTTTTCTGCCTTCATAGCTCCTTCCTGCATGACCTCAGGTCATCACTGTTGCTATGGGGAACTGTCTCTTCCATGTTTCACCTTCTCTCTTTTAATGTGTGGGGGCTTGCCTCTAAACCACACACATTCTGTCTCTCTCTCTCTCTCTCTCTCTCTCTCTCTCTCTGTCTCTCTGTCTCTCTCTCGGCTGCTATGATCTGGCAGATGTTGCCTCTACCCCATCGGCAGGTGGAGGCAGGCGTGGCCTCTCCATCATGTACCTCTCCTTCCCAGAGGCCTGTGGAGTATCAACTGAAGAAGGTTGGGAGCTCAGCTGCCCACTCAAGAGTTCATCTTCTCTGCACTCATTACAGTGCCGTCATCCTTTCCCTGGGTTTTGCTTTTCAAACCCCTCTCTACATGTTGGCCCCATTTACTTTACATGGAGCTGACAGCCTAGCATCTCACCAGGTCTCAGCTGGGAGTGCATCTCCTCACTCCCTGTGCTGTGCCACCTTGCCGAGTCCGTCTCTCGCACACCTCTCGTGCAGAAAGGAATTAATGTGAACTGCATGTTGCTCTGAGTGTCTCCTTGAAGAGCACTGGGTTCTTGTATGCCTTGGGAAAGTATCTGTCTGGATGCTCTTGAGTCTTTCTGTTTATACGCCCTTCTCCCTGCTACCCTTTCACATCATCGTGGAGCCCTTGGGTTCAGGCGGATCCTTCTGTCTTCACCTTTACCTGTGAGGTGCTACTACAGATGGAAAGGCGTTTGCATCTAAATATAGTGTTCTATGTTTAGGGAGTGTTTGTACGAGAGGATTCATTGTTGAGGTGCCAGTTGTTAGCACCCTTGCCCAGAACACACATTCATGCTGTTACCTCACACTGCTGAGCCCAGCTGCTGGGATGGCTGCTTTGTACCTGTCAACATAATGACATCTTCAGGAAGGGCCGGGGCTTGGGCGGGCATTTGATCTAAAGCTGTCACTATACAGGCAGCTGCCACGCATCTATTCAGTTGGCTCTCGAAGTACACTTCCACATCCTAGAATGAGTGTCTGATGGGGTTAGTGACCTCTGTCCAGGTTTTGCCTCAGTACTGTTTTATTTTGCACAGAGAAGGTCTGGCATCTCAGTCTTATTACTAATCTTTTGGAAAGAGCTTGATGCTTCTGCTAATGCAAAATTTAAGTGAGAGACTGGAATAGAGCCTGCAAGTGGTCAGTAGTGCCAAAGGGACAGGACCTACCTACCTACCTACCTGTGCTGTAGGTGAAAACTAAGACCTTGTATGTGTTAGGCACGTGCTCTACCACTGAGCTATACCCCTGGCATTCAACAGGACTTTGCTAGCTTCTTCCACACTTTTGAGAGAACTCCTAAGCAGAGTGTTGTGGTAACATCTGAGGGTCTTACATGCAGTTGAAGGAATGACAGAAGTAAATCACTCCTTACTAAGCAGTGACAGGGCATCGAATACCCACTTTCCCTCCCCACACAAGTTTCCTATGAAGGAAAGAATTTCTTCTTCATTTATAGATAGGAAGTAGAATGTAAGCAGGCTTGTCCAGAGTCAAACAGCTGGTCAGGGGCAAAACAGGTGCTCCTAGCGGCCCTTATTTGGTACCTAGGGATATATTCTTTCCTCTGTTCCAAATGGGGCTTTCAGGTAAGTCTGCAGTATCACCTTTATTCTCCTTTTTCTTTTAACAGTCTCTAAAAGAGAATGTTTGTTTAAAAGTTTTCATGTCCCTTATCTGAGGCTGGATTCCGAAATGAAAATGCTTGTTCCGTGTTAAAATTGAACAGTAATGGCACCATTCGTGGCCCTGTCACACAGCTGTACTCCAGAAAAGGAGTGTTAACCTGGGCCTGGGACTTTAAGATGTTGGAAAACACTGTGTTTCATTTTGGAGAGGGGAAAAAAAACCAAACCCAAATCTCAGTACTTCCTGTTGTCTAACAGACCAAGATTTCCCCAACATTAAGACTGCATTATTTGTAGTTCTTTGTTCTTTTTCTTTATATTTCCCCTCTATCCTGTGTGGGTTATCAGATGGACTTGGTAGGAGGGGGGCAGTGCTCTGGTAACCAGGTCTCATAATGGTGTATGGGTGGAATCCAATGGGGTTCCATGTGTAGCACAGCAGTGACAAGAGCTGAGACACATGACCCTTTGACTCCCCAATGGCTTTCCACCCACTATTCATTGAATGCCTGGGAACTATGTCACAGTCAGATAAAGCCCAGGGAAATCGCTCGTCATACGGCTTTGGTCATGTTTATGTAGTTTCCATTTGATAGCAGAATGGCCTACAGAGCAATTTGGGGACTTCTGAGAACCCCCCAGACTCTTATTTTGTCCTCCTCTGCAGCTGAGCTGATTGAAGGTTGTCACTGTTTCGCCAGTGTTTCTTCAGACAGAATGGAATGCTCAGACATACCAAAGGGACAGATGCAGCGAGCTGCTCCTCCTGGAGCTCTGAGTCTGTTTTGTTATATGAGGACAGCGAAATGGGATTGTGACTAACGGACATACTGAGGCAACTTGGTGCTCATGTGGTAGCAGCCTTTCCAATAATTTTGAAAGTCTTCCTGCGTTTTCAGTCCAGTGATTTTTTTCAGTCCCTTATTCAAGGATAACAGGGTTCTCAGGCCTTTGCTGTAGTAGCTAAAATAGATTCACACCAAGTTCAAAAGAAAGCAAAACAGTCCAGAGTCCGTCCAGAAGCTGAGAACCCATCTTGCTCCCCGCTGTCCAGTTTTCAGACGCCTTTCACATTACTCATGAGGAAGATGGCTAAGAGGAAATGGCTACAGTAATACTCCAGTGCGGGAAGAGGGAGGGAGGAGGCTTGTGGAAGACTGAGCAGCAGCTATGCAATTCTCTAAAAAGTGGGAGACAGGGTGGAAATGGTTAAATCACACTAAGAGACTACGTCTCAAACTTGGAAACACTACCAACCAATGGTGGGTATATCAGGTGATGTAGATGGTAAGCTTGTATTAGTTACTTTTCTCATTCTTGTGACCAAATGCCTTTTAAGAATCAACTGGAAAGTTTATCTTGGCTCCTGGTGTGAGCATGCTGGCCAAGGCAAGGAAAAGCAGGGTAGTGGGAGTGTCTCTCAGCTGTGGCACCAGGAGCATGACGCTGCATGCTCAACTCTGGGTGGATTAGACCGTGGAGATGGGAGGGAGTGCAGCCAGTGTACATCTCAGGACCTGTCCTCCAGCAATCCGTGTCTTCTATCTAGGTACCACCTCCTGAAAGTTCCATAACCTCCCCAAACAGGACCACCAGCCAGGAAACCAAGTGTTTGAACACAGAAGTCTGTAGGGGAAAATTCTACATCTAAATCAGAATATTCTCCCCTATTAACTCCATAGGCACATAGCCATTTCAGTATAAACTTCAAAGTACCCTAGTCTTAGATTTCCAACCCTGTTCTAAATTTCAAAGTTCAAATTTCTTCTAAAATTCAAGGCATTTTTTTAATGTGCAACAACCTATAAAATAGTAAGCAATCATTTCTACTCCAAAGCGGGAGGAAAACAAATCTTCAGCCCATCAGGGTCGACACTAAACCCTGCAGCCTCCATGTCTGCAGTCCGAAGCTTGTATTGCATCATCTGGGCTGCAGAAGGCTTGAGGCTGTTCTTCCAGCTTTGGTGTCTGCTTCAGTTGGGGATTCTCTCATGAGCTGGCTTCATTTGATGTCTGCATCTCAGTGAACGTCCTATATTTCTGGCATCTCCAATATCCCAAGGGTCTCCAGCACAGCTTAGATCCCACCTTCATAGTTCTATGCATAGCCAGTCTGTAGCAGACAATCCAACCCTGGTACATATTGCCTGACCTCAATGTCTGTTTAAAACTCAGTGTAGATTTCCTTGACCCTGTAGCCCTTAGTTAAACTTGCCAGAAAAAACCAACTCCATGTGGATGACACCAAGCTCTGCTGCCAAGATGTAGCCTGGCTACAGTTGTAGCAGCCTTTGAGGCTGACCTTTAAAAAACACTTATCCATTTTTTAGCAGGATATCCCAAAAGATCTGTCTTTCCAAATATTCTCATTATAATGAAAGTGCAAAATACTTTTGCTGCCGGGCGGTGGTGGCGCACGCCTTTAATCCCAGCACTTGGGAGGCAGAGGCAGGCGGATCTTTGTGAGTTCGAGGCCAGCCTGGTCTACAAAGCGAGTCCAGGACAGCCAGAGATATTCAGAGAAACCCTGTCTCGAAAAACCAAAAAAAAAAAAAAAAAAAAAAAAAAAAAAATACTTTTGCTCTGTTAAACCCCCGATGCTTGTCCTGGGTGGATTGTTGTCCGCAGGGCATATTTTCTATTGTCCCAGTTGAAAGCTTTAGATTTCTCCTTAATGGCACTGATCTCTTTAACAATTACCTCTGCTTTCCCCTCATACGCCCTTTCGGCAGATTCACACTCATCCGTGTTTCTTTCCCACCAAACTTTCTTATCTTCTGGTCCGTGCTTTAAACTAAGAGCAGTGAGCGGTGACCAGCCTCAGTCTTCAATTTCCTTCATAAAACAAGTCAGTCCTTTGCTTTTGCATTCAGCCTCATTTATTCCCTGGAAATGGGCAGAATGCAGCCAGATTCTTGTCCAGAATGGCCTAGATGGCTTCTAGCCATGTTTCAGACAGAGCCACCATTCCCCTCCAGCCATCCTTGTCTTTGTTGCTGACTGCGCTCTGGGCTTCTGTACTCCCCAGAACGATCCACTAAGTGTTGTTGACAGCATCCTGTGATTTCTCTAGCCTCTGGTTCCAGACTCTCCATTTCTCCCACAAGCCAGTCTGAAAGGCCCAAGAACCATATGGTCAGGTTTCTGGAAGCAATGATGTCATTCTGCAGTACCAGTTTTCATGTTACTTTTCTTGTGATTTTGATCATATGTCCACTAAGAGCAACTTAAAGAGGTTTGTTTTGACTGATGTTGGAGAAGATACAGTCACCATTGTGAGAAAGACATTGTGCTTGACTGCATGGCAGTGGGGGCATACAGCAGGTGCTTGCTCACGTCTCAGTGAACCAGAAAGCAGAGAAAAGGCCAGCCTCTGTACCTCAAGGCCTGTCCTCATTTCCTTCAGCTAAATTCCATCCCTTAAAGGTCCACAAACTAGTAAGACAGCATACCACTAGCTGAGGACCAAGTGTTCAAACACAGGAGCCTGTGTTGGGCATGTCATATTCAAATCATGACAGTAGTAACGCAATATCCAAGTCAGTAATGTAAAAACAAAGTATTTTAAAGTTGGCAAACTCATGAGAACCCTGTTCAAAATATATAAAGTCTTTATAGTCCCCCTCCCTCCAAATACTTGTTGTACCAGGTATTGGTCGTAAATGTTTTAACCCTTCGCTAGAGTAGATGACCTCCACAGTAAGAATAGTCCAGATTAACCTGTGCTAATCTCTTAGAGACTCCCATGACAGTTTCCCTGAGCAACAAGGGTATTCTCCTTTCGGGCAGATGAAGAGACTGGAAATCAGAGGTTACGTGGTCTAGAAAAGTGATGGGACTAGATTTCAGCACATAGGTTCGCCTGGTGCAGTGATGTCCCTCTGTAGTCATAGTGACTAGGAAGAGTGAGGTAGGAGAAGTTCAAGGCCAGGGTGGGCAATGGAGAGTACTCATCTCCATGGAAAGTAACTGGACATGAAGCAGGTTCACTTTGCCCTGGAGCCTTGATTTAGAGTTGTTTTCCGCCACCCTAAACTGCTTCAGCCAAGAGCCACTGTTGCTTTCCCTTGCTGTTGCTATCCTGTTTGCTCCGTTTGAGTCAGGTCTTGAAGGCACTTAGCCAGAAAGGCCTTGCTTCCTCCTCACTTCCTCAACTGTAATCAGCATTGATTCCTCTTTACTCCCTGATAGCATTAAGTTATGAGAGCGGTAGGGTGACAGGAAGTAGTCAGCAGACACAGATACTGTCAGTAGGTCAGTAAGATGTTAATGTGGGTCTTATCTAAAAAGGATAGGCATAAATGTGGAGCACAGGCTTTAGAGCACTTTGCATAAAGACAGTTTTGTTTGCTAAACAAGCTTTTCTCAGTATTAAGCACAGAGTTGCCTCTGAGCATTTTACTGCAGCTATGATCTCACAAACCAGAACATTTGCTCTTAAAACAAGCAGGTGTGTTTGTTTAGAAATTACATTTAGCACAAAGCAGGTACTAGGCAAAGGTTAGATGAAGTGACCACCACTGTAGACATCTGATACCCCACCACATGCACACGCACGCACGAATGCACACACACGTATTTGAGACTCTCGTGTAGTCCAGCTAGGTCTTGAATTCACTGTGTACCAGAGGATGACCTTGAACTTGTGAGTTCCTGGTTCTCCTGCCTTCACCTATGATTTGAGGTGTGTGTTACCACACCCTCTGACAGTAGGGATGAAACCCAAGGCTTTATGCATGTTAGGTTCTCAGTCAGCTGAGCTCCTTCCTCAGCCACATCTTCTAACTACAGTTGTTCACTTTCTGTTTTTCTCAGCATGTTAAATGGAAATTTCCAGAAATAATTAATTCCAAGATTCAAGTAACTTTCATTCTAGTGTAGTATATTGTTACGAACATTATATTTTCATTTAATTTATTTAGTGTTTTGTTTTACCTACATACCTACCTTCCTTCCTTCCTTTCTCTCTCTCTCTTCTTTCTTTTTATTTACAAAGCAAGTTACAAGTAGCTGTGACTGTATGGCTGATCTGAAGCTTGTTGTGCATTGGCCCAAACTAGATTTGTGGGGATCCTCCATTCTGTGCCTCCTGAATGCTAGAATGACGAACACGAACCATCACACCAGTTTTCTATTCTGTTATTGTTTTAGTATGCATAATTTACATGCTAAACTTTACCATAGGTGTGCATGAACACAACCTGTATGCTGTCTCGGCATACATGCCTGGAGTTCAGGTCCACTGCTCCCAGTGCTACATCCAGTTCTGTGTTCCCTGTTGTCTGCTCTTGTGTTGGCTGATTAGAGACAGCACATAGATTATGGGGTCCCTCTCACATCCGTCAACTTCTGCCTCTGTGGAACTGGTGGCGTTTTGCCAAAGCTCTTCCATTTTAGGACAGACATCTGTTGTCTACAGCTTCAGTCTTCAGCTCTTGTTAATCATCTTGAAAACCCCGCCCTTCCCGGGTGTCAGTCCCACCTAAGCTTGGGCATTACCACCAGGACCCCTCCTAGGGTTCTTGCTGTCCTTGTTCTTGTGTATATATATGTCAGTCAGTGAACAAAGCTGTCTATTTAGAAGCTCTGTGGGAACATTAGGTGGAGGAATACCATTTCTGTGTGATTATTTGACATATTGGCATTGGGGCTGGGAAATCTGTTAGAGAAACTGTTTGCTCTTTTCCCATGTGTCCATAGTGAGTGTGTGAGCTGACTCTTGTCTCTATTCCAAAGCTGTCATGTGTTATAATAACTGCTTTGACACTTATTATCTTTTTAATGCAAAAAGGAAATTACAAGAGTTCACAACAATAAAGCAGATTCTTTGTTATTTGTATTATTTTTATTTGAAAGACTTTCTTGCCCTTCTTGTCTTGATAAGACTAAAGTTTATGTGGTAAAAGACTATGGTGTGACAGAAACTACAGGGATTTGGACAGTACCAGAGCAAAGCAGCATTCAGATGAATCACTAATTGTTGCTTTTTAGAACCACTGTTTCTAAGCAAAGCTGTCAGCTCAGTCTCAGCCTTGCCTCACAGGATCCCAGTGCTTCATCAGAACAGTTATTTGTCAGCGACTTTAGTCTGTCTTCCTGGAGTTGTTCAAAACATCCTACCCACTAGTTTGTACGCACGTAGCATAAGCCCTGGCTTCACTCAGAGCTGCTTCCATTCTTTCAGAGGTGCTGGGAGGGAGGAGGTGGCCTCCCAAGCACCCTGAATCATCCTTTTAATTTTCTGTCCCTTAGAGGAATTTTCCGTGAGCTGTGCTGGCTCGGAAACAGTTTGAAAGTGTCTAATGGTTAAACTTAAAAATGAAAACTGGTGTTGCTACTTTGTCCATCAAACCTTTGGCCTTGATATTCAACAGTTAAGATTATACAGAGTGAAAAACACAGTGGAAACCCCAAATAAGTTTCCTCCAGTGTGCCAAATGGACATTCAAGAAATGAAGTGGATGTTTCCAGAATGACTTGGTAGCTCACATTCTCTGAAGAGTTGGGGAGAGGTCTCCGAGTCAGCGCTGCAGAACCAGCAGGGAAGACTGTTGAGTGTAGAGTCAGACATAGCCAGGCTTGGCTCCACCAGTTTTACAGCCTGTCCAAGTACCCCAGAGAGCTGCCGAGGTGAGAGTCCCAGGTTTCCTCTCTCTCTGCCATGACCATCCATGATTTAAAACAGAGGGTGTTGTGGTAGCTGTAGACCGCACAGCAGATCCAGTCCAGGGCATCCCAGGGCAGCTGTTCTGGGAACTGCATGGTGGGCTCTGTATTAGAACAGCTTCCTCACTCTGAACCATGAACAAATAACACATGCCACAGAGAGGGTGCTGCATTTAGTTGTGTGGGGCAGGACAAATGAGCAAAATGGAACAAATGAGTTTGACAGAGGAGATGGATGGGTCAGGAAGAAGAGAGTGTTCTGTCTGGGAAGTGCTTTGCTAGAGGAGAGCTCAGCCTGCTGCTGAGCAGGGTGGGCCAGCAGCTATGACTCTGAACAAAAGATGGGAGAGTCATGGAGGAAGGAGGCTGAAAGGTTTGTTTTGCTTTGGTTTTTGTTTTTAAATATAGTGATGACTGGGAAATTATTTTAAAAACATTAATGTGGGGCTGGAGTGATGACTCAACAGTTAAGAGCACTGGTTGCTGTCATAGAAGACACAGATTCGAATCCCAGCATGTAACTACCTATAACTCTACTTCCGGGGTCCCAACACTCTCTATGGCCTTTACGGACACTGATGTGTGTGGTGTACAGACATATAACATAAAAGTAAAGGTGAAAGTCTTTTAAAAGTATTAATATAGAAATTTAGAAAATAGAAAAACATACTGAAAAAGTAACCTCATGGTCTGTAGATACTGCTCTGATATTTCTGTTTTGGTTTGGTCATGTGTGTGTTTGTATGTTTTATTTTTTAAAATTGAACTTCAATTGTATTCTATATATATATGTATGTGGTATGTGGTACTTTCCCCCATGTTATTTCCTGAAAACATTTTTTGAGGACTGTATTGTATTATGCTATTTGGAGTGCTGTCATAATTTGACTTCTACATTGAAACATGGATAGATGTTTTGTTTTGCTTTTGTAAAAAAAAAAAAACTGTCATGATGAATTTTCTTACAGGTTTCATCTTTTTTGTTTGAAAGTTAAACTTCCATTTTCATATAGCCCTTAAGGGAGCATGTTCAAGAGTTTGTTGTAAGTATTAGATGCCATGTAACTTTGAAATGGCCGGATGATGGCTAAGAACTCGACTCCTAGTCAACGCCATCCTTTGTTTGCAAGGAGGAGACTGGAGCACACCTCTGCCCTGGGATGTGGGAGTATTGAATAGACTGTGGTTCTATTCATTTGTGGACGCGACCTGGGAATGGAGACGTCTCCTGTCAGTTAGGTCTCTCCCAGGTCCTCCTAGAACCGTGAGAGCAGCACCAGAGAGAGTTGTACATTTTGTCTGTTTCCCTCTTACTGTCCTTTGCTCATTTATGTGGAGATTGGAGGGGAACTGGGAGGAATCTATTGTCTACCTTGTGGGTCCCAGAGATTGGATTCGAGTTTTATAGGGTTAGTGGCAAGTGTGTGTACCTGCTGGACCATCTTGCTGGCCTGACTGATGGATGGATTGGTTGATTGATTGAGGCAGTGTTACTCTGTCTCCCAGGCTGGCTTCGCTCTTCATCATCCTGTAAGTGCTGATGATACAGGAGTGTGCTACCACACTCAGGTTCTCTGCTCCATTCTCTGCCTATGATTAGGGTAGTCAATGTATAATGTAAATCCAGTCATGTGTCTAACTGAGTTTCCCTGCTATTGGGAATATGAGCTAAAACCTTAGCCCTGAGTAGGGCCATTATCTTTTGCCCTGTTAACCTGCTTGTATGTCCTGAACTGTACAGAGCCCCTTCCCATCCTGGGTTTTCTTACTTGTTGCCACCTCACCTGGCAATGTATACATACTTTTAGCCTCAGCTCAGCTTCTGTACCCGAAAAAGCCTTCCTGACCACCAGCTCTGCTATCTTCATCAAGTCTCACTGCACCTCCTTCCTTAAAAGGAGCATGCTCCACCTCCTTCCTTACAAGGGGCATGCTCCCCTGGCTTCTAAATGGCTTGTAGAGGAGTGAAACTTGGTATTTTCAGCTCAAAAGCATCATTATTGCTTTGTACCATTTCTCATTGAGCTTTTATTTACGGTGTGTCTCTGTTAACTCAACCGTGAGAACTCCTGTGATGGATGACAAGATCAGAGCTGGTTTCGAGAGTCCCGAAAAGTGAGCAAGACAGACATGAGCCCGGCCTTTCTTTGCGTTGGAGTTTCCATTTTGCTGAGGGCAGAAGAAAAGAGATAGAAATGACAGTGAATGAGAACGTTAGACAGTTGGAGGATAAAGACATCATTGAAGGAACAAAATGATGAATGCAATCTCAAGACCTGTGTCATCTAAGTTGAAAGTTGAATGATCCACTGGAAAAAGTACAGGGTGCAGTACCAATCTTGTCTGAATAAAGGAAAACGCTATTGTTCATCTTGTCTGGGGACATTATTAATCTGAGAATTTTTAATTTTTTCTTTTTAAAGATTTATTTATTATGTATACAGTGTTCTGTCTGCAGGTATTCTTGCAGGCCAGAAGAGGGCACTAGATTTCATTATGGATGGTTGTAGGCCACCATGTGGTTGCTGGGAATTGAACTCAGGACCTCTGGAAGAGCAGTCAGTGCTCTTAACCGCTGAGCCATCTCTCCAGCCAGAATTTTTAAATTTTAAGGTTCAACAACCTATTAAAGAATATTCCATTTGTCCTTCTGGATCTCAAATAAGAAAATAGAACAGATAAACCATCATTTTCTTGTTGTTTGAAGACATGACAGTCTGCCATCTCCATTACTGAATTCCTGGTGTCTCCTTGGTATATTTGGAGGAGAAACACAAGGTGGACTGTTTCTTCCTCAGCCCTCCCAGCCAACTGTTACTGCAGTAATTTTCACAGAGTGAACTTAGGCCAGCCTAGCATGGAACTTTTGGGTTAGGGTTAGATACAAAGCTTGAAATCTAGGCACTTTACAGACTTGAAGAAGTAAATGAATTGGAAGCAGCTTTTCCCCAAGAAATAATAGAAATATCCCTTTCTCTTTGAAATGTGAGTAATGCAGGGATGGGCTTGATTATTTCTACACAGGACTGTGATCTAAGAAACCAGCATGGTGTAGGCTCAGCTGCTGAGACTTTAGCCCAGTGGAAAATGACTAAAGAGCTGAGAGGAATCCTCATGTAGACTGCCTTTGACCTCATTGTTGGTAGTAGTGAGAAACTTTGATCTATGGCCTGCTCTCTCTCTCTCTCTCTCTCTCTCTCTCTCTCTCTCTCTCTCTCGTATGTTTCCTGACATAGGCTACCTTTGACATATTAGTAGGTACATTCAGTAGGTCATGCATAGTTTTACAGGTGTTCTGTAGAAGCCACAGGCCTATCCTGGGCTGTTTGGGTGCCTTTCTCTGACAGTGCCCACATCTCCTTTTCAGTAACCAACCAACCCAACACGGTTATACTCGCTGCTTAACATTCTGTAAAATGTTATTTAAATATTTCTAACTTATTGTTTCATGTTGGGTTTTATGGTACATAAATTTCTATTTAGGCCACTAATTTACAGAAGAAGTTTGTTACTAATATCACTGCAGGCTCCATCCATCTAAAAATACTGCTCATAACGTATGCTAAAAATATATTATATATTTGCACTGTATGTAAGCAGCATTGTGTTTTATTGGTGTGTGGTGCTTTGTCTATGGAAATGTTGATGTTGCAGCATATATTTGAGGAGGTGGTAAGGAACACAAGTATGGTAGAAAGGCTATAGAGAAATGAAATCCCCACAGGATGGGATTTATGGAATTTTCAGGGCACTTTGCAGAAAATCTACATATAATACATTTTCCACAAAGAA
Organism: Lophiomys imhausi; assembly: GCA_907164525.1. Classification (NCBI taxonomy): domain Eukaryota; kingdom Metazoa; phylum Chordata; class Mammalia; order Rodentia; family Muridae; genus Lophiomys; species Lophiomys imhausi. The sequence continues at coordinate 6,378,289 of CAJQZJ010000247.1, read as the reverse complement.
GAAGTGGAATCTTACAGAATGCAGGGAAGCGCTGTTGTTCGCGTGCTCCCCTGACTTCTAGCTGCTTTGTAGAGGATTGAAGCTGCAAATATATTCAGCTCAAAAAAAAGTATCATTATTGCTTTAATAACCATTGCTTTAAAACTATTTATTAAATAAAAATAACGAAAGTTGGGTCTTCTTTTTGGTAATGAAAAAAACATAATTTTCAAGACATAGCATTTTGGTTCCTTCCTCTGGGTATCCACTGCTGGGGAGATGGTTTAGAGAATGGGAGGTTTGATGTTGGGGAGCACTTCCTTGGCTTGTTTTGATCAGCCTGCAGTTTTGAATTCACATGTTGCCGCCTATGCTCAGGTCTGGCTTCCACCCTCCCCCCTTCTCTTGGTTTTTTAAGACAAAGTTTCTCTGTGTAACAGCCCTGTCTGTCCTGAACTCACTTTGTAGACCAGACTGACCTTGAACTCATAGAGATCCTCCTTCCTCTGCCTCTTGAGTGCTGGAATTAAAGGTGTGTATCACCATGCCCAGCAGTTACAGATGGCTGTGAACTACCATGTGGATGCTGGGATTTGAACCTGGGTCCTTTGGAAGAGCAGCCAATGCTCTTAACCACTGAGCCATCTCTCCAACCCCTCACCCTGTCTCTCTTTTTTTTTTCTTCTTTTTATTTATTTTTGTTTTGTTTTTTCCTTTATTTTTTATTTCTTCAAGTTACATCTCAATTGCAGTCCCCTCCCTATTCCCCCTCCAGTCCCACCCTCCCACCCTCAACCCCACATCCTCTTCCCTTTTTTTTTCTTTTAAGTTTAAGGTATATCTTATTTCCCCCTACAGTTTCCCCTTTCAGTCCAACAAATGGCTCTTTCTCTTATAATAACAAATACAATACAGTACAACAGAGGTAATTAGGCCACAGTTATGAGGGTTATATGGCTTAACGTACATTCCCAATGACCAGTCCATATGTATTTGGTACCTGACTTTAACATTCTACTATCTAAACATCTCCATGAGTTTAAAGTTCTATATCTGACTCAACATTCATGCTAACTTGCAACACAATTTTAAAAGTATCTTCTTAGATCTATAACACTCTCTTGACTCCTAAACAACTCAAAATTAAATTATGAGACTCTAGCTATCTGTTCTTCAACCACCTCAGAGACCTGAGAGGGATAAATATATCTGATTTTCTAGGAAGTACAGGGTCTGCAGCTTCCCAAACTAAGAAATGACATACCAGTGGCTGCCTGGACAGTTCCCATTTTCTCTCCAAACATTACAGCATCGATCTTCAGTCGTTTGGCCCCATTTCTCTGACAGACATTGATTGTAGAGCAGGAGTTTTGAAGGACTTACCTACCCTGTCTTGGCAGAGCTAGGCTGTCTGTCGACTTACCTGCTTCCAGGTTTTGTCCTTTTTGGACAGCATTCTGTCTACAGTTGGAGCAAGGGGCTTTTCCTACCAAGAGATAGGCTTGCGACTAATTCAATCATCTCCCACTGGAGATTCTTCGATGCTCATCTTCTACTTGGAGGAGAATAGGGGGTGCTGTCAGGAGTTGATATGTCTTGATATAAAAAAATCTAAAGTTACAAAAACATCTTTGAATGCCATATTCTGCAGATCTCTTGAGGTTTTTGAAGAGGCCCTATCTATCTCTTATATTAGGGTAAGCAGATGTTGCTTGTCTCTTAGCAGCTTTATTTCTGATAAGCTTAGAAAATAACTATAATAGGCTGTCATAGTACCTAACGGAATGACCAGCTTGCATAACCATTAGTTTGCATTTCTTAATTATCCTAAACAGTTTATGACAATTAGTAGTAAAAGGCCAAAACATCACATTTCATTTTTTTTCTTTACCTCCTCACCCTTCCGTCCCATTTCTCTGGGGTGGGGTGTCCTTATATAACAGCCCCTCATCTGAGTTGAGAGGTCGTATGAGGGCCAAGAGCCTCCTCATTCATTGGGGGTCTACGAAGCAGTACCATCAGTGAAAAGTGTCTCATTGCCCGGGAGAGAGAACTACTAAACAAACTAATAAGCAGACAAATAGATAAAAAAGACTAAAAAATATAAAAAATATATAAAAAATAAATAAAAAATAAAAATTAAAAAAAAGTCTATGTCCAAGTTCCCTTTGGTGTGTTAGTTGTAGTATCGATGCCTTCTACTATATAGCTAAAATCCTATTATAAGTGAATAGATGCCATATGCGTCCTTCTGAGTCTGGGTTAGTTCACTCAGGATGAGCTTTTCTAGTTCCATCCATTTGGCTGCAAATTGCATAATTTCATTGTTCCTGATAGCTGAATAGTATTCCATTGTATAGATGTACCACAGTTTTTTAACCCATTCTTCGGTTGAGGGACATCTGGGTTGTTTCCAGTTTCTAGCTATTACAAATAAGGCTGCTATAAACATAGATGAGGAAACTTCCTTATGATTCCATGAAGAGGCAAAGGTATACACTTCTGGGTGTATACCCAGAAGTGGTATGGCTGGGTCCTGAGGCAAAGCTATTCCAAGTTTTCTAAGATATCGCCAGACTGACCTCCATAGTGGTTGCAGAAGCCTGCATTCCCACCAGCAATGGAGTAGGGTACCCCTTTCTCCACACCCTCGCCAGCATGTGCTGTCATTTGAGCTTTTGATCTTAGCCATTCTGACAGGTGTGAGATGGAATCTCAGAGTCGTCTTGAGTTGCATTTCTCTGATGATTAAGGATGTTGAGCATTTCTTCAAGTGTCTCTCAGCCATTAGGGATTCCTCCTTTGTGAATTCTCTGTTTAGGTCTGTTCCCCATTTTTTGATTGGATTATTTGGTTTCTTGGCATTTAATTTTTTTTTTGAGTTCTTTGTAGATTTTGGATATTAGCCCTCTGTCAGATGTGGGGTTGATGAAGATTTTCTCCCAGTCTGTAGGCTGCCGTTTTGTGTGTCTTTTACCTTACAGAAGCTTTTCAGTTTCATGAGGTCCCATTTATTGATTGTTGATCTCAGGTCCTGAGCTGTTGGTGTTCTGTTCAGGAAGTTGTCGCCTGTGCCAATTAGTTCGAGGGTTTCTCCCTCTTTTTCTTCTAGTAGATTTAGTGTGACAGGCCTTATGTTAAGGTCTTTGATCCACTTGGACTTAAGTTTTGTACAAGGTGATAAGTATGGGTCTAATTTCATTCTTTTACAAGTGGACATCCATTTGGACCAGCACCATTTGTTGAAGATGCTGTCCGTCTTCCAATGTGCTGTTTTGGCTTCTTTTGTCAAAAATTAGGTGGCCATAAGTGTGTGGGTCTATTTCTGGGTCTTCAATTTGATTCCATTGATCTACTGGTCTGTTTCTATACCAATACCATGCTGTTTTTACAACTATTGCTCTGTAGTACAGCTTGAAATCTGGGATGGTGATACCTCCAGATTTTTTTTATTGTACAGGACTGATTTAGCTATTCTGGGCTTTTTGTTGTTCCATATGAAATTGAGAATAGCTCTTTCCAAGTCTATAAAAAATTGTGTTGGTATTTTGATAGGAATTGCATTGAATCTATATATTGCTTTTGGTAGGATGGCCATTTTTATTATGTTGATCCTACCTATCCATGAGCATGGGAGATCTTTCCATCTTCTAAAGGCCTCTTCCATTTCTTTCTTCAAGGGCTTGAAGTTCTTGTTGTACAGGTCCTTTACTTGCTTGGTTAGAGTTACCCGCAGGTATTTTATGTTGTTTGTGGCTATTGTAAAGGGGGTTGTTTCCCTTATTTCTTTCTCAGCCCATTTGGTTGTTGTATAAAGAAGGGCTTCTGATTATTTTGAATTAATTTTGTATCCAGCCACTTTGCTGAAGGTGTTTATCAGCTGTAAGAGTTCTCTGGTGGAATTTTTGGGGTCGCTTATGTATATTATCATATCATCTGCAAATAGGGATAATTTCACTTCTTTGTTTCCAGTGTTTATCCCCTTGATGTCCTTTAGTTGTCTTATTGCTCTAGGAAGAACTTCAAGTACTATATTGAAGAGATATGGTGAAAGTGGACATCCTTGTCTTGTCCCTTAGTTTAGAGGAAATGCTTCAAGTTTCTCTCCATTTAATTTGATGTTGGCCACTGGCCTTCTGTATATTGCCTTTATTATTTCTAGGTACGGTCCTTGTATGCCCGTTCTCTCCAGAACTTTTAGCATGAAGGGGTATTGGATTTTGTCAAATGCTTTTTCTGCATCTAGCGAGATTATCATGTGGTTTTTTTCTTTCATCTTGTTTATATGGTGAATGACATTGATAGACTTTCTTATGTTGAACCATCCCTGCATTCCTGGGGTGAAGCCTACTTGATCATGGTGTATGATACTTTTGATGTGTTCTTGAATTCGGTTTGCTAGTATTTTATTAAGTATTTTTGCATTTATGTTAATGAGGGAGATTGGTCTGAAGTTCTCTTTCTTTGTTGGGTCTTTGTGTGGTTTAGGAATCAGTGTGACTGTGGCCTCATAGAATAAGTTTGGCAATGTTCTTTCAGATTCTATTTTGTGAAAGAGTTTGAAAAGTATTGGTGTTAGCTCCTTTTTGAAGGTCCGGTAGAATTCCGTGCTAAAGCCATCTGGCCCTGGGCTTTTTTTGATCAGGAGATTTTTAATGACTGTTTCTATTTCCTTAGGGGTTATAGGGCTGTTTAATCTGTTTATCTGATCTTGATTTAGCTTCAGTAGGTGGAATCTATCAAGAAAATTGTCCATTTCACTTAAGTTTTCAAATTTGGTGGAGTATAGATTTTTAAAGTAGGATCCAAATATTCTCTGGATTTCCTCAATGTCTGTTGTTATTTCTCCCTTTTCATTTCTGATTTTGTTGATGTGGGTTTTCTCCCTATGTCTTTTAGCTAATTTGGCCAATGGTCTGTCTATTTTTTTGATTTTCTCAAAGAACCAACTCTTGGTTTCATTGATTCTTTGTATAGTTCTTTTTGTTTCTAAGTTGTTGATTTCAGCCCTAAGTTTGATAATCTCCTGCCTTCTGCTCCTCTTGGGAGTGTTTGCTTCTTTTTTTTTCCAATTCACCCAGTTTAGCTGTTAATTCGCTAATATGAGCTGTCACAATTTTCTTTTTGAAGGCACTTAGTGCTATGAACTTTCCTCATAGTACAGCTTTCATTGTGTCCCATAGGTTTGGGTATGTTGTGTCTTCATTTTCGTTGGATTTTAAGAAGTCGTTGATTTCCTTCTTTATTTCTTCCCTGACCCAGTGGTCCTCTAGTAAAGAGTTGTTCAATTTCCATGTGAGTGTAGACTTTCTGTTGATTCTTTTGCTATTGAAGTCCAGCTTTATTCCATGGTGGTCTGATAAGATACAAGGGGTTATTTCAGTTTTCTTGTATCTGTTGAGGCTATCTTTGTGTCCAACTATATGGTCGATTTTGGAGAAGGTTGCATGAGGTGCTGAGAAGAAGGTGTATTCTTTTGTGTTTGGGTGAAACGTTCTGTAGATATCTGTTAGGTCCATTTGGTTCATGATCTCTGTTAGACTCATTATTTCTCTGTTTGGCTTCTGTCTTGATGATCTGTCCATAGTTGTGAGTGGGGTGTTAAAGTCTCCCACTATTAAAGTGTTTGGATCGATGTGTGATTTAATTTTTAGAAGTGTTTCTTTTACGAAAGTAGGTGCCTTTGTATTTGGGGCATAGATGTTCAATATTGAGATGTCCTCTTGGTGAATATTTCCTTTGAGTATGTAATGCCCTTCTCTGTCTTTTTTTTATTAACTTTAATTGGAAGTCTCTTTTGTTTGATATTAGGGTGGCTACTCCAGCTTGTTTCCTGGGTCCATTTGCTTGGAAAACCTTTCCCTAGCCCTTTACTCTGAGATAGTGTTTATCTTCACTAGTGAGATGTGTTTCTTGTATACAGCAAAAAGATGGGTCTTGTTTATGGATCCAATCTCTAAGTCTGTGTCTTTTTATTGGCGAGTTGAGTCCATTGATGTTGATGGATATTAGTGACCAGGAGTTGTTATTTCCCATTATTTTGGTATAGCTGGCTGTCTTGTGTTTCTTTTTGTTTAGTTGCTGTGGAGGTTTCTATTTCCTCCATTTTCTTGGGTGTAGTTATCTTCTCTGTGTTGGAATTTTCCTTCTAGGATCTTCTGTAGGGCTGGGTTTGTGAGGAGATATTGTTTGAATTTGATTTTGTCATGGAATATCTTGTTTTCTCCTTCTATGTTGATAGAGAGTTTTCCTGGGTATAGTAGTCTGGCTGGGCACCTATGTTCTCTCAGGGCTTTTAGGACATCTGTCCAGGCCCTTCTAGCTTTTAAAGTTTCTGAGGAGAAGTCAGGTGTAATTCTGATGGGTCTGCCATTGTATGTGACTTGGCCTTTTACTCTTACAGCTTTTAATATCCTTTCTTTGTTCTCTACATTTGGAGTTTCTATTATTATGTGGCGAGAGGAGTTTATTTTCTGATCTAATCCGTTTGGTGTTCTGTAAGCCTCTTGGATTTTTACTGGCATCTCTTTCTTTAGGTTTGGGGAGTTTTCTTCTATGATTTTGTTGAAGATATTTCCTGGACCATGGAGTCGGGAGTCTTCTCTTTCCTCTATGCCTATAATTCTTAGGTTCCGTCTTTTCATTGAGTCCTTGATTTCTTGCATGTTGTGTGTGAGATATTTTTTAGCTTTCTCATTTTCTTTGGATGTTGTACTGATTTCTTCCATCGAATCTTCCATGCCTGAGATCCTGTCTTCCATCTCTTGCATCCTATTTTTGATACTCACATCCGTAGTTCCTGTTCTCTTCCCTTGATTGTCCATTTCATCTTTTAACTCCGACTGTGTTTTCTTTATTTTTTCCATTTCTATTTTCATGTCTTGAATGGTATTGTCCGTTTTGTACATTTCCTTCTCCAGTTTGCTTGTTTTTGCCTGGAAATCTTTCATTGCTTTGTCCTTTTCCTGTTCAAGCTGAGTCAACTTGGCTTGGAGCTCTTTAATGGTGTTATTCGTTGATTTGACTTGTAAAATTGTGGCTTCTTTGAATTCCTTCATCATTTTAAGTTCTTCTTGAAGGGACTCTGTCACTTTCCATAATGTCGAATTGTCATCGTTTTCATATGTTTCAGTTGTGGTGAGGTGGTTCGGGCTGGTGAATAGCGTTGCTTTCTTTTGTTGGAGACATTTCACTCTGTTTTTTTTTTTTTTTTTTTTTTTTTTTTGTTCTGGGGCCTCTGGCCATGTGGAATTTTTTTGCTGTCTTCTGGACTTGGGTCCAAAGGGGGCGCTTTGGTGTAGGATTCGAGTTGCCTTACTCCACCCCTATAAGGTGAGTCATTCAACCCCGTCTCCCAGGTGGAGACCTAACTAATCCAGGTGGCAGAGCTGTGTACAAGTAAGCTCTGGTTCCCCACCGGAAGGGCCCGTACTAGTACAAAAGTCTGATATGTGACAGTTTCACATATCTTGCAGTTTGCCCGGGGTTGGTTCCTGTAGCCTTGCTGCTCCCGAGGCTTGTAAACTGGCCAGTTTTGTCACAGACTGCAGTCTGAAGGCACTTTGCAGCCGAGCTGTGCTCACTTCCAAGGGTCGCAACCTTTCGCCAGATAGTTGGATCGTCTGTGCGAGACCTGGGGGTGCCCAGCGGGGTGAGGATTATCTCCGTGTGGGATCTGAATCTGCCTGCAGGGTATTAGGTTGGAACTTACCGGAGTCTCTCCTGGTGGGAGATGGGTGATCCTGATTCCCGGGTCCAGCGGCTTCCTTGCGTGTCCGAGAGTTGGAAGGAGCGTCCTGCCCAGGGATCCTCAGTGGTCCCTGGGTAGCTGGGTGAGATTTAGAAGGGGTCGTGCCCTTTGTACAGCGTCCTGCAACACTTGCTGCCTTGTGACTGTTAACCCCAAAATCAAAATACGTCCGTGCAGGCTGCCGCCATCTTTGATCCCCTCACCTGTCTCTTTACTAGAAGTGAGGGTAAAAAGACTGCCTGAGCTGCTCCGTGCTGCAGAGGACAGGTTGTTCCCAGATCCCGCAGGCCTGATTTCCTCAGTGAAGCAAAGTCTGTGGACCTTATCTTTGGGGTAGAAACACAGCTGGCTACTTGTTGAGCAGCTAAAAAGATGATTGTAAGTCAAAAACAGATTGAAGTTGCCATTTAAGTCACCTAAGCTGGCTTTTGTAAGTTACAAGGGTGTATTGAGATGTGCAGCCCTGTTCATAGATCTTACTGCTTTCTTAAGTCATTGAGCTGGTGGGGCTGATGATACTGGTGTGTAATCCCAGCACCAGGAAGAGTGACATAGGAGGAGTGTCCAGGGCTTTCCTGAGCTACATAATGAGTTAGACATCATTTGAAGAAGTAATGGAATATTATCTACAGGAAATTAAGGCTGTCAGTTTTGCATGAAAAAGTGAGTAATGGTGCATTTCTCCCCTCCTGTATTTACATGGTTCTCCAGTGCTAGAAAAACTGTCCTCTGTGAAGACTAAGATCAAGAAGGACAAGAAGAAAATCCCAAGAATGTTAGTGTAGCAACAAGTCTTGGAAAAGTGCTCTTTCTGATTTTCCCCTCCATTCAGAGCATGCCGAAGAGGAAGCTGTGAGTCCTTAATTAACCGCGACTGCTCAGGGCTCCGCAGCAACACTCTCCAGGTGATACTCACTCACTGGGTTCTGCTTGGCTTGTTGGAAAGAGGCAGGAGGACTGGCAGCCACATCCCTCTGAGGTCGCAGAATTAACATAGTTCATCCTGCTTACATTGCTCTCCCATTCACTCTGCTGCTGTCAATTTTCTTGGTGATGTTGTCATTTAGAAACCTTGCACGTGTTCACAATAAAATCATAGTGTTCCATAAGTGACCAGCATTGACTGTGGCAGAGGGATGGATCTGAACAGTAAGGTTCTCCAAGTGGGTGTGTTTCCTGTGTTCACAGTCAAACGGGAAGATCCTACTGCACACTTAACACCCACAGACACAGCAGTGCCTTCAGCTCCCAGGGCTGTAACTCAGCCCATAGTCAACATGGCCTTTGGTTTTCTCAGGCTTCCTTCCAGCCTGGATCAGGGTTGATGTTCCTTAAGTCTGCTCTGGTGTTACAGCACTGTGCTGGGTCAGGGTGGGTTTGAAAAACGAACTGCATCCCATTCCCTGGCTGTCTACTTTATTTCCTCCCCTCGTCTGGTTGTTTTTTTTTTTTTCTTGTTCTTACAGAAAAGAGAACAAAGCCCATTTAATAACTGCAAAGCTTACTGTTTGCAGAGACCCTAAAGATTACTAGCAACAAAATGTATTTATGTCTTTAATAAGGATTGAAACTTACTATTTACTAAATGTTTCCCTCTCTTTTCTTTCTGTGTTCTTTTCTTTGGACATTTCTGGTGCTGGATAGAACAGTTTGGGCTACAGGATATTACTTGCCATTAGTAAAATTTTCAGATAACTGTTAATTTTTACACACATGGACAGTTTTGTGTTAGAGAGTATTTTGTGTGGCTTCCAAGTATCAAGATGGAAAGAGTAGGTTGTAGTGAGCGATACTGGCTGTGAGACTTGATCATGCAGACAAAGTAGGCTGTTGACTAAAGGTGACGTATGTGGAAGTGAAGATTGACCATTGTGAGTCTAAATTAAAGTAGTTTCTTTCATATGATTGTATCGCTTGTTAATGGTCTTCAGCAGAATCTCTCAAAAGATGATGATGCTATCAGGCCACAAGTCACAGAAAGTATTTTCAGAGTGGACTCCTCCAAACACCCTGGCCTCCCTTTTGCACAATCCTCAGCATGTACCAGAGGCCCTCTGGAGACCTGAAAACACTCTGGAGAGTCACTGGCAAATGGTGGCCCATCTGCTGCTTTTGCCTCAGAATTGTTGGCCATTTGAGCATTTCCAAATAGCGACCCCCTCCCCCACCGTTCCTCTTCAGCTTCTTACAAAGGAACACATTCATTTCTCACCTCTCCACAATCCTGAATCCATTCTCTTGGGATTGTCCATACATGATTAGAAAAAGTTGCATGTTTTGGTCAGGAAGAAAGAGTGAAGGAAGCTTTGCTGAGAGAGAGTCAAAGGCCCTCTTAGTAGTATAGAAACTATTTTCACTTTTAAATACCCTTTAAGTTTTATGTGTGGCAGGTGTGGTTATTTTGTTGACTGAGTGTTCTAGTGTCTGGGTAAGAGCCAGAGTTCTATTTTCTTTTTTTTTGTTTTTTGAGACAGGGTTTCTCTGTGTATCCTTGACTGTCCTGGACTCACTTTGAAGACCAGGCTAGCCTTGAACTCACAGAGATTCACCTGCCTCTGCCTCCCTAGTGCTGGTATTAAAGGGGTGTGCCACCACACCTGGCAATTGCAGACAGCTGTGAACTGCCATGTGAGTGCTGGGATTTGAACCCGGGTCCTTCAGAAGAACAACCAGTGCTCTTAACCGCTAAGCCATCTCTCCAGCCCCTATATTTTCTTTTGAGTGAGATATTAAAACAGTATCCTGCGGAACTCTGAGAGAAGGAAAGTGATTCTTGCCTTCAGGGGGCTTCTCATGTCAGTAGATGGAAAGTCGTTGTTGTGCGGCACAAAAGTACTGGATGTTCCAGAATTCTAGAGGCAGGAAGCTTGGATTTGTAATGATGGCAAGAGGAGGATTCCAAAAGTGTATTTACACCTGACCTTGGAAGATGCTCTGCATACATTTAGGCAGAAGAGGCAAATAAACATGCTTTTGGCAAAAGTAACAGGGGTGGGAAGGAACATATACAGGAAATGGGAAGTGCTTCTGTTTGACTGTAATATGTTCTGTATGATGTGGGTAGTAGGAAATAAGGTTGATATCCAGATGGACGGTAGACACAAGAGCTTTGAATGTGCCACGGAAATAGAGTTAGCATGACAGCTGATCATGAGCCTTGAAAACTAGGAAACCTCCCAGTTAAACTGATGCTTTACAAAGATGTTTTGAAAGGCTTGAGTAATGTAGCTTGGAGTGAGGAGTAGAGGATGTGAAAGACTAGAATTCAGAAAGTATATTTTGAATTATGGATAGCAAACTATGGTCTGCTTTAATTGTAGCTTTGTAAATGCCACCTGATGGTGCTAAATAAAAAAAAAAACTGAGGGGAAATATAGCATCTGGACTTTGGAAATGTAAAGGAAGAGTCCAATACGAAAGACATCTTGGAGAAGAGTCTACAGACTGGGCAGTTGAGACTGACTGTGTGCGGGTGGAGAGAGTGTAAACACCAGAGCTAAAGGTGTCCACGTGTAGTGTAAATTAGGAAATTCTGGAGACAGAATAAAAGTCAGGATGAGGGAGAACACTTTCTTGGGAGGGGGGGGGGATGAATTGATGTTTTTGGACATGTTAAGCCAAAATGCTAGTAAAATGTCCAAGTTGCTTTGTTCTGGTGGAGGTGACCATGTGGACTGGTCTCCTGTGTAGTAGAGTAAGCGTTTGGATGACAACACACAAGGTGGTACTGTGGATAAGGTTGGAAATTGCAAAGAAATTTCTTTTGTTGTGCCCTGTGGGTGGAGTTAAGCTGTTCATAGTGTTTCTTGCTAATATCTAAATTAGTATGGTGGCCTGATGCGGGTAAAGATCATTCGTGATTTTTACATTGAATTTATTAATGGGATTTCTATGCAGAGTTGCTAACCCAGCATATGTTCAGAAACAGATAAATAATTTTATATTTGTTCACATGGAAGTGTTAGTAGGTATCCTCTTCCTAGTATGTGTGTGGGGAAACCGAGGAAAAGAAGGGCCTGACAATTTCAAGAAATCAAAGCTAAAGAAATAGTAACCCTTTCCTGTAGGCTGTCATTGTTGTCTTCATAATCAAAATCAAGATCATCCCTTTTGCCTCCCCTCCACCCTTCCCCTTCTCTCTGGAAACTCAATAACTTCTAATAGTCTGTGGTTCCAGATTTTTGCATTGTTCAGATTTGGACTCACAGTTGGGAAAGGCTGTAGCTGGTTTGATTGAAACAGCACTCGCTACAGCCACAGTTCAGTAGCTTCTGTGAGGTTGTTTTGGCCTTATTTCTATGCTTGATAATACTCCTGGATTTTGATGTTTTTAATTTATTAGCAATATATTCTGGCCACAAGGGCTATGCCAGCCTTTAAATTGAGTGGCAAATATTTGTTCTGCATATGTTCACTTGGACTGCCCTTTCTTTCTTTGGGTGTTAGCACTATCCTACCTCTCTACTTTTTTTTACTTTGAATTTTGTGCTTTAAAATAGTAAGCTGTTAGGGCTGGAGAGATGGCTCAGTGGTTAAGAGCACTGACTGTTCTTCCAAAGGACCTGAGTTCAAATCCCAGCACCCACATGGCAGTTCACAGCTGTCTGTAATTGCTGGGCATGGAGGCACATGTCTTTAATCCCAGCACTTGGGAGGCAGAGGCAGGCAGATCTCTGTGAGTTCAAGGTCAGCCAGGTCTACAAAGTGAGTCCTGGACAGTCAAGGATACGCAGAGAAACCCTGTCTCAAAAAAATTAAAAAAAAAAAAAAAAGTAAGCTGTTAGCTGGGAATAATGATGTACACCTATAATTCCAGCCCTTGAGAGGCAGAGGCAGGTCAGGGACAGCTTGGTCTATATATTAAGTTCTAAGATAGTAAAAAGACCCTGTGTCCAAAAAAGAAGTAACCCATTAATAGAGTACACTTTCAAGATATTTATCTATTTTTGTAAATGTTTAAACCTATAGCAATATATTTTGTAGTTCTAGTTCAAGGTTACAAAGAAACAGTAAAAAAAAAACTAAACAAAAAACCCTTTTCTTTTAACCTTTCCTTAAGAAAAAAAAAAATGGAGCCGGGCGGTGGTGGCGCACGCCTTTAATCCCAGCACTTGGGAGGCAGAGGCAGGCGGATCTCTGTGAGTTCGAGGCCAGCCTAGTCTACAAAGTGAGTCTAGGACAGCCAGAGCTGTTATACAGAGAAACCCTGTCTCAAAAACCCCCCCCCCCAAAAAAAGAAAGAAAAATGGAGAACTTAGGGACTTCAACCAACTTTTGAGAGAGGCAGATATAAATAAGTGTACTTATATTGAAAAAAGAATAGAGAGTATTATAAACAACTTTATAATAGCCAATAATAATTGGATGTAATTTATTTCAAGTTTATTGAAAGACAAAAAGTATATAAGTCACCCAGGAAGAGATAATGGGATAGCTATATTGGTTAATGAAATTGAATATAAAGTTTGAAAGCCTTCCCACAGAGAAACACCAGGCCCTGATGATGTCACTGTTGAGTTCTTCTACTATTTAAGAATGAAATGATGCTAACTGTATTATTACATACTCTTCCACGAAAAAAAAAAAATCAATCTGGAGTAGAAGTTCCCTATTCAGTTTCTAAAACCAGTATTATCCTAATACCAAAAGCAGAAAAAATTACTATGTAAAAAGAAAATGACAGGTCTGGAGAGATGGCTCAGCGGTTAAGAGCACTGGCTGTTCTTCCAAAGGTCCTGAGTTCAATTCCCAGCAACCACATGGTGGCTCACAACCATCCACAATGTGATCTGATGCCCTCTTCTGGTTACAAATGTTCATGCAGATAAAGCACCCATACATAAAATAAATAAATAAATCTTTAAAAAAAAAAAAATGACAGACTAGTATACTCTGTGGGACAAAAATGAACAAAATATTAGCAAATTAAACCTAATAAGTCATAAAGACAATTTATCAAAGTCAAATGGGTAGGTTTCTTTCCTCTTAGAATGCAAGGGTGATTTCACATTCAAAACCAACTGACATAACTTAATACATTAGCTAGCAATATTTGTTTGCAGGGGCTGCCATAACAGGATAAGATTGACATATGTTCCCACTGTTGCAAAGTCTAGGGTGTCCAAGACCAAGATGAGGACAAGTGACGTCTCAGGCCTTTCTGAATGACTCATCTGTGAGTGTCTGCTAATGTCTACTCACCTTCTCTTATAGGAATAGGAGTCTTATTTAATTAGGGCCTACCCCATTTGAACTCAGTCACCTCACTAAAGGTGCATCTTCATGTGCAGCTGTATGCTAAGATCTTGAGTTCTGCACTACCGTTCATGAATTTGAAGGGGCATACAGTCCATCCCATAACACACTAATGACTATGT
>CAJQZJ010000247.1:6347334-6364173 GCA_907164525.1 Lophiomys imhausi | reverse complement strand
TAGCTGATATAAGAAAGACAAATTTTAAAAAGCACCAAAATTGAAGAAGTAGAAAGAAATCCATTTTCATACATCGTTACCATTGTGGTGATATAAGTGAGAACACCCCTCATAGGCTCATATTTTTGAATACTTGAATCCCAGTTGGTGCAATTGTTTGGGTAGATGTAGGAGGTGTGTGATCTTGCTAGAGGAATTATGTCACCTGGGAAGGGCTTTGAATTTTCAAAACCACATGTTCATTTTCAAAACTGGCTGTTTCCAGTTCCTTCTATGCTTTCTGTTTGTAGTTTAATGTGTGTGCTACTGTGCCTCCCAGCCATGGCAGACCTTTATCCCTCTGGAACTATAAGCCCAAGTAAACTCTTCCTTTTGTTAAGTTGCTTCTGGTCATGGTGTTTTATCATTACAATAAAAAAAAGTAACTGAGACAACCATGTATGTAGAACGGCCAATAGAATCTGCAAAACATTTACTCAAAAAAGTGAATTTACCAAGGTTGGAGAATGTAAATCAGTAATTGAACTTTTAAAAATACCATTTGAGCATCATACCAATAAAAGCTAAAATTCTGAGCAAATTTTTAAAAAATGACAAAAGATGTGTAAGAAACCGAAAATTACAAAACAAACATACAAACAAGAACAACCCTGAAATCGAAGCAAATGGAGTGAGATATACTGTGTTTATGGGTCATAAGATTCAGTAAATTAGAATGCCAGCTCTCTGTAAATCTATTTGTAGATTCTACAAGATCCTAAGTAAAATCCTTAGATATTTTAAAGAAAAGGACAGGCTGGTTTTAAAACCTATGCAAACACAAAAACCCTAAATTAGTCAAAACAACTTTGAAAAAAAGAACAGAGGTAGTGTCATAACATTGCCTGACTTTGATTTATTGTAGGACTTCTTTATAAAACCAATATAATGCTAATTTAAAAGCTAACAGAACAGGACAGAGGACCTAGAAGTAGACCTGCATCACATGGACAGCTGGTTCCAGAGGTGAGAGGCATTTCTGTAGAAAAACAGATTTTTTTTAAACCAAATCCAGCTCTTTTTCCACAGACAGAAATTATCTCAAAATGGATCGTTGATCTAAATGTAGACCCTAAAATTATAAAATTTCTATGAGGAAGAATAAAACCTAACAGCAAGGCTTGGGACATCAACTTGAGCCAAGTTTATAGATCCAGCATTCAAAGTGTGGTCTATGGACAGCAGGAAAGCTGCTGAATTGGGGTTCATCAAATGTAAAACTTTTAGCTCCTTAAAAAATACTTTTTAAATACTTCAAAGGCAACTCATAGCTGAGAAAATATTTACAAGTCATTTATCTGATTTTTAAGACCTTGTGTTTAGAAATCATGAAGAGTGTTTAGTAAACAATCTCTCTTAGGAAAAGCTTGGAACAGAAACTTTAACCCAAAGGCATGAAAGATAATTGGTATCATTAGTCATTAGGGAAATTCAAGTTTAGAACAAAACTGTGATTAGTAAGTTAATCTGTTGGGTTCATTCAAATGAGAAAGACCAGACCTTGTGATGTCAAGTAGGTGAGGAACCCTGGCTCGTAGTGCTGTGCTGGCGAGAGGTCTAAGTGCCTCCCACACTGGGAAGGAACTGATAGTTTCCTAAAAAATAAGTATGCATGTCCTTGAAGATTGCGCTGAAATGCTCCTAGGGGTTTATCTAGGAAAACAAGCACATCCTTATAAAGATTTGCTCACATACTTGCAGCAGTTCCAATGTTACTACCCCAGCTGGAAACGGTACACATGCCTATCACAGAGGAATGGAGAAACTATGACACAAATCAAATGTCAGGCAGGGTACCTCTTATTGGAAAACCCAAAATCTGAAATCCAGAAACATCAGCATGACTTTTGGGCTTATGTTTTGTATTGTTTTAATTATGGATGCCTAATCAATGTAGTTTGTACAGATACTCAAGAATTCAAGAACCTTTCACATCTGAAATCTTTCAGATGACAAAGAATCAACCTGTACTATTTGCCAATAGGGAGAATGCACTATAACAACATGGCCAAGCCTCAAGTGGATAGTATCGGTTAAAATGATTTGTAGTTAGTTCTTTTGTCTGAAGTTTCAGAGACTTTAAAGTAGGCAATGTCCAGAAAGCACTGTGAATTGGAAGGGAACGTGGGGAGTGAGAGGATGTTGAGCAGTGTTATGGAGGCGACCAAGGACACTTGTTGGATTGGGAGACATGGTCACTAATTGGAGCCTAGTGATGGCTGGCTCATCACTAGTCAGCGCCTTCAGCTTGTGCAGTGAAAAGCAGCAAAGCTGCTAAAACTGTTAAGGGCTTGGCTTTCCTTAAGGGAATGGAACTGTGAAGCTCAGAGCTTAGTCGACCTAAAGGAGACTTTCTTAAGGCTTGAGACTTTGACCATAGAGCCTTCAAGGCCTGTGCCCATCAAATGTGCATGTCATTCCCCTCACCTGCGGAGGGTGGGGCGTGGGAGACGGAGGTCCTAGTTGGCACAGTCAGGTGATTTCTGAAAGCAAAGAACTTTAATTACCTCTTGGTTAGGTGTCAAAAATTAAAGACTTCCTCAATTACTAAGTCAACTAGATTTAAAAAAAAAAATCTAACTGGAATGATTTGCAAGCTGGCTGAATGTTTGCATGGTGTATGAAGAGCATTTTTTTTTAGTTATATGTCCACTAGCTGTTTGTTTAGAGTGTCTTGTTGTTCTTATATTACAGTAGTAAATTCTGTTTCCTTTCCTCTTGGAAAGGGGAAATAAACACACAACTGCAGCATGCATAATGATGTTCAGACTAACGTTACCAACCAAAAAATAAACAGCAGTGTGCTGTCACTTCCAGAGCAGAAGGGACGGAAGGGAAGACTGGTTTGCTCAGCTCTTGGATCCAACTGTTTGATGACTGCTGTGATGTTGAAAAGAAAAGAAAAAAAAAAAAAACACCACCAAACTTAAATGTGTGTAGAAACTCACCAAACTTAAATGCATGTAGAAACTCCACAGAAAACGAGAATGCTTGTGTTGTCTGGCTGCAGAGGATTTAGAGGCTGATCCAAAGCAGGCTTGTGTTATTTATAGTGGAGAGAGGTCTGTTAACTTACCTGTTAGTATGTGGGCAGACATTATTAACTCCCTGAAAAAATTATCAGCATTGACTTCCCACTTTTTGTTAGGCTCTTTGGATACATGTTAAGCTTGCTTGAAGTGATTGCCTAAAGAGGATGAAGCAAACGGGGTGACAAAAAGGTCTGTGCAGCACTGCCGGTATGACACATTCATTCAAGAAGCGACGCTCGTGTATGAAACCACGACGGCGTGTTGGCCTCTACCAAAGAGGAATCAGTTTTTGCAAAGAGTTACACTTGTAAACTCAGCACTGCTTTGTGCAGTGAGATGGGTTCTTGGAGGCAAATTCGTCTCTGAGCTCTTCCTCTTCAGGTCACTCATTCTTGTGGGCATGATTTTAAGTGGTAAAGACGTACTTAGAGGAATGGGCTAAGCTATGTTTTATAACAATAAAAAAATCTTAGTAACATACATAATAAAAAGTTTATTTTCTATTGATATTAAACATCTAAAATAGGTCATATACTCGGTGGTCTCTAAGGACCTAGGCTGATGAAGTCTCCGTTAGCTTACAGCTGGCTGTACATGCAGAATATGGAGAAGCTGGACTTTGAGGCTCATTTTATAAGTCTTTAGCATAAAAGTGACATGGTTGTTCACTTGTAGCCTACTGCAGAGCCAGTAACATGGCTCCAGCTAGTGCAGGTCAGCTGAAGGACTGTGGGGGAGTGCCTGGGTATTCTGTGACAGATAATGTCTTTGCTGTAAAAAGGAAAGTGGATTTTTAAGTCTAATGACTCTACCTGGTGTTTTGAAATAATACCTTTAATAGAAAAGTTAATGCTGTATACTTAAAATATTAAGCTCATAAAGATGCTTATATAAAATTGCCTTTTTTGTGTATTCTCATTTGTTACTGAAACAATGGAATCAGTATATTTTTCAGTTTGCCATTATGTAGCAAAGTTGGCAAGTTGCCAGTTTCCATTTTCCCGATAATCAAAGTGACCTTGTTGTGACCCCCTACTGAGCTTTATGTGTTTATATAGAAATATGCTACTGAAGTGAAAGCCAGACGTGCTTGGGAACTGCAGAAGTGACTTCCGACTGTCTTTGACAGGGGTTCTTCTGCAGGGATCTATAGCTCCTAGGCATTGCTTACTTAGGTTTCATATTCCTTTCAATGAAGTTCAACAGTTGAGAAAGGCAATCTAGTATCCTAGTTAAATTATCTTGGGCTTGTGGTTGGGGTATTTCTAAATCTTTTAGTAGTTCCAAAAGGAATTCAAAGCAGCAGGGACTTTTGGATCCTTATCATTCTTAGGGACACCAGTGGGTTATTTGTATTTGGATATGAAATCCAAAGGTACTCAGTTTCAGTTTAGTTCAGTCCTCTGACCCTTTTATCTTGTAAATGTTCATAAAATCGAAGAACTCGTTTTGAAGATAGGAAATGAAAATTAGTAGCAATGAGAACCCTCTGACTTGACTCTAAGGTGATGGGTGGCTTCTTTTAGGTTGTAAACAGACATTCTAATCTAGAGCTGTGAGGGGCTCCTTCTGCTTGAGTTTCTCATTGCCCGTTGTGGACACTGGGGACCTGGTATTTAAACCTTCATCTCTTGCATTACAGCCTCCTCAGGGAGTCCATGCACCGCTACACGTTCTGTTGTTATGCTGGTGGAAACTCACAATGCTTGTTGGACATTAGGCACCAAGATTTGTTAGACGCAGTTAGGAAAAGGGATGGTTTGTGTGCTGGAAGAGTTTACAGGCCAGGGGTGTATGTGGGAGGGAGACATGTAAAATGGCTCTGGAGGTGTATAATATTTCCATTGTTAGTGTGCCTGAGAAAGCCCCTTTCTTCATCACATATATGCTTCTCACTCTCATATTTATCTCTCTTTCCCAGGCTGTCCTTTGTGCTCCAACCATTGTCTGGAAACCTCTGTTGGGATGTATGTTAGGCATTATTTCATATTGAACATGTCCCAAATGAAGAGCTTGGCTTTTCATACATCAGTTCTTTCCACCACAGTAAATGCTGCTGTCGCTCATTCTAGCACTTGACCTCGACTTGCAGGGGTCGTTCTCAGCCCTTCTTCCTTGCTTTCTACTCTCTGCACTAAAGTCAATCCATTGTTGAGTCTTACTAGCTTGAATGACAAGATCCACCTTAGCTCCCTCTGCACCACCCCTGCTCCAGTTGATAGCAACATCATTTTTTTGCCCAGTGCATAGTTCTCTCCTAATTGGTTGGTTCGTGTTTGCCTCTAGTGAATTCTTTTCTAGTAGCCAGACATGCTCCTTTATTTAAGAAACATGGAGTCTGCTGTTCGTGCACTTGTCACCTTCAGACTGCTCCAAGGCAGGGCTTAAATGGCTCAGGCCCTGCCTTAGCTGTGTGTTTTCTCCACTTCATCCTTCTTCCCTCCCTGAGCCCCAACCTGGACGTTCTGTCTTCTCTTCCTTGGTCTTGCTGACCATCCCAACTCAGGGCTTTTATTTCCTTCTCTTTTCCTAATGCTCTTCTCTCCAGATACTTCTGGTTTGGATCTCAGTTGAAGCCTCACCTTGGCATTCTTTCCTGAAAACTCTTGTCTTTATCATAATGCCATGTTTTCTGCCTTTCAGCATGCTTATTATAGTGCCATACTATATGATTTAATGAAAGGCTGTGGTAAAAGATTCGAGCTAGGGAATTGGGGTTTTAAAAAGCTGATACTTGAGAAGATAATGTTAAGGAACACCGTAGGAAGAGAAGATATCTGCAGATCAGATATATGGCACAGGATTTATAGCCAGAATATACAAAGAACTCTAAACCTCAACAGTGAGTATTCAGACAGACAACTTTGGAGATGTGTATGTTTGTGCTAGGGCCTCACACGTGGTAGGAAAGTGCTTGTCCATGGAACCCCCCCCCCCCCCTCCTGTTCTTACCAGGGTTACTTTTTAAGGCCAAAGATTTGAGCAGGTTCTTCACTATAGGCAATATTCAAGTGTTAAATAAACACACTGGAACATGTCCAACACTATTAATTATTAGATGCAAATTGAAATGAGACGCCTAAACTAGCCTACAACACATAATAAGTGTATAAAAATAACCCATAATACCAAATCTGGAAAGGATAGTGGAAGGGAATCTGAAGTTCTCTCCTCTACTATTGGTAGGAATGCAAAAACATACAGCCACTTTAGAAAATAGCTTGATAATTTCTTATTCAATAAATATGTATCTATGTTTGACCATGCTGTTCTGTGTTATAGACAAATGTAAACTTTTTTCATCCTGAAACCTAGGAAGGATGCTTATAGTAACATAATATAAAAATTGACAAAAGAGGGATATAATTTTTTTACTACCTTGCATTTGGTAGCTAAATTGTGGTCCATCAACATTAAGGAGTACTGTTAATCACTGGAGAAGAAAGAGCTTCTGATAATACACAGAGCTGGACAGTCCTCAGAGGTTTCACACTGGGTGAAGGAAGTAAACTTGAAAAGGCTATGTATGGAATGGCTCATATGTTTCACATTCTGTGAAAAGGAAGCTTCACCAATAGGAGACAAATCATTGTTTGCCAAGGACATAGATGGAGTGAGACTTTCACTCCCAGAAGACAATTTCAGGGTATGGTTGGGATGATGGAGCTATTCTGCAGTCGCTGTGGGGGAGTGAATGGTGCGTAATCAGTCATGTTTCTTTAGTCTCAAAATCATACACCAAAGGGTTAGTTTTGTTGTCTGTAAGTTTCAACACAAATAAACATGGTCAGCACTCTGTGAGAACCAGGACAGCACTTACTTTATCATTGTTAACTATTTTCATTCATGATTATTGTTTTACTGAAAGGCTGAAAAAGAAATTCAGCTTTTATTCCTCTTTCCAGAAAAGAGGTGTTTGGCTGAGGGAGTGTTGGTTTCCTGGGCAGCTTAGATGGCAGCAGCAATCTTTAAACTAATAGCACTGCATTGATTCTTCTTCTTCAAATGAGCTTTTGTTAAACGAATGAGGCTTCATTTTGTCATGAGTATGCAATATTTTTTAGTATTTAATTTTATAGTAATGATGCTTTTTTTTAGAACCACTATGGAAAAATTTCAATTTTCCTAAGAAGGAGGTGAATTTTAATGCTTTGTGTCCAACATTCTGTATGTGAACTTTAAGCTCTTTTGTCTCAAAAAATATTAGGCTAATATAGATAAATATTATAGATAAAATATTCCCCCATGTTTTAATACTTTGTGTTCATTCTTAGTGAAATGGCTTTGGCAGTGTGGCAGCCATGAATGAGCAACATCCATTGATGGTGTGTGGTTCTTGAACTTGATTGTCCTTTGCACTGGTGCACTGCGCAAGTGTTAGCTTAACTACTCAGAGCTCATGCCCACTCACTCGAAGTTTCCATTCTGCAGTAGTCAGAGTTTTATTTGCACCACCTTTTTACTGCCTTTCAAAAACAGCCCAGCAGTTACTTCTGTCATCTCCTTGAACAAGAAAGAAGCCACTTGGCCCTACTAAGGGTGACCCTGTGTGTGCTGCACTGTCCCGTGAGCCTCCAGGGCACAGCCTTGGGTTCCAAATGCATCCTCAACATTCCCACACCACTTGACACTTACCCATGTTCTCAATGTGTCTTCACTGAAAAGCAGCCGTGTTGGTTTGCTCAGCAGTCATTGGGGTTGAACCAGTAAATCTCCTGACCTGTTTCTCTGCACTTGAGGAGGACATTTGCTGTTGTAAAGAGTGGGGAGGAGCCAAGTTAGGGAGCCGCCTTCACATAGGTGCTAGCCAGTGGTCTGGCTGCCCTCCAGCAGAGGGCCAGGACCTGAGCTGACCTGAGCTGTATCCTCATCTGCTTCCTTTAGAACATGCCACTTAAAAATTGCAAGAGCAAATATTTGAAAGCATTCTTCATGTTTACTTTGCTTATTTTGTCCTTTTATGGAGTGTTGTAGAGGAGTCCATTGTTAATCACATCCTAACCCTATAAAATATGTAACAAGCTACTGAACAGAATGATGGCAGCCGTTAGAGGACAGGGCTTCATTTGAATTCATGCAAATGCAGAGGTTTCCCAGAAAGCCATTTTAAAAGTATGAGCCACATTTGAAAATAAAACAAAGAATAATGCCTTGGAGTAGAAATCTGTAATGAAACCCATAATAGCTGAAAGAGTACAATAAATTCTGCAGGGAGAGCTTTCCATTTTTTGTTCCTTTTCAAATTCTAATACTAAACTCTATTAGTAGTCTGTATAAAATGATGAGACACGAAGCCCTGCTGGTGTAAAACTATTACTAATCTGTTACTTTGCATAAATTTTCACTCAGACAATTGTCTGTGGTCTTCTCATGAAGGACCTGCTATATGCTTTCCAGCTAAACAGATGAGACCTATTAACCACGTCCTTCATATTGAATGGGGCTAGAATCTGCAGGCATGGCAGTTTGTGCAGGTTGGGAAGAGAAAAGGGTTGTATCCAATAGATACCAGGGTATTTATTTACTGTGCTCATAGGCTTGTTTTCTTGAGTGACCTGACATCCTTTTCATTGGTATTACCTTCAGGAATAACACAGGGATATTTTTGCTCTTGTTTTGAAAACAGATGAATTCTAAAGTAGTTACCTTTCTTTATCTGGGTCACCCTGTTGTTTTATTCCAACAATTGTGACAAATTTGTCATTTCTCCCCCATAAACTTGGTCTTCTTTGTTTCAGCTCATAGCACCCTTGTAGGGGTTAGATAAATTAGATTTAGAAAATATATAGGAGTTTCTGATACTGTCTCTTAATTCGGGGCCTGAAGAGCATTATCAGCATGAAGTCAGCAAAAACAGGAAAGACTCAATAGACTGAAAAACAAGTTTGAAGTCAGGAAAACAGGAAAGACTCAATAGAATTGAAGAAACAAAGTATCTGGCCTGACATTGTTTTCAGCTGCTAAGTGGGCGGAGCCCAAATTAAGCTGAAACAGAGTTCCTCCTATTTGAGGACAGTGCGTGGATCCCAGAAGAGAAGAGGCCCCTAATGCTAGAGAGCTCCAAGAGTCCTGAAGCAGAAAGAAGCCGGTGAGCAAAGAAAGCCTGAGCAAGACACCAAAGGGCCAAGGACTGGACCCTGTGGCTCAGCTTTTGCCTAGAGGGGTTTGATCTGTCCAAACAGTGGCCTAAAGGACTGGCCAAAAAGTGGCCTGGCTTTAAGGACTGAGGCAGAGCAGCTGAGTTCCTGATTCAAAAGAAGTAAGTTGGCCTGCAGACGGCTGGGGTCTCCCACAGAGAAGAAAGCATGAAGCCTTATTTAAGGTGAGACTGCAATAACCAACGACCCTGACGAACCTGCATCTGAGAGATCCAGAAGAAGGACTACTAAGTGTGTTAAAGAATCTACAACAAATACTATGTTCCTGACGACTGAGGACCTGCCCCAGAGACTGTATCATTCTAAAAGGTTATGAAAGTGGTTGTTATGATTATCAATAGGTTTAGTGGATAGGTTAAAGGGGTTGTAGGAATTTCAGCAGTGGTCCCTAGTATAAATTTGGAAACTCGATACCTGGGGTGTCCTGTGTTTGGACACTAGATATAGCTTGCAGTTGTTGAGTACTCACATCAATACCTTCCTCAAAATTATCTATAATTTCAATGTCTGGGGTGTCCTGTGTTTGGACACTAGACATTGCTTGCAATTGTTGCTGAGTATGCATGTCAATACCTTCCTCAAAAGCATCCATCATTTCATCATTGTTATTTCTGGCATTGTAGGAATATTAATTTGAGTACCCCATTGTTGTAAGAGATCCCTTCCCCATAAATTTATGGGTACATCAGCCACATAAGGTCTCAACTTCCCTGTTTGCCCTTCTCACCCTTTTTGCTTCATGGTCACACAGACATATAATTTAAGTCAGCTTTGATTGCTTTTTCCTTCCTTCAAATGTTTCAGCCATTGCCAAGTTACTTGAATTCATCTTTCATAATTTCTGTTATCCTTATCTTTCCTATTTCCATTGCCAGCATCGGGTGCAAACCATTTTGGCCTCGTGCCTAAATTATTACACTTTAATTGCCTTCTCAGCCTCTGCTAATTCTCTTCCAATTCATCCAGAACACGACCGGTGGGTTTACTGTGCTAAGCATAGGTACACTGTTCCGTATGACAGGTCAGAGCTGTTAGTGCTGTTGAGGCATCATAGTGGAGGGAGTGGAATGTGGCAAATGTACATGGCTTGGTTCTCCATGTGAGTCTTTTTGTAGTGCTCTGACCTTAGGAAATGGGTTACTTGACCTTTTGGGCTTCAGGGTCTTTGTTTGACCATAGGGAAAATAAAGCCATAATCAAATGGCAGCATGTAAAGTACATAGGCGGTGGGCCTGGCTAATGACCACTATTAGAAGTGCTGTGGACAGAGGGAGCAAAGGGGCCACGGGGCTGCCTTCAGTTAAAAAGCCTGGGCAGGAGCCTTTCCATAGCTGTGAGTGCTTCCGAAGGAGGGAAGATTGCAAGTCCTTGTTTTTACCATGTTTACAATTTAAATCACAGCTGGGTCTTTTCAAATAGACTATATACAGTATTTAATGATACATAAACTGAGACTTCTTTCAAGTATAATGATCAAAGACCACTGCTTGTGATTACTAGAAACATGGTGCTGACCTTCGAGATTCTAGCTTCATACAGAGCAGTTAGTGCCAGGTTGAAATGGAAAAGAACCAGTCACATAGGGATCAAGAGGGCTTGGTGACACATGCCCAAGAAGAGGAAATTGTGGTTAAAAATGTAGAAGTTGAAACTTTGTGTTTTATCCAGTGAGCTTGAGTGAACAGATAACTAAGATAGGATGGTAATTATATAGGGCAACCAAGGGAAGGGGAGGCCTTTCAGCCTCAGGCTAGACGTGAAGTAGAGTGGAGAGGACAAGAAGGCGCTGCACAGGTCACCCAGCCCAGCCTGTTCTCAGTCCTGAGTACATGAGAACTCCCTGGAGAGCCTAGTAAGTGAGGAGAGCATGGGAAGGATAGTTCTCTCCTTGGTTATTTTTATGAAGTTCTGAAAAACATTTTTCTGATCTTGTGTGTGTGTGTGTGTGTGTGTGTGTGTGTGTGTGTGTGTGTGTGTATATATATATAAATTTTCTCATTTGATTTTCAAGACAGGATTTCTCTGTGTAGCGTTGGTTAGCCTGGAACTCACAGATCTGCCTGCCTCAGCCTCCCGAGAGCTTGGATGCACCACCATGCCTCGTCTGACTGTATATTTCTAATAGATGCTCTGGTGGTTCTAATTCAGTTTGTTGACCTCACTCAAAACATTTAATCAGTTGTTGAGACTCCATCTATGAGTGTACCATTCACAGAAATTGGCACTGTGTTTTGATATGGCCTGTTCTGTGTTTAAGAGACATGTTGGTTAGAAACTCTTTTATTGAGAGGAAATTTCAGTCTATTTTGTCCATTGGTTTCATCTTTGCTCCCTGGAGGCCCCAGCACACAGTAATAAGTCTTAACCTTGTGAGTACTCTTGAGGTATAAGAAAGCTTCTCTCTTCTACAAGTTGAACATATCAGACCTTTGTTTTGGTTTTGAGTTCCTTCCCTATGCTAGACACATGCTTCTGAATGTAACCCAGCTTTTCTGTGACCTTTGAAAGCTGTAGCATCCAGAATTAAATGCTATTACCGCCTGGTCTCTGAGTGTCCGTGAGTAGTGCCCAGAAGCGCCATGTGGTTCTATCAGTTATTCTTCCTGTGGTCCTTGTAAATATTGTAATGGAAACTTGAGAACAAAGAATTGGTTAGATGCCCTTTATTAAGAGATTATGTGCAATCACAAAGAGAAGGGGTGAGAGCTGGTGTGTGTGGTTGGTAACTGCCAGTCACTCATCTGGGATGGAGTGAGTTGGGATGCTGCCCTTGCCCTTTCATAGCAGTAAGTAACCCTCTCTCACCTCATCTTCCTTTTGTGATGTAGTTCTCTTTTGCCCTTCCTTCTCTTTCCATTTCTTCCTGTATTATGTTGATTCCACATGTGTCAATTTAGAAATGTTATTTGTGCTTCTTCTCATTCAAAAGATTCTAGAGTCGGTGACAGAAAAGCAGAGGCTCTGTTTCCACCACTTGTCTTCCTTCTGTGTAGCTCATGACATAGCTGATTGCTGAAGCAAGGTGTGGACCCTGCAGTTGAGGTAGGCAGAGCTGCAGCTGGAGCAGATGAACTAATCATGGGTTGCCCCATGGAGAGGGCTGGACAAATGTAGGTTTCAAAAACTGTTTGCAAGTTGTTGAACCAGGACCAATGTTGATGCATCGCTCTGTCCTCTGGCTTCATTCATCTTGTCATTTTAGTTCAGATCATACTTCCCAGTCATGCCTTTGATTTTGAGATCAAGAAGCCTAAGTGTCCTTGTGTCTACTTGAACTTTTCCAGCATGATAAAGTGTCTGTGATAACACACACAGCCTTCTTGGTAAGAAGGTAGGAGAATTTCAGCGTGTTTGTTTGAGACAAGGGTTCTCTGTGTAGCACTGGCTGTCCTGGACTGGCTTTTGTAGACCAGGCTGGTCTTGAACTCACAGAGATCCTCCTGCCTCTGCCTCCAGAGTACTGGGATTAAAGGTGTGCACCATTATGCCTGACTATTCAGGGTGATTTTTATTTCTTGTTTTCTATCTTTTCCTGAGTGAGGCAGCTCTATGTTTCTTGCTTTGAAATCTTAATTGTTGAGAAAAGATATCTACGAATTAATCTTTTTGTGTCAAAGTTCACCATGCTCTGACACAGTCTGGACTGTAATGTCCTCGACTTTCCACTTTGTTGTCCTTTGGCTGCTTCCAAGTTTGTTAATGACTGTTTGAGCTCTTGTTGGTTCTCCCTGCGGTGTTTTGCTTCTAGAAGAGAGAGAGAGAGGCCAATGGGCTTTTCATGAACTCTCTGTGATTTCTGAGTATCTGTCAGGCTCTTTGCTGCTTCCTTAGTTATTAACTACATCTCAAGCCTATTGCTCAGTATACCTACTGACCCCCAAATTGACAGTTGGTTGTAATAAGCTAATGTGTGCCCTAAACTAAATTCTGTGTTCCTAATTGATGCATTTTTTGCAAGGGTCCATAAAAGTTGATTAAAACCAAGATTTTCTGGATCTGCATTCTTCTACAATACTTTTTGTTTTAATATTAGTCACTTTTTAAAGAGCTTGATATATTTTTATTTTCTTAGAATAAGAAAACTTTATTGAGGTACTCATGTCAAAAATTCAAGCAATGAGCCGGGTGGTGGTGGCGCACGCCTTTAATCCCAGCACTTGGGAGGCAGAGGCAGGCGGATCTTTGTGAGCTCGAGGCCAGCCTGGTCTACAAAGTGAGTCCAGGACAGCCAAGGATACACAGAGAAACCCTGTCTTGAAAAACCAAAAAAAAAAAAAAAAAAATTCAAGCAATGGCATCTTTTGAGTCAAAATTCCCATCAATACCAACGAAAAAGATGAATGACACAGGGAGGAATCATTGCTATTGATTTTATTTTAAAACCAAAGAGTTTTTAAGGGTCATTTAGGTTTTGGATTAGCTAGGTGTATAGGGATTGTGCCTGCCATGGCTTAATTTCTCCAGATTTATACAGAGGGTTTGACTTTAGGGCTTTGCCATGTGTGCTGGAGCAACTGATCTCCCTGCTCAGTCACTTAGTGCTGTGTGAGCATAGGTTTTGGTGCCCATCAGGCCCAAGCCCAACTGTGTGTTCCTTTTCTAGATACTTCTCTATGTCCCAGTTCTTTTATGTCTAAGATGTGGCCAGTGATATACCCAGTTCCCCATAGCACAACTTTTGCCAGGGCTAAAGGAAATCAATCATAAATGTAAAGGTCTGTGATACCTGGTGTGGAGTTGGCATCCAGGGCATGGCAGATGTAGTTGGTAAACAAGACTGTCTCGTAGATATGGAGTCCATCCACTTGTTGGACTGCTAGTCGCCAGACACTAAGCAAATCCTTGTGAAAACAGCTGTTTAATTAGGGCATAGGTATGTGTGGAACAGATGTATTTCTGAGATCCATTCCTGTGATGGTTTACACTGAGCGAACCCTGTCTTCATCTACTATTCCTCTCTTGGAAAGAAGGTAGACCAGTTGTCTGTACCAGTGAGTAGAGTCCCCCAAACCCAGGTACTATGCTTTCTGTTTTACTCTATTTTACCTTTGGATCTGTCCTAGTTAGAATTTCCATTGTTGTGATAAAACACTGTGACCAAAAGCAGCTTAGGGACGGAAGGGTTTATTTTAGCTTATAGCTTGTAGTCCATCATCCAGGGAAGTCAGAGCAGGAACCTGGAGGCAGGAACTGAGGCAGAGACCATGAAGGAATGCAGCTTTACTGGCTTGCTCCTCATAGTTTGCTCAGTTTTTCATAGTATCCAGGAACGCATACATGTGCACAGAAGTAGCATCTGCCTACAGTGAACTGTGTACTCCCACATTAGTCATCAATCAAGAAAATGCATTTCAGAGTTTCCCACAGGCTATCTGGTGGGACATTTTCTCAACTGACGTTTCTTCCTCCCAGATGACTCTGCCATGTATTACTAGCTACCACAGGTTCAGTGGAAACTTTCTTTAGAAGGACCATCAAGGTCTCTAATTAGACATCTAGAAATTACAAGTGCAGACAACTGTTTATTTACAACAGTGTTCTTACCTCTTTACCATTGCTTGGCATATGCTGTGTATTTAGCCTCCTAGTAACTTAAATTAACCAAGAGATTAGCATGAGATTTTTGCCCTCCCACTCCCTTGCTCGATTATATAGTGACCTATCAAAGCAAATATCCTCTGGCTTTACAGTGTCCCTGCATTCAGTTCAGGATGTACTAGATGATATATTCTAATGCAGACTAATCTGGACATTTTCCTTTTTCTATTCACATGTCTGTGCACAATGAAAAAAAAGCATGCTGAGATAGACAGCCTAAAATTTCTATTTAAATTTTTTTTCATAACTGCATAGAGTCTCTAGAATTCTTTCAATGTGTAACAAGTCAGAATAATGAAACTGTAATACCAGAAAGAGTGGCTTGGAACAAGTCCTGATGGACCATTTCCACTTTTTGGCCACACACTTACATTAAGTTTACATCTGCTGGTTGGTTGGTGTCTTTCCTGATAGACGCTGACCTCCCCTGGTCTCCTATTAGACTCTGCAGCTTGGCGCTGGTCAAATTTGATGGTGTCAGCAGATAGTACCAGAATCTCACTCAGGCTTTGCTCCACGTAAGGAGGCAATAGGATAGAGATGTGGAAACGCCTGTCAGAGTAGATGGGGCTGCACTGTACACACAACTGGAGAATTTCAGTGACATGCTTCTCACCCACATGACAGCCTCGATGAAAATTATTAGCAGGCTTTTCTCGTTGCTGTTGCTCAGGGCCCCTGGATGCCAGAGAGTTCTAGTTCAACCAGCACTTCCGTGATCACAGAAACTGAGTGGAGATGTCTAGAGGGTCTCACTCTAGCAGTGAGATACTGTAGTTCAGAGCTGACCTGGGCCACTTCTGTTTACTACATGCATGGCCATCCGCCACAGGAGCAGGACAGCCAGCCAGCCTATTTTGTGCCATAGGAGAGAAGGAGACCGGACTGTGGACATCAGTGAGTGAAAATGATGGTTAGTTATGAACGATCTTCTTAAAAAGAGAGATGGCTTAGGACTTGGTTGTCTTTGTTGGGCAGGACAAGAGATTTTCTGCTCCCTTTTTCTTGTGTGGAGAATGAATATAAGATGCTCTGGAGGGAAGTGAGGTTGTACAGAATGCCCTCTGAAGGGAGAAGCAAGTGTAGAAATGCAAGATTAATGGGGAGTACGTGATGAGGACCCATCATGCACATTGTGGAATGACCTTGAACACACCTGACAAGAGTGAGCAGGTGAGGTGGTGACACATCTCTCAGGGTTGAGCTGCAGGGTGTTGAGCCAGGTAGAAATGCATCCGTGACCCTCTCCCACAGGCAGGATGGAAGTAAACTAATCTAAAATGTGTTACGTATTTGCCTTTCTGTTCATTGAGGACATTTGTGTGTAATGTCAGGGGTGCAGTCCCTGTTGATGTGCCTAGCAGCAGTCTGAATGTTTCCTTCTTTGCTTATGTTAGTATCTTGTATGGGAAATTGTTTCTGTGGCCTTTTATGTCACAGGGTCAAACTACCACAATCCATTTACTTGCTAAGTAAATGTTTGCTTGAGAAGCAAACAGAAATCAAAACGATTCTGTCCAATTTGAGTTCCTTATAGTTCTTAGAAATGAAACCTTGATTTCATTATATTCCACATCGCAAGGGAGACAATGGTGCAAGAGAGGACAAAGCATCGGTTACTGAGCAGGTAGGGTACAACTTTGATAGCATCTATTAGATGTTGTCGTGTTCTGCCTCCCTGGGGCATCAGTACTTTGTATTTACTTGAAATGTAAATATAGCTAGAGCCTCTAATAGTATGAGCTCTGATGTGTTGGTGATTTCCCGCTGCCGTCATGATGGAAGCTAATGAAAGCCAGCTCTTCAACATCAGCATCATCAAGTTGCTGCAGTATTGTGCCATGTATTTCTGTGTATCCTTAGACTATGGGGCTCTTCTCCCTAGCCCAGTTTTCCTAGTTTCTTAAAATGGGACCTTCTGTCCTCTGAGGAATTTCTGTGATAGAAGGCTTTAGGCTTGCAAGAGTGTGTGTGTGTGTGTGTGTGTGTGTGTGTGTGTGTGTGTGTGTGTG
>CAJQZJ010000247.1:6326111-6347324 GCA_907164525.1 Lophiomys imhausi | reverse complement strand
GTGTGTGTGTGTGTGTGTGTGTGTGTGTGTGTGTGTGTGTGTGTGTGTGTTACCCCAGCCCAATATTTAATTGTCTGTAACTGTGTGGCTGTGACTTTAGTTTGGCCATATATAAGGCTGGATTGTTAGTCACTCCTGTCTTATTAGGTGACTTGGGGAACAGTGAAGTAATTTGTGGAAAGCACTTAGATTAATATCTAGCACATAGTAAACTCTCAGTAACTGTTAGCTACAATTGCTTCTCTGTGTCTCCCAGGGTGCGGTGATAAGAGTGTCCTCTTTGTAACTCTCTGTATTGCATCGTCTAACATATATGACATAGGGATGGAGAGAAACCTTCTTTGACTGCCCCCTCATTCCAGTTATAGGCAAGTTGTCAGATAAGCAGGCCTGTCAGAGGAGCTGATACCACAATGAGAATTGGAACCCACCTCTGTACCTGCCCTTCTGCGTTATGCTGTGGACTGGCTGGCAGCCCCATGGCACACTGAACCTGGGCCTAGATCTTGTGGGCACCCTGTGCTTGTCAGGAAGTGTCTACTACACCTCAGGTTACCTGTTGAGCTGTGAAGAAGATCGGTGGTTACCCTCTAGGTCATGGCTGGCTGTAGTGCCTTCAAAGGTAGTTCTTTAGCATCTTCACTATTCCATCAGATATTTCTTGGATGCACATGGTAAAATGGATTACATAAGTGTAAATTACCTTGTTAATTTAGAAACACAGAATATTAGAGAACTCAGGTCTCCTGGCCCCTTGACCAGTGCTAGACCCAGTATAGCTTATTATTTCTTTATCAATTGAATAAAGTATGCATCAAGTTTTAATTAGTGTGTAATAGAAAATTTTAATCAGTCAACCTATTACAATATTTCTCTTATGCTATAATTTGACATAACTAAAAGTAATAGGATGACTCTAATATACAGTGCGATGTACAGTGATCCTATTGCTTGCCTTATTGCACTTTGAAAGAGACTGCATGGAAGAATGTGATAAGCTATTTGGGAATACTTGGAATTTTCCAGAAATCATCTCCTTTCTTAAACCAGTTCCAGCAGATCTTCACTTAGATTCCCTCACACTACCCTTGTCAAGGTAACAGCTCTTGCCGGGGTGCTGGGTTTGATCCCTGCTTCTTGAAACACAGTGTCATCTGTCACCTCAGAATGTCACTCTCACAGCCTTTACTTGCATTCCAGTTGGCTGATGCTGCTTGGGGACTGTTACCACTTTCTCCTTTTTCTATTTCTAA
The DNA here is from genome assembly GCA_907164525.1 of Lophiomys imhausi. Taxonomy (NCBI): domain Eukaryota; kingdom Metazoa; phylum Chordata; class Mammalia; order Rodentia; family Muridae; genus Lophiomys; species Lophiomys imhausi. The sequence continues at coordinate 6,346,071 of CAJQZJ010000247.1, read as the reverse complement.
ACCAGAAATGCTTGTACCCATTCAAGGCCTCTCTTCTCCATTTGGAGACAGTTTCTAGGGCTTTAGGCTGTTTCTATGCTAAACACTCTTTACTCTGTATGTCCCGCCTAGACTTCCTCCTTAAATTCTAGAGTGAAAATTAAGGCTACTTGACTCTCTGCCTTGAATGTCTAACTGGCATCTGAGTGCTCTATAAAGCAGGCTGTGCTCCAGCTGGTATCCCTGCCCTTTTCCTGGCGATTCTTTAGTAGTTGAGCAAAGAGCACGTCATTCTTGAAGGCACACCATCCTGATACTTCCCACCCAGTCTGTCAGCTCCTGCTGATTCTGCTTCCAGAATGTTCCTAGAGCAGGTTCTTGCTCATCCTTTCAGCAGCCCCCATCCCTAATCAACCCTTCTGTTATCTCCTGCTTGGACCTGGACTATCACAACAGCCTGGTGATCCAGGATAAGATTCTGTCCTTGTCCCCTAGAATCTTCTCAACCCACTAACAAAACTGATACTTAAAAATGTCAGACCTTGTCCACATGCCTAGCATTTTCTGCAGTGAGCTTCCATGCTATGTATAGGCTCCTACCAGTGCCCATTGCCCCTGGACTTAATTTCTAAGCACTGCCTGTATTGTTTTTTTCTCTGCTTCAGCACACTCTTGTATGACCTTGAACATAAGGGCATAGTCTTCAGGACTTTGAACTTGGTCTTCCCTCTTTCGAAGATTCAGGTCTTCATGTCTTTATCATTTTCTCTGTAAGACTGAATCAGTTGAGTTTTTATCCAGTCTTGATTGTTGCACTTCAGATATATTTGACTAATTCATCTTGTCTGACTTAATCTGTTTTTTTACTCTTTACCCTTTAAGATGAAGCTTCATGGTGTCTAGAACTATTAGTTTGTAGCCACTGCTTGGTAAGTGTGCCTACATGATCAAGGAAAGGGCCACTCTGCCTTTGTTGCTGTCACAGGAAACAATGTGTTGATCTAGTTAAGATTTCTGAGGCATGTTTGTGTCTGAAAACACCATCTTACTGGCAGAGTGCTGGCAGTTGGTGGCACCTTTTTTCTGCTCTGTACTCATGCTCCCTTCACTCTCATTGGAAGAGCTCAAGCACTCCACTTGCCTCTATGCTCTGAAGACTTAGTCTGTAAAAAAACAATATGGCTAATTAAATTATTTAACCAGTATTTATATTATTGTTGCTTGTTCAGCAGCCTTTAATCTTTAAGCTACCATTAAGCAGACATTATAAATGAGTACACACAGAGACCGTATGTATTTTAACAAGCCTAGGCCTGAGTTGAGGAATCTTGGCCCATCTAAGCTAGCTCTTAAATCTATTACCCAAATATGACTCCATATATACATACGTCCCCTTGGACTGCCATACTCCACAATATGCTGATGTTCCTGGCCATGTGGAATGAGGCTCCTTTTTCTAGCCCATGGTGTGTACCTCCTTCCTGCTGCTCCTGGCTGGAATGCCTTCTTCCTGCTGCTGGCTGGAATGCTTTTTTTTTTTTTTTTTCTCTGTCTAAAGCACAGGCTTCCTGCTCTAATCCCAGGAAGTCCCACCTTTCTCTGTCTTTGCCCAATCTCAGGCCTTGGCATTTTATTTAACCAATCAGATTCAATGTAAGTAACAGACAGCAAGCAGGACCAATTAATTAACATTTAGAATGCTTAACACTACCCCAACAGTAGTCTGTCACCCACACCTCATTGTTTCTCTACTTCAACTATTTTTCTGTGGTTCCACCTCATATAGAGGATCCAAAAGTATGTGAAACTGATTTTTATGTACCTTGTTACCACAAGCTGTTGGCAAGGAGAGCATTCTTTACACTGGGTCATTTCTACACTTCTTTCCAAATTTTCAGATCCAGTGCTGTCAGTCTGGGGGAAAATGTCCTCCACTTGTTGTCCCCAGATACCACTTGGCATTGAATCCAGGTGGGCTTTTTATTATTTTTTTTTCTGGGTTTTTTTTTTTTTTTGGTTTTTCGAGACAGGGTTTCTCTGTATAACAGCTCTGGCTGTCCTGGACTCGCTTTTGTAGACCAGGCTGGCCTCGAAATCACAGAGATCCGCCTGCCTCTGCCTCCCAAGTGCTGGGATTAAAGGCGTGCGCCACCACCGCACGGCTCAGGTGGGCTTTTTAAATGATAATGCCCACCCCAGGATCATTTAGCTGTGGGACTCCAAGGATGCTCACAATCTGAGACTGGGTCTGATGGGCCACACTTCAACACAAGCTGTGTCCCTTTGTCTTTTCTGCCCCCTCCTTTCTTTTTCCCACACCCCACTCAGAAATGAGACTTGACTGTGACGTTCTCTAAACTAGCTTACAGAAGCCCTATTTTGAACACTGTCCCTACTTAAAAATTGTATTCTGAGTTAATCATGAAATACTTCAGTGCTGTTTCTCTATTTTAATCATTATTAGTGAGGCAATCTTTGTATGGACTGTACATTGAGTAGAAACTTAGAATCTTCACCTTGCAAGCATTGCAAAGAAAGATATGTCTTGGATCTGAGATCAGAGAAGCTCACGTTAACACATGGGGAATGGGCATTGCAGTTTTCACAGTCTTTCTCAAGGTGTCTTTCTTTTTCAAAATGATAATAAAACAGTAAATGCAGAAAACAACGGGTGACATTTTCACACTTTTCCTCAGTGAACAGAAGTAAAAGTGAAGAATAGTCCAGATAAACTATTTGCATCTTCCTGTAACTCCCTTTCCTTTTTCAAAATGTTGTAAGATGACAGATCCTGCAGTTGATACAGCTTGGCTGTACAGGACAGGAACAAGATACCATGTAGAATGAAGAATGCCTGTCCCGACATGACTACCCCACGTTATCATACATTTCCAGGGGCGTTTTGTCATTGGTGTTCTTGTCCTTCCTGTCTTTGTGTCACCTTGACTTTTCAATCTCCAGCACACGCCTCCAGTCACAGCTGACTAAATGTGTTTGCATGCAGTCATGCTCCTTACTCTTGAAGCCTTAGACTTACTGTATTAACTAGATGCTTAATATGCACTGATACCAACTCATCTGGTGTTGGTGCCATGCTTTTTGGTTCTACATCTTGAGGAGGTTAGAGAAACTAGAGTTGAGAATGGCTGCGTCTCTCCTGGTGTACACATGCACGTATTCTCATGGCTGTGGCATTTGTTGTGCACACTCATCATGGTACTTCCTGATTCCTCAGAGAAACTCACCCTGTGCCTTGACTAATGACAAAAGCCAGCCCAGCCCCTCAGCTAGAGACCCTGCTTCTCAGCTCAAGGAGGGTGTAGACTTGCCCTACTTCCCATTTTATGGTGGCAAGAAGGGGAGGGTCTGTTGTCATTAACCTATCCTGAAGGTGGAATTTGGGGTGGATGTTAGTGGTTAGTGATTGTATAGCTCTTCTTGGGTTTTAAAAAATAAAGTATTTAATGGGAAGTAGGTGGAGATTTGGGTTTGTGAGAGGAAGTTAGAATATCTCTTTGCCTCTTCATCTTGTTTCATTACCTGTGGTCAGGAATCTTTTCCTCTTATCCTCATTTTTACATCCAGTAAAATGGCCCCTTCTGTTAGCCAACTTAGTGCACGCAGGCAATGATTCTGTATGATTTTCAATTTCAGGACACTTAAGATGTTTGCAAATTTAACGACCGTGGTCTAGATTGTTACCTTGATGGTCACAGTGTAATGCTGGAAATCCCCACAGACCTATGGTTCTCCTGGGGTTCTATCCTCAGTGTTAGGTTAGAAAGACAGAATTTGTGGGTTCTTCTCTAAAGGTTGTTTTTTTATTTTTATTTTTTAGAGTATGTGAGATAAAAGTTTAATCCTGCTTTCTTGGAGGTTAAGTGCAGTAGTCCTCAGTACCTCATGCTCATACAAGTTTTAGAGCAGAACAGCAGGTACATGAGTCTGTGTTACTCCAGGCTGATGGTGAAGCAGAGGAGCATAGCCCTTTGGCTGTGACAAAGCAAGGCAGGCCAGTAGTAACTATTTTTAAAGCATAGTTCAGATATAGAACAAGTAAAAACATATTTAGTGTTCTCTAAACATTTCTAGGTAGAGTGAATAGATCCAGAAGAGTAACAGATTGCTGTCCACATGAAACAGCTAAGACACAATGCTGTGTATAATCACATACTTTCTGAATAGCCACCAACTTCATTACTGAGAGAATGTGTTATAAGAGAAACTAGCTAGAATTTGAATTCAGTTTTCTAAAATGCTGGGTAAGTGCCATTCACTGCCCCAGCTTAGTCAGTCCTTCTTGTCATGGAATATATTGCATAGTGGAGGAAGAAAGTACACTAAACAGCCAGGTGTGCATGGCAGTTTGAGTAATTATTATGAGTGCTAGATGAAAAGAAAGCATGGTGGTGAGGTGAGACACTTTGTATGGGGAGGTTGGAGTTGGTAATATTTGAACTGATACTGACAGGAAGGAGTCAGATGTGTAAGGATTCTGCATCCCCGGCCAAGGGACATTCTACAGACGCACTGAGCTTTGAGTGAACTTGAGAATGCATCCCAGGGCCAGAAAGGCATGCCAGGGCAAGGATGTGGCGAGAGACTTGATTTACTTTAAAGAGTGACTAGAAACCACTAGAAGATTGTAAAGAACTTTTTAAATACATGTGTATACATGCCAATTTCAACACACACACAAGACAGGGGAGAGGATGAAGAAACGTAAGAGAAGAGAAGGGAGGTCGATGAGAGAAGAGCAGAGAAGGACCATAGGAGTTAGGTTATTCTTGTGTCATATTTTAATGAGAAGGGATAGAGTAGCCTTGGGTTCTAGTAGAAGTAAAGCGCTCCAGACACACTCAAACTGCACTTGGAATTTCATGATGGAATAGAGACAGCAAGAGAGATGTTAGGTTTGAGCACATAGGTGGAGAAGAACAGGTGCGAAGGAATGAGGATCAAGATTCTGTGTCAAGGTCAGAGATGTTGCTCAGTGGTCCATGGTTCTCTGGCCTTTGCACACAGGCCCTGGGCTCAATCCCAAAAAAAGCTTTTTTTTTTTTTTTTTGGTGTGAGGGTGAGGGTTAGTTTTGAATGTTATGGTTCTGTTATTTATTACCTATGGACTATTAGAGAGATGTTTTCAGTGCCTCATATACAAAATGGGCATGGCAATTATATATAAAAAAGTAAATAAATTAATACTCCTGAAACTCTTAAAACATGATTAGCCACCTATAATTTCTTGGTAGAGGCTAGCTGTAGCAGCAACGTTGTAATTATTGCTATTGTAAGAGTTATACCTTCTCTCTCTCTCTCTCTCTCTCACACACACACACACACACACACACACACACACATTTAAATGAAATGTTTTTTTTTTTCCTAAAGATTTATTTATTATGTATACACTATTTGGCCTGCATGTATGCCTGAAGGCCAGAAGAGGGAACCGGATCTCATTATAGATGGTTGTGAGCCACCATGTGGTTGCTGGGAATTGAACTCAGGACCTCTGGAAGAGCAGCCAGTGCTCTTGACCTCTGAGCCATCTCTCCAGCCCATGAAATGTTAAATAGACTCACTCCCACAATGCGGAGTGAGTCTGGAGTTAGAAAAGTCAGGCTAGAGATGAACCTTGGTAGTTGTTGGCATAGAGATGAGCATTTGAAAGCATAGCACTAGGTAAGATTGCCTAAAATTCCACAGCTAAAATCTGACTGCGTCCAGTGATACTGAGAAGTAAGAGTAAGAACACATGACCCCTTGTTTTGGCAAAGGGTAAACTGTTGTCTCCTGGACAAGAACCATTCCACAGAATGGTAGCAATTAATGCTGTGTCGGAGTGGCAGGAGACAATGCTAGGTTAAAAAGAATGGAGCCGTAGCTGGGGAGGGTTGAGGCCTTGGAGTGTCTTGGGAAGCCATTTTAATGTGGATCTATAAGAACAATTGCATGCTAATTGGCTAATTGGGATGATTAAGTAGAGAGGGAGAATTTTATGGTATGGGAAAGGAAATAGTAAGAACTAAGTGAGTAGGCAGAAATGTATGATCCAAGAGAGACTTTGAAGGGTTCAGAGGTTGTTCTTCCATTGTGAAATAAACCAGAACACAGACCAGCTGCAAGTGAGATATGGCCGATTTGATCCTAGAAAGATAATTCTTTGTTAATTCTACACTTTTATCATCTAACCCCAGAGTAGGCAAGAGTGTCTATGGGAGAGGAAATGACGAGCATCTTTGTTTTATGTTAGTTTTCACCACAGGGTTTGCACCTTAGTTTCCAGATGCTCAGAGAACCATGAAGTCTGATTCTGGACTCTACATTCAAGAAGGAAAGCTAATACTACCTGTGTTTTCTTCTTCCTTCTTCTTCTCCTCCTCCTCTTCCTCCTCCTCCTCTTCTTCTTTTTTTTTTTTCTCCCTAAGAGAAAAATTCTTTATGCACACACAAAAAAAATGAGATTGGGTTTTATTCCTGGCAAAAATCTAGAGTCAGTAACCAGGGGATTTATGAGCATTTAAGAAGTGCATAGCACTAATAACCAATTTGACTTGTTATTCTCCTCTGTAAGTAGATTAATCTCTTAGGGTTTTGTTGTTGGAAAATTGGAGGGTCCCCATAGGCAAAGTTTATTCTTGAATTTGGTCTAGTATTTGGCGGAATTTCTCTTGCCGTTTGGTAGATAAGAAGGGCCATCTTAGTGTCTCTCCTTGTAAGATACTGATGGGATGATGAAATTACATTTATAGTGCTGGCACTTAAATTGGTGGTATCCACTCATTTGCCAATAGGGTGGGTATCACAGAAGTTTGGATTTGGCTCAGTCCTCCCAGGAAACCCAGATAAAAACATAATAGGGCAGTGGAGAGAGTGAACATAGGCTATGAGAAAGAGGAAAGAGGAGAGGGAGGACCCCACATCAGAAACAACTTGCTCTGGAGGTAGAGGTGAGAAGTCACTCAGGCAGGGAGAAGCCTGCACCCCAATCACCTCTTCAAGATCCAATCCCCAGTGCCTCACCTTGACCTTGTGTTTCCGCAGAGCTACAGAGGGCAGTCTGACCATAGCAGTCCTGTCTGAAGCACCTTGTGATGTTCATCTGTCAGACATGGAAATCATTAATCTTTGCATTCTGTTCTGCCCTCGTCTTACCCTGCCACACTTGGAAGCAGCCTTCAGGAGACCTGAAGTAGCTGCTGTCTGGAACTCAATTCCTTTGAAGGGGCCTACTTACCTTTTGCAAATACATGAAAGTACTTCATTTATGCAAATAGTGGGCAATAACACTTCCATAGTGTCCAGGAGAAACGTTCTCTCAAACCTTACACTGTTCATTAGAAACACACTGTGAAGGTTAAGCTGCAGTTAAGTGTGCAGCTCTATCCTGTAATCAGGTAAGACTCACCTTCTTGTGTTGCATGTCATTAGAGAAGGCTGACCTGAGAAGATGTAGTTAGTATTTCCTTTATGAAGTGAAAACAGGTCTTTGTGGGTTTTCTCTCCTTTTTGTTAGTTCTCTATTACATGTAATTACCTTTACTGTTAACAGTTTTTTGTGAGACCATTATAATTTATCTTTCCACTATATTCATAAACTCACAAATCCTTTGACACACAGGCTAGAAAATCAAAACTGCAGCTCTTGAATCTGCTGGGATCCCTTTGCTGCTGCTGGAGAGGTAGCTTTTCTGTGATTGGTTAACTAGCGAGCTCATGGCTGTTTTGCTTCCAGAGTGTGGACTTTTCTCCACTCATGCTGTGCACTGGAATCATGTGGACCGAGTGCCTAGGACCTGCCTCCAAGTCTGACTGGTTTGTGGTAGGACTCCTTGCCGCCAACAGTTCCGTGTGTGTTAAACTTCTGTGATGAGCAGCTAAAGCTGAACAGTGTTGCCTGGCGGGTATAGAGGCACAGGGGTTCTTGATTTGTCCACAGAAAACCCCCGTGAGCATGGATGGGCAGGGCAGAACCTGCTGGCTGATGTGTAGGATACAGACTGCACCTGGGAGATGGAGCTTCATGCAAGGAATCCTGGGTCCTTGCAGGCTGGGTGGACTCCTAATCCAGACAGCTCATCAGACATCTTTACTATTTCCTGCAGCCCCCATCCTGCAGTAGACTTGAAGCAACTCTTGATGGCAGCCCCCTGCCTCCTGGGGGTCCATTATGATTCTCTTTTCATAAAGACATCATTGATGAACTGAAGCTTCTGGACGATCTAACATTAAATAATATGTACCAGCAATGGCGAACTAGATAGAGCTCCTCTTTCTCTCCCCTCTCTTTAGGTGTACCTTGAGTTTAGAATCCCAGAGCTGGAAGGATTCCTAAAGTGTTGAGCTTCTGAAACCTACAGAAGTTAAATATGCTGCTTAATGTCATGCTAGTGGGGGTTTAGTTTTGTTGTGTTTTATGCAGTGCTGGGGATTGTGCCTGGCGGACACTCCCCCACTGAGCTGTGTCCCTAGCTCTTCAGTTGTGTTTTAAGTATTAGACCTAAGAGGAATGCCCATTTTTTTTTGGGGGGGGGCTGCAAAGTCATTTCTTTTTCTGTCGTATAATGCTGTCTTCTAGTATAGTCTCCTGAATATTTGAAGTAGAATAAAATTTTTCATGGTTTGAAAAGAAACTTGACTTTCGGAAACTTCTATAACTCATTTAGATTCAAGCCTAACAGGGTGGGAGAGCTATCTAATATTTGTGATCCATAATTGACTGAGAATTCACAGTGATCTGGAGCATTGTCATCCAGCCAATTGTGGTCAATGTCACACCTTTTCAGTGTCACAGAATTTCTTATAAACTGAGTGGACAGTATGACCTTGTGGGATGAATTTCGAATGGACTGTACCATCTGCTTGCTGAGGCTTGAAATTTCTTTAAGGAAAATAAAGGTTTCCATTCTACAGTTAGAGGAGAAAAGGCTTACGATGCAAATGGTTTGGAGACATAGCTGACTGGAATTTACTCACAAGTTGCAGTAGATAAATGAATTTAAAAGTTACGGAATAACTATCTCCCTAGTTAGTGCCTCTTAGGCTCTGGTTCCTCGATACCTTCAATACTTCTTATCTCAGTGAATTGACATAAACGGTGAAGTGGAGGTTGGGCCTGGGTGTGTAGATCAGTGGGTGCGAGGTTTGCCTAACAGAGGTGAGACGCTACTTCAAGTGTCAGCACCACAGACACAGACACACACACACACACACACACTACTAAAACAGTAGAGGCAGAAAAGGTGGCATGTACCTGCAGTCCTAGCTGCTGTGGAGACTGAAATAGGAGGATCACTTGAGGTTAGGAATTTGAGGCCATTCTGAGTGACATTAGGGACTCATGTCCAAAACCATACTAAACAAAAGCCATGCACACACATGTATATAATACATACCCCCATATATGATTATATACTTACATGTATGCTGTACACACACAAACACACACCAGATAGACAGCCAATATTATTTACACTTTTTTTTTAAAGATTATTTATTTATTGTGTATACATTGTTCTGCCTGCATGTACGCATTCACGCCAGAAGAGGGCACCAGATCTCATTGTAGATGGTTGTGAGCCACCATGTGGTTGCTGGGAATTGAACTCAGGACCTTTGGAAGAACAGCCAGTGTTCTTAACCTCTGAACCATCTCTCCAGCCCTATTATTTACACTTTGAAGATAAAGAAACCAAGCTTCTGAAATGTCAAATAGCTTGTCCAAGGATGTATAGCTAATAGATAAAAGAGCTGTGCCTTGCGTGGACTGTGACTTACACTATTTAATAAAAATATAATAATTTATTCATCTAAGACCAAGGAGCTTGAATTAAAATTTGAAGATTACAAGGAGAGTCTTTTAATCCATTTTGTCTGTGTTACCATTTTTTACTGTATTATTTAACAGGATTTTAATAACTTTTTTATTCTTCGACCTAGTATGTTTCAAGTTTTATTAACTATTTGGTTTCCCATTTTCAAGCCAGCATAAGAAGTTTACTTGCTGTGATCTCATTGTCCCTCATATGCTTGACCTCTGGTGGCTATTAAGTCAGGGAGGACTTAATGGAAAGTCTGGTGTGCACTAATTGGGTAGCCAGATCACAGTGTCTGAGACAGGGTTCCAGCTGAGGTGCTCTCAGGGGTCATCTTTTGGGATGCTAGCTCTTCACAGATTTCTAGGTCTTAGAACACTACGCTGAGGTGCTCTCAGGGGTCATCTTTCGGGATGCTAGCTCTTCACAGATTTCTAGGTCTTAGAACACTGCGCTGAGGTGCTCTCAGGGGTCTTCTTTAGGGATGCTAGCTCTTCACAGATTTCTAGCTCTTAGAATGCTACACTGAGGTGCTCTCAGGGGTCATCTTTCTTTAGGGATGCTAGCTCTTCACAGATTTCTAGCTCTTAGAATGCTACGCTGAGGTGCTCTCAGGGGTCATCTTTTGGGATGCTAGCTCTCACAGATTTCTAGGTCTTAGAACGCTACGCTGAGGTGTTCTCAGGGGTCATCTTTCGGGATGCTAGCTCTTCACAGATTTCTAGGTCTTAGAACGCTACATCCATGCTCTTTGGCTGACTATTTCACATTTATTTTGCCAAGAACTATGGTTCTTATTCTTATCAGGCAAGCATGCCTTTTTTGAAAGAAATATGCAGTGCCCTTTATCCTAAATAAAGCTCATATGAAATATGACCTTTTCCTAAGTCAATATAATGCAGCTTTTTTAGTGGAATCTTAGTAGACTAAATTTATAAAGAAACATATAGGTGTCACACGCCTTTAATTCCAGCACTTGGGAGGCAGAGGCAGGCTGGTCTCCGTGAGTTTGAGGCCAGCCTGGTCTACAAAACAAGTCCAGGATAGCCAGGCTCTGTTACACAGAGAAACCCTGTCTCAAAAACCAAAAAACAAACAAAGTAAGTTCTATTTACTATTTTATTTTTGTGTGTGCTGGCTATATCACAATGAAAAGGGAGGGTGAATAAATCAATATTATGGTCTGGCTGTGCTGTGAAGGAGAAATGAAACAAATGAATTAGACTGGAAGACTGAATTGTATATAGCAGCCTTGCACTGTGCCCCTCAGGTGACAGCCACCTCTATGGGATCCTCTGCTTTGGAAACTACTCACCATATGGATTTTAAACCATTTGATCCCTTGGTTTTGTTTAACTGTTTGAGAAGTTACTTCTTAATGATATTTAAAATTTGTGATTTATACATAGTAACAATGCATGTTTATGGTCCAGTAACATTTCCAGATAGAATAGTAGTCAGTGAACAGACGAGGATAAGTGGGGTCTGTGACAGCTACAGAAGCTACAGAAGCATGTTTTGTGTGTGAACATTCAAAATCTTCTCTACGGTTATATTACAACCAGAGCACCTTATTGTGCTGTAAAGCCTGAGACGCTTTCTCCAGCCCCCCTGCCCTCCTTTGCCCTACCAGCCAGTTTATACTGTGCTTCTTCATGCCCTTCCCAGGCTCTGGTAAGCAATATCGCAGTCTCTCTTTGAGATCAGCATTGATCTTCTACAAATAAGTGAGACTATGTGATATTTGGTGTCTCTGTGCCTGACTTATTTCTCTTGGTACCTTTCAGTTCCATCTGTACTGCTGCAAATGGAAGGATTCCATCCCTTTTGGGGGCTACATAATACAACATTGTGTTTATATACCACAAGAACTATTTCTTAATTAGTCATTCTGAGTCCCCATGCTGTATCCTGAGCTCATTAGCACTGATCCAAAGTGTAAACCGGAACTGGTCATTATTTCCAGCAGCAGACATTCATATTTTTGGCTAAGCTTTTGGCATTTTATATTTGTAGGCGCCCTTTCCTTATTTCTTTTGCATTATTGATGTACCCTGTATTTGTCATTAATGAACTTAATTACTTACTCCATTGATAATTTTGCTTTGAATTTCCAGCCTCTGACTAACGCCTTACTGTTTGACATCATCACAGAATCTACCTGAGTTATTTGTAATCTGATTGTTGGTTACAGGTGCGCGCGTTCATGGCTAGTATCCTAGGGTTCCAAGATCACAATCATCTGAAATCTGGTTGTTGGTCACAGGTGAACACATTCATGGCTAGCTAGTATCCTAGAGCTCCAAGATCACAAACATTTGCAATCTGGCTGTTGGTTATAGGTGAACATGTTCATGGCTAGTATCCCAGTGCTCCCTGATCACAAGGGCCATGTACAGATGTCTTGGAGATATACTGTTTCCTTTATAGAACAGCCTAAGACACATTGTGGTCATGGCTAGTATCTTAGTCCTCCCTGATCACAAGGGCCATGTACAGCTGTCTTGAGGGTAAACAGCCTCAGATGTGATGTATAAAGGAGAACCTGAAGTCAGGTTTAAAAATCATAAGCCCATTCATAAATAAGAATAAAATACAAAACCAAACAACTCAGCTTGGAGTGTAGCTCAGTGATAGAGTTTCTGCCTAGCATGTGCAAGTTTCTGCCCAGAGTTCCCAGCATTGCAAAGCTTAAAGAAAACAAAAATCCACAGAAGCATATATCCAGAAGTAAACAAATAAAAACAATCTTATCTTCTAAAGCTGCAAGTATTTTCTAAACCATTCTAGGATTTTCATTAGATATACATCAAGACATCATTAACAGTCTTAAACACTGCCCAGTCTTAAACCTGTGACTTTTGAGGTGTGGGTATGGTAGAATGTGGCAGTTATAATAGCTGCGTGATAGTCACTCCTTTTGATGAAATGAGAAGTGTTCACAGAGGATCACAGCACAGGTACGGCATTCAGTTCAGTTGCTGCTCATGCGTCAGGTACCTGACAAGAACCAACTGGAATGAGGACGAGCACTTGGCTCACAGTTCAAGGGAACACAGTTCAGCATGGTGGGGAAAGTATGGTAGTAGGATCAGGAGGTGCCTTATCACGTAAATTTGCAGTTAGAAAGCAGGAAGTAGGATAAGACTACAAAGCCCAAAACCCACCTCTAGTGACCCACTTCCTACAGTGCAATTCCATAACTTTCCCCAACAGCTCTACCATTTGAGGATGATGCTCAGATCATTGAGTCTATAGGAGTAGTTTCCCGTTCCACCCACATCTGCAGAGGAGTTTCATAACATGTGAGCGGCACTGTCTCTGCCCAACACAAATGATTCCATCTGTTTATAAAGCATCAAGACAAATGCCCTGTAGAGCTGTGTGAGTTCTGGATGTTGGTCACTATAGTCAAGACACAGAATTTGTCCATTTTAGTGGAAATCTTGTTTTCTTGGTCTTATAAATTATTGAAGCCTTCTACTCACAGAAAAATTAAAAGCTTAGAGGATTTCTTTTCAGGGAAGTGAGATATTGTGAATGGCTTTCCAGAGTTTATAAATGTATAAGTACTTTGGTATGAATCTGCTATAAGTATTTCAGGTCTAGTGTAATTAATTCACATTCCCCCATTGTTTGGCTCTTGGTGTTTGTTGAAAAGAACCACAGAAAATGTTAAAATATTTTAAAGCACTGGTGTTTTTTGTTTGTTTGTTTTTTGGTTTTTCAAGACAGGGTTTCTCTGTATTCCTGACTATCCTGGAACTCCCTCTATAGACCAGGCTGGCCTTGAACTTACAGAGATTCATCTGCCTCTGCCTACTGAGTGCTGGAATTAAAGGCATGTGCCACCATGCCTGGCCTTAAATCACTGTTTTTAAGTCTTTCAAAATTAGTATTTTTAATATTCCTTCTGGACTTAGGCCAATCTCAGATTATGTATCAATGCTAGAGTGGGGTCATGTAGGTGCTCTGCTATCGAGCCACATCCCAGCCTCCGATTCTTCTAGTAACAATGAATTTGTTCTAAGGAGGTCAGCTCACAAGGTCTCATCAATGAGATGTGTAAACATTTCCAAGATTTTTATAACATCATCCTTGATGTATAATTCACATATCATGTATTCTATCTGTTTAAACTATACAGTGCAGTGGTTTTTAGTATTTGGCCTTTTGATTGACGTGTGTGTGTGTGTGTGTGTGTGTGTGTGTGTGTGTGTGTGTGTGAAAACGCATGACCAAGTATGTGCTCTATTCTCATGTTTACACTAGTTTATATTTTGTTACTGTAAAAAATGCTGAGAAGCTTCATACTTCATTGTTTTAGTTTATTTGTTTTTTTATTAATAAATTTATTTATTTGTTGCTTCAGGTTACATCTTCATCATATTGTCCTCTTTCCCCCCTTTCCAGCCCCGCCCTCCCATCCTCTACCCCCTAACCCTTCTATCTTGCTCCTCTGGAGTGGAGTGTCCCTACGTAACAGTCCCTTGCCCCAGTTCAGAAGTCATATGAGGGCCAAGAGCCTCTTCATACACTGGGGGCCTACAAGGCAGTACCACCAGTGAAAAGTGTCTCATTGCTAGAGAGGGAAAACTAAAAAACAGACCAACAAATAAACAAAAACAAAACAAAAAAGTCTGTGTCCATGTTCCCTTTGGTGTGTTGGTTGTAGTACAGATATCCTGTACTATATGGCTAAAATCCTACTATAAGTGAATAGATGCCATGTGCATCCTTCTGAGTCTGGGTTAGCTCACTCAGGATGAGTTTCTCTAGTTCCATCCATTTGGCTGCAAATTGCATAATTTCATTGTTTCTGTTAGCTGAGTAATATTCCATTGTGTAGATATACCACAGTTTTTTAATCCATTCTTCAGTTGAGGGACATCTGGGTTGTTTCCAGTTTCTAGCTATTACAAATAAGGCTGCTATGAACATAGATGAGGAGACTTCCTTATGATTCCGTGAGGAGTCATTTGGATGTATACCCAGAAGTGGTATGTCTGGGTCCTGAGGCAAAGCTATTCCAAGATTTCTAAGATATCGCCATACTGACCTCCATAGTGGTTGCACAAGCCTGCACTCCCACCAGCAATGGAGGAGGGTTCCCCTTTCTCCATACCCTCGCCAGCATGTGCTGTCATTTGAGCTTTTGATCTTAGCCATTCTGACAGGTGTGAGATGGAATCTCAGAGTTGTCTTGAGTTGCATTTCTCTGATGATTAAGGATGTTGAGCATTTCTTCAGGTGTCTCTTGGCCATTAGGGATTCCTCCTTTGTCAATTCTCTATTTAGCTCTGTCCCCCATTTTTTGATTGGATTATTCTTAGTTTATTTGTACAATTTTGAAGGCTGAATGTCCAGGTAGAACCACATGGTTCTGGTGAATGTCCTCTGTCTGAGTCACTTTATAGTGGATGACATCCTGAAAGGAATGCATTAGAAAAGGAGAGGTCACATGGCCAGACAGTAAGGCAGGATGGCTAGGCTTGTTCTCTTTGATAACGACTCTGGCATGAAACTTACTCAGAGTCTTATAGGAATTGCCTCCATTTCTTCCAAGGGTAGAGTTGACAGGAAGACTTAAGCTTTACCTCATAAAGATCTTACCATCTTCTAATATTACCACTTTAGGGATCAAGCTTGTAGCACTGAGGCCTTTGGGAGCCAATCACACTTAGACACTAGTACTCTTCCTTCACTTCATGTTTCCATGGTCTATCCACGTTGAAATGTGTATATTATTTCATTCCTTTTATAAGTAATATTCTACTTTATTAATATATCCCATTTTGCCTATACATTCATTAGTTGAATGGAGATTGTTCAGAGCTTGAGACCTTTGATGGGTTAGTTGTTAGGAATTGCTAAGAATTATTTCCTATAATCAGCTCCTTAAAATGATAATTAGCAAATAGAAAAAGGTGTCCTAATCCATTTTGGATAGCCTTTCCTGTGATCATAGAACACAGGCAAAACTTAGATCTCCATACACCTCCCCAAATCAGGATGTCATTGAGCCTCCAGGATGTTGGGAGGGCAAGCAGAGGACATGGGCCCCTGTGGTACTGAATTAGAAAAGAGACAAAGTCTACTCCTAAGGAGTTTATTAGCACCACATTAAGGGACATGTTGCACTGCTCCTAAATAAAGACAAATCCATCCACAAATACCTCATGAAAATGGGTCTAGTGTTCTGTAGCCCTCCTGGCTTAACAGTGTTTAATACACTCACGTGTTCTGAACCGTACATTCTCATTCGGGGTTGGAGAGAACTTAATCCTCTTTTCTTTAGAGTAGACTCTAGGGCCTTTCCCATGCTAAGCACACAGGCTCTCACCGAGCTGTCTCCCTAGACCAGCCTAGAAATTAATGTTTTTATTATATGAAGTACAGAAATGCATAAAAGTGATATATGGAAAAATATCTTAAAAACCCTCTTTAGGCTATTGTGGTGGCTCATGTAACCCTAGCACGAAAGAGTGGAGGCAAGAGGGTGCATAGTCAGGACCAGCCTGGAATGTATAGGGAGACCCTGTATCAAACAAAGCAAAGCAGTCTCTTTACATAGCAGTAATGGAGGAGAGATTGGGAAGTCCACTTGCTCTCCACTCATTCATGCATGCATTCTCTGCATCTTACCACTCCTTTTCTAGCCCCTTCTTTCTCTTTGCTTGGAGTGGGAGAGCCAGGTGAAAGTGGAAGAGAGGAGACATGGACAGGATTCATTCGTGTAGATTATTCCCCGCTGTCTGATTTGTAAATGGATGGCCTCATATACAATTAGACCATTTCTACATCTGAGTCTCCGCACATTTACATGATGGTTGTGCACCCTCCACATATTTCTCCTGTACTTAGAGTCAGAAAGAGTGATTTTGTATAATTTATTTCCCTTGGAAGGCTCATCTCATACCAACACTTTTGTTTCATCAAGATCCTTTATATTTTCCCCTTAAATTTCCAATGCAGTTAAATCTGACTCTTTATGGGCCATAAGCAAAGACATAAATGATAATAGAAAAAAAACATTCTTCAATTATAGGAGGCAAGAGTTCCTGGGTGCAGTGATCAGCTGCCTGCCTTTCCCATGGCAAAAGCTGGTAACAGATGACTTACAGGTTTGTATTCTCTCTCCCTCTCTCTGTCTCTCGGCCCCGTCTCTGTCTCTATCGTCTCTCTCTCCCTCTCTGTCTTTGTCTCCCTTTCTCTGTCTCTTTCTCTCTCTGTGTGTCTCTGTTTCCCTCCCTCCGTCCTTCCCTTCCCACCATTTGTGTATGGTTTGTGTGCATGCGTGTGGAGACCAGAGAACAACCTAGGTGTCATCCTCAGGAGCAAGGTCCCCTTCCTTTGAAACAGTGTCCATTGGCCTAGGGCTCTCCAAGTCACCTAGACTAGCTGTCAAGTGAGCTCCAAGGATCCTGCTGTCTCTAGCCTTCTTAGCACACATCTGTAACCAAAAATTTTATTAAACTATATTTATTAATACCTACACACCTATTACCTAAGAACCAATCTTAACCCTTTTGAAAGGGTACCAAGCCATGGGTCCTTGTGAGAAACTGGTCAGCCATTTGTTTGCAATCAACAATCACTCAGTGGAAACCGGGCTCTGGCATTGTTATGGCAACTTCAAGTTGGTTCACCTTCCTCTCGGCCTGTGTTGCTGCTATCCATGGACTTGTGCAACCAGCTTGGCTCAGCCTCTCAGCTTGGGGTTGGCTTCCTCAGTCAGCCAAGACTGTCAAACTTACATGGTGCAGATGCTGTGCCACTTGGCCTAGTCTTTGGTGTCACCACTGGCAGTTGGCATATGCTTGCCTGGCGTGAGGCCTCTAGCAAGTCCCTGGCTTCCTCAGGCTTCCTCAGGCATGCCCCTCGGCAGGACTCTGTCTCTGCAGTCTCCTTACAGCCTGTTCCACGACCCCAGAACGTGTATGCCTTGCACCTCGCTTACTTGCTTGGAGGTTGTGGCAGGTCTTATGCCACGCCTCTTCTGCCAGCCCAAGCTTGCTCTTTAAAGGTGCTCCTTCCTGTGGCCTTCCTTGGCCTTATTGGGATTCCCTGTGGCAGGAGCCTCTCTCTCTCTCTCTGACTCTGGCTCTTAGTTTATGTGCAGAGGCTTTTGTCCACCTACTTCTTACCACCTCAGGGCCAAGGGTTTTCTCCTGAAGGCTCGCAGCTGACTACTGTACTTGCACAGCTCCACTTGAGGCCCACCTTTCAGTCAGTGCAGCCTTGGCTCCAGCAAATGGCACATGCTGCTTCACACTTTATCATCTCTTGAATGAATTCTTGGGCTCCGCCCCCACATCTTTAAATAGGGTGTTGTCTCTTGCTATTTCTTGTGGTAACTCACAGCTCTCAGGCTCTCTTGAGGTCATTGGCCACACCCTTCCACAGGGAACTCTCTCATGGTCTCTGGAGCCATACCCTCAGGACACTGTCTACTTGTCTCCCATGGGGGCTCAGCCCACTTCCGCTCCCATCTTTTAGTGTCTCTCAAAATGAGGCAGCATTTAACAGCTGGAAGCAGTGCTAAGCCAAAAGCCTTTTTTTGGTTTCCTGGGCTTTCAGATGCCTTCTCAGTGGTTACCTCAGGACCATGCACTGCCAGGTGTTTCCCACAGGTACAAGGCTTGAAGTGGACTTGGAATTCCCTTTAAAGAGTGCGTTTCAGCCGGGCGGTGGTGGCGCACGCCTTTAATCCCAGCACTTGGGAGGCAGAGGCAGGCGGATCTTTGTGAGTTCGAGGCCAGCCTGGTTTACAAAGCGAGTCCAGGACAACCAGAGCTGTTAAACAGAGAAACCCTGTCTCGAAAAACCAAAAAAAAAAAAAAGAGTGCGTTTCAGAAGCCCCCACATAATCACTACAAACACCATCATGCTTGCATGCTCACAGTTATTCTGGGGATTGAGTTTAGCACTTTGCCAAAGGAACCACCTCAGCTTCTTGATTATTTTGTTTTAACCTTTACCTTTGCTGGTATGATTGGTTACTCAAATGCTGCTTCATGTTGTAAAAATCAGCAAAGTGAAAAGTCAATAAAACCCTATCTTCATATGCGTATTTACTCAGCCAATACCAACTGTCTTTATTTATGTACTGGAGCACAGAGGTGAGGAAAATGAGGCTTCACCCTCTAGGGATTACATTCTAGGCAGAGGATATAAAATAAAGAAAAACAAACAAATAGACTTTTTAGTCAGATAGGTACAAGTGGGATGCCCAGATAAGTCTTTGGAGTGCAGATAGAAGGCCAGGTGAAAGTCCTCAATAATACTTGAATTTAAGGAACAGACAAAAGGAAGAGAATCATATACAAAAAAGAAAGATCCTTCGAGGAAGAGGCAAGGAGAAGAAAGAGAAAGACTGTCAGAAGAATGGGGCTGTAAGTCAGAGTAACAACAGCAGTCAGCCAGCGGGTATGAGCAGTGTGGAGCAGATCCAGCAGGGTGAGGTGGGGTGGGGAGTAGGCCAATGGCAGCTGCAGAGATCACTGGAAGGACAGTGGAGATTGATGGGAAGGGAAGAAAAGAGAAAGGGCAGTCAGTGCTTAGAGGGAGGATGTAGGTCTTGTTTTTCCCTCCCTCCCTCCCTCCCTCCCTCCCTCCCTCCCTCCCTCCCTTCCTTCCTTCCTTCCTTTCTTCCTTTCAAATAACACATGCTTAGTGGAAGATGATAGATTCACATCAGCAGGGCCCTATGACCTGCATCTTCCATTATTCAAAAAAGTAGTAAAATTTATTGGTAGGGCCTCTGTTAGCTATTATTTTTGAGATGAGGTGAACAAAGAGAGCTGTAAAAACTATACAATAGCTGCTGGGTGACCCACAATTATGGATGTCTCTCTGTTCTAGACAGGAAGGGTCTTAGAGCTTGCCATCAAGGAATCCGTGTGGAATAAGCACCTTGAGAAGCACAGATCACCAATTACTAATGGCGGTGTTCTCGCAAACAGTAAATTTAGTCTGTCCTTCCCAGGGACACACAGTCCATGCCTTGTAGAACAGTAATCAGCAGAACATCCAAGTTCACGAAAGCGTCTGTGAGTGCCCTGAGGAGAGTAGATGCTAATACTATTATGGTAGCATAATACCAACAGTAGCAGTGGTCAGGTGACCCAGTGGGATCTGTACACTCACTCACTCAGTCTGCA
>CAJQZJ010000247.1:6276785-6306346 GCA_907164525.1 Lophiomys imhausi | reverse complement strand
CTGACAATAGTGTCAGTCTAGCCTCTTCACGCTCTGACAGTAGTGTCGGTCTAGCCTCTTTACTTGTGCAGAATTCCCAAGGCATTTGCCAAGAACCCTCTGTCATGAAACAGTGACTCTTGATTATGGCTGCATGTTCCTCCCATTATTTTCTTCAGAAGCTATTACTTTACTCTTTCATTTTTATTCAATATAAGTTGATTCTGTGTGTTTTTATTGTGGTTTGTTTTCAAATTCCCTTCTAAAGTTTGACTAGAAGGACAGAGGCTTGGGGTGAGTCCGAAGAACTACCTTCACGTTTTGGTAGGCATGTCTTCATGGCAGTTGTTGGTTGGGAAGATAAAGGGGTATGTTGGGTGGTTGGGTGAATGGCTGACCAGACATGCATTGTGTTGGGTCAGGCACATTACTCATCTGTGAACTTCAATTTCCAGTGTGTAGAATGAGGATGAAATGGGAGCTTTTATGAGAATTTGTAAGCTGTGGCATGTAAAGTGCCTGGTACAGTCCTCAGTGTTTGCAGACTCTCAGTTGGGACTCATGCCGCCTTCCTGGCTGTTAGCCTGGCTCAAACAGGACTTTTCTGTGCCTGTGGGTGATGTCACTTCATGCAGAAGTGTGTGGCCTATCACTCCCAAGAACATACTCCTTAGCTGTGCTTCCTTGCTTCACTTTCCAGTCAGCCAAAGCACTGGGGCCTACTTTCTGCTCCTCTGATGGGATTTGTTTAGTCCTCATGCAATCAATTGCCCTAACTCCCTCCTTTTCTTTGATGATGCTGATATATATATATATATATATATATATATATATATATATATATATAAATTTTTATAGGAAAAATGTTATACAATATATTTTGATCATGTTTTTCCTCCCCCAAGTCCTCAGATTCTCCCACCTCCCCATCCACCCAACTTTATTTTCTCTCTCGCTCTTTAAAAAACAAACAAACAAAAAACCCCCAAGAAATAAACAGACACAATAAACCTCACAACAGCATGAAAACAGAAGCCAAAATAATATAAGCAAAAAACAAACAAAGCAATAGGAGACAAAAGGTCTACAGAAAAATCATTGAGATAATTTTGTGTTGGCCAATGATTCCTGAGCATAGGACTTACGCTAGTGTGTGTGTGGTTTATATGTCCAGTGAGGCTCCATTGGAGAAAACTAATTTTCCCTTAGCCAGCAGGTATCAGTTGCAGGTAGTTTCTTGGATGGGGTGGAAGCCCATGTCCACTTCACCTTTCCACTGCTGAGACCCCATCTGGCTTGCACATGTGCAGGCTCTGCGCTTGCTGCTCTGTGCTTGCTGCCACGTCTCTGTGGTCCATCTGTATCAGTTCTGTTGTGTCTGGAAGCCAATGTTTCCTTGGAGTGAGCCATCACATCTGCCTCATAGAATCTTTCTGCCTCCTCTTCTGTAGAGATCTCTAAGCCTTGAGGGAGAAGGATTTGATGAAGACACCCCGTTTAGAACCGAGTGCTCCGAAGTCTCTCTCACTTACTGCTCATGGTTCAGTTGTGGGTCTCTATGTTAGTAGATGTTAGTTCCCATCTATTTTAAGAAGCTTCTCTAATGATGGCTGATTGAGACATTGATATTTTTCAATTGTTGCTTGATATTTTTTCAATTATTGCTTGCTTCCTCAGCGTGGTGATGCACCACCAGGGCTAGTTCCTCACCTAACCACGCTTTTGCCTTGCCAGGGTCTATGTGCTGAGGAAATAACTTGCTTCTAGGAAGCTTTTCCTCTAAGAGCTCCTTTTAGGATTTGTCTTGCTGGGTTATGTTTGATGCCCTGCCAGGAAGTGGTGGTTTAGATGATGTGTCCTCATTTTTTTTTCATATGATCTTCAGAGTGATCTGTCTGGGAAGAATATGATGCACTCCACAAATAGACTGTCTAGAGTATCCAAATGTTGAGTTGAGTGGCCTGTTAAACAGGCCCGTGTCAAAAGTGATGAATAGTTTTTGTGGATTTTGAGCGAGTTGCCAATCGATAGACTCCTGTTTAATGAGAGAGGCCCTACAAGAGGAGCAGAAGCCCAGCTGCCTGTGTGGGAGCCACCTGCCTTTTCTCTTTACTTCATTTTCTTGCTAATGAAGGAACCAATTGGTTTAGAGCGATCAATGCTGACCTATTAGGATCAGACATTGTTTTGGTGTTGCCAAGGCAATTAAATTCAGCAGGGCAAGGATTAGTGAGAGAAAGCATGTGGGGGAAAAAGAAACAAGGGATGTTTTATTCAGAAACAACCTTCCTTGGTGTTTGAGGTATAAAAAGGATTAGTTAAAAAAAAAAAAGAACTAATCATTAGAGCATTTTCCTTCTTGGTAAAATAATCAGAAGATTTGTTGGCATGTGTTTTTAGACTTGGGGAGATAGGAAGCTCTGCCCAGGTGATCCAATTCAAGGAACATACTTTTGTTATTGTCCTCTGCCCTGTTTTAGGCTGTGACTTAGCTAAAGAACGTTCTCTCAGACTCTGTGCATCTAGTTACAGGTACTGTGATCCACATATGCTAAGTTGTCTTAAGCAGCAATGATTTAACATAGCATAGCCCAAGTCACATAGCATCAGCACACACTGGGATCCAGAAGCTGGTAACTGTTAGTTACTGAAGGCTTGGTACAGGACAAAACCCATGAGTGAATCAGCTTGGTGCACATTCTCCCCCTAATCTCAAGTCCTCTGGATTGGTGCCTTCCACTGAGGCATACAGTTGACATTTGAAAAAATAAACTGTCAGTCACTGGGCACATCTAGTGATTAGAGGTTGGATCTTTAAAAATGAGTAAGATTTTAAGAATTGGTTTTCTAGGGTTAGGGAAGGAATAGGAGCCAAACACATAAAACAGACAATAAAGTAACTTAAAGAGACCTTACTCAAGTAGAAGACATGTACTTAAAACAAACTCTTAGATTTCATAGACCTTGTGATTTTCAGAAATAATTTTGTTACATGAAGATAATGATATCATTGTTGTTCCATAACCAAAGTTAGAATGGATATAATCTTGGCAAAGGCATGACAATTCTTTAAATGACTTCTATTTTGCAGTATTTGAAGTCTCTGCAGTTCTTTCTGCTGTTTACAGGGACATAGTCCTGGACCTAATGGCTTGTTCCATGTAGGATATCTCCCATAGACTTTGTCTATAAGATTGCCTTTCATTGCTGATGGCCTGCCAAGGAAGTAACAGAAATTACTGCTGCCCCTTCATAATGAGACATGAGTCCATTTAAGCAGTGGCAAGAGTTTGAATGATCCTGTGTGTGTGTGTGTGTTTATGTGTGTGTATGTGTGTGTGTGTTTATTTGTGTGTTTAAGTATCTTTTTTTTTTGTTTGGTTGGTTTTTGTTTTTGTTGTATTTTTTTTTAAGTATCTTTAACAAGAGCTATGGTAGGTTCTTCAGAATATTCCCTGGGGCTTTCTTCACAGGTAATTTATACTAGTGGTTTTAACAGCTTTTTACATAATCAACCTCACCAAAGAAGGACAAATAAATACTACAATGAGATAACCACTTCATGCTAACTAGATGGTTTTAATAAAAAAATTCTGACCAAAGAAACCCACAAAACTTCACAAATTGTTGACATTGATCTTTGTTTCCTGCCAGAACTTAAGGGTAAAACCCTGTTGCTTGAAGATACCATGTACTGTGATCATGGACTTGGAGAAGTGAAGCTGGAAACCTTCTCTGTGGCAGATAGCTTTCATAGTGTTAGAAGGTGCTATACAGGTTGCCAGGAGTCTAAAGTTTTCAGCTATCCTACTTAGTTATGGATCCTGAAAACTATGACAGCAACCAACTCGGCAAGATATGCCCAGTGGTACAGTCATAGCACAAATGTCTTGGGGGTAACCAACAGCTAATTGGTTTTTTTTTTTTTTTTGGTTTTTCGAGACAGGGTTTCTCTGAATATCTCTGGCTGTCCTGGACTCGCTTTGTAGACCAGGCTGGCCTCGAACTCACAAAGATCCGCCTGCCTCTGCCTCCCAAGTGCTGGGATTAAAGGCGTGCGCCACCACTGCCCGGCGCTAATTGGTTTTAAGACTCACTAAGTTGGAGGAAACTCATGACTGGTACTGTAAGCTTGCCTAAGAACTAATATATAGCTGGAGAGAACATAGATCCCAGGGAATTACCGACTACCATTTTAAATTGACCCTGATTAAAACTGCCTTCTGAATACCTATCCTTACACCCATGGATGACTGCAGCTAGCTCATCAGAGAAACTTTTTCTATGTAGTGGACAGAAGTTCTTAGAAGTCACAATAGGCCAAAATTCAGAGAATAAGTAGCTATGGCGTACCCTTCCCCAAATGGGACATCAACAACATACCCCTTTCCCTCCGGGCTCAGGGAACATTGAAGGAAAAGGGTCAAAAAGATATTGTAAGAGCCTGAGGATTGTGAAGACTTCTGGACATGCCAGGGATGTTGTACCATGCACCCTCAGCTGATGTGGTTTGCCTGTGTAATATCAAACCAGTGAAGTGTTCAGCTTGTATGGGGAAGGGCTCCCAAGACTCCACTCTTGCTTCAGGGGCTTCAGGCAGTCTACAGCTACTCAAGGATGTGGCCACTTGGCAGATTGCAGGTGTCAGCCTTGTACTTATGTGCATGTGGGCAACACTGATTGGACTCGGAAGGAGAAGAGGAAGACATTAATTTGAGAACTGAGGGATACCCACCCAGAAAGAGTTGAAAAGGGGACTAGCGGATGGTTATGACCCAAGTGAATGGTACTCTTGGTTGAAATTCTCAAAGAATAATTTAAAACTTTATCCAATTTGGCTTTTCATTTTTCCTTACTTTGAATAATGTGTGTAGAGTTACATTTCATACTATACTTTCCCTTTCTATAGAAAAGCTATATGACTAAATGTCATGTGTAATTCAAGATTTTCTAGTGGCCATATTAAAAAAGCAAGAAGGAAACTTAATTTTAAAAGTTTATGCACTTGTGTGCACATGTGAGTGTGTGTGTTCATACATGCATATGCTTGTGTGTACACATGCATGCAGCTTTCTACAGAGGTCAGAAGAGGGTGTTGGATCCCCTAGAACTGGTTATAGATGGTTGTGAGCCACCATGTGGGTGCTGAGATTTGAACTCTGGTCCTCTGAAAGAGCATTTAGTGCTCTTAACTACTGACCCTTCTCTCCAGCCCCAGGCTGCTTTGTTTTGTTCTTTAGAAAGGTGGTGCCTTAATTTTACCTTCTTTTTTTTTTTTTTTTTTGGTTTTTCGAGACAGGGTTTCTCTGTGTAACAGCCCTGGCTGTCCTGGACTCACTTTGTAGACCAGGCTGGCCTCGAACTCACAGTGATCCACCTGCCTCTGCTTCCCAAGTGCTGGGATTAAAGGCGTGCGCCACCACGCCCGGCTAATTTTTACCTTCTTTAGTGATGACCTTTCCCCTGTGCTTGATTCACATATGTCTCTGTGTATGTATATGCTGGTTTTTTTTTTTAAAGGCTTCATGTTGCCATTGTGAAAAAAGATTGTTAGTGGCAAGGATACTGAGAAATTGAAACCATCATAAGCTTCTGGTACGAATGAAAAAACTATATATAAGTACTTTGGAAGCCACCTAACTACTCCTCAAAAAGGTCAAACCCTTTGACCCAGAAGTTCTACCTCTTATGCTTATGAGAAATGATGAATAGGTAGACACAATATTGGTTTATTCAGACAATGAAATATCGTTGTCATTAAAAGGAATGATTGCAAATGCTGCTTCAGCATGCATAACCCTTGAAATCATTGGAGTGAGAGAAACCAGTCACAAAAGATCATACAGTGTTTGACTATCCATGAGGAACAATGCTGAGCCAGTAAATCCATCGAAGGGAAAGAGATTCGGGGTTGTTAGCACTGGTAGAACAGGAGGCACAGGTTACTTTTTGAGGTGATGAAAATGTTAGAAGTGCAGTGAGATTTGTGTTCCCATGACTACACAAGAAGCCTGTGTTCTTCAAGTGGGTGAACTGCATGAACCCCCGGGAGAGAAGCACCTCACTTTGGAAATCAGTTTCTGACTACATTAGAGAGAAGAACACGTGAGTCAACCCTGCATAGGAAAGCTAGGTTTGCCTCATCCAAAGAGTCTGGTGCAATCAGTTGTCCTGTGCCAACTTCTGGAGCTGTCTGTGACTCAAGAAAAAAAGCTCTGGGAGCCTGTAGCCCACCCACGCTGCTTAGGGGATGGGACCAGCAGAAGGCTGTTTCCAATTATTCCATTGTACCATCACAGAGAAGTTTGAGTGGCATATGATGACAATTGCTGATGGCCCACTAACCTCATATTTCATAATTACTACTAGAATCTGTTCAATATGTATGCAGCACTCTCCAGAGAAAGGAAAAAAAATCTTATTCCCAGCTTCATGACAGAAAACTGTATTTTTATTAAGAGCTGTGACTGACAATATAAATCATAAATCACCAACATGATGCTTGAGGCACCAGAATCCAGAGCAGAAATATAACCTGCAAAATGTACCATCATGGTATAGTTAAATATTCATAGTGCCCAAGATTTAAAGCAATTATGTGCCAAATCAGGGGACCTCATTTTTTTTTTTTTTAGGCAGTATCTTTTTCTTGTGAGTCTTCATGGTCTTGTGTCATATATTTATCATGTCAGCTGATGGTAACCAGCTTGGTATTTGTACGTCGGGGTGATTAGCTCTTGTAAAAGGTAGTGAGTAATTACACTACATTTTTCATAAGACATTTGTGTCACATTGAGCATGCTCATGATACCCAAAGCCACTGTCTGTGGTGCAGGTATTCAGGCATATGTGTTGGTGTGACACTGCTGTGGTAGAGAGAGGGAGTCTTCTGAAGTTTCTGGCTCTGTTTGAAATGCACAAAGGATGTGGTATTACATTTGCTTGCTTTTTGGGGTAACAATGTGTCATTAACAATTTATTGTGGCATATCAAGCCGTGAAACAGAGCAGCACATCCTGAGCATATTTCTCTGACAGACAAAGGTGCAGATCTTATGTATTGAGTTAAGGGAAATGAGACTTTCCCAGCAAGGATAAGTAGAAAGAAATTTGGCTGTGGAGGTAATATATGTCTTTAAAATGTGATGAAAATAAGTTTAAAAGGTTCTTTATTAAATTCTACTTTTATTAATTAATTTCTATACTATAAATTACCAGAGATGTCCTGCTAGTAAAAGATAGCTCAAAGATCAAGTGGAGACTTTGGTACATTACATAGCCCTAAAAGAAAATTATTCTTATTCCACTGATATTTCCCCTTTGTTTAAGGAGCTCTTTTGGCTAGTATGAAACCTGTGCTCTAACACGCCTCAGATTTCTTTCTTAAAAAAAAGATAATACACTATGAGACAATTTATTAACCCTTTTAGAAATGTAGCTTTCATAATGAGATTTTAATATTTCAGAAGTTATGAAGTTTTAACTTGAAGTGAGTTTAAATGACCTACAGCTTTGGGCTGTTGATGTTTATTAGGAACTGTCCCTTTAAGGCTAGTGCTTAGAAGGACAGTGGGCACTTTATGCAGCCCACCTCAGCCGAGGGACAGGTGGGCACTGTCCCTTTCAGAACACTGTGTTTGAAAGGGACCACGTTGAATCTATAAACACAGTAAATTTCATTTGATGTTTCCATTCAATCCATATGAATTCCGCCAGTTCAGGGGGAGATAGGGAAAGCTATTAGCCCATATGCCGAACATACACAAATAGTACAGTATCCAGGGTAAGGTGTAGAGGACAAAATGAAAATCGTAATGCATGTCTTAAGTAGTCTTTACTCCCAGATTATGCCATGTTCTCTCTCTCTCTCTCTCTCTCTCTCTCTCTCTCTCTCTCTCTCTCTCAGAACAAAATCAAACCACCATGGCAGAAGTCAAACAGGAGGAGACCCTATCTGACACCAGCCAGGCACCTCAGAGCAAGTTCACCAAATTATAATTTTCGGTCATGGACGATTTTACTAAATGTTCTGGCACAAAGTGCACATGTGAACATTTAAATCCAGATAGGCTAACAGATGACTCTTGAGCAACAGCATCATAAAACCAGATTTCACTTGAGTGAGGAAAATACTTTTTCCATCATTTTTTATTTTTCACTTGGAGATTACATTTCACTTTAGACGACAGCCCCATGGACTGTGATTAGAAAGGCATGTGAGAAGGTGGAAGTGGCGCGTCCTATCAGTGTGAGGGGAGCACATGCATTTCAAATGAGCACTGCTGCCTAGCTCTGAGACCACAGAATGCTGATGAGATGGGCCATTATTTTCCTGTCTTGGTTTCCAAGCCTCTTTGCCCACAAAGGTCTGATATGCTGTAAAGTTGCTGTCTTCCTTCTGATTCCGTGGGTGTGGGTGTGGCAGTGTGGCATCCGGGCAAGTCCTGCTCTTAAGAATCTTGGAGAGTAGTTTGTCTGTTGGCTGATTTCTCTTTTGGGCACAGATGGAACAAAATGAGTGCTCCAGTTTTAGAAGGTTTCTTTGAGATCCATATGCTGTATCTTGTAGCTGTTGTAACCTCTGCCATCCTGACCAGATCCCAGCTGCTGAATGAGGAGGAGTTTGGATACATGGAGTCCATCCTGTGCCTTTTTCCTTATTTCTGCATTTTAATAGTAGTTGGAAGGAAAAAAGATGTGATTATTTAGTGGTGAATTCCAAGGAAGGTGAATGTCCAGAAGTAAATTCTTAAATCTTTCCCTGTTCATTCCATCTGTAAGAATCCCGCCTTGCACCCCAGAAGGTCACTCGGAAAGTACCTCACACACAACTGTGTCTTGGGATCTTTGAAGGATTGGTTCCAGGAGCTCCATGTATACCCAGACCCACACAGCACCAATATAATGTTCTGTGGTGTCTAATGACATAGTGTTTGCATGGAACCCACACACATTCTCCTGTGTATGGTAAATCACCTGTAGATGACTTTCAGTCTTAATGAGATGTAGATGTTCGGTGTATAGTTGTCATCCTTTATAGTTAGCATGATTTTTAAAAGAAAGGTATACATTTCAGAATGGGTGCAGCTGTTATCTTCCAATTTCATTCTGCGATTGATTGAATTCATGGATATGGAACAAATGGGTATGGGCCGCTGACTAAGCAATACTGAGTATGTAAGTACTGAGACCAAAAATAACTACCTACATAGGACAGGCATTTGGTGGGGATACAAGTACCTCAGAAAATATATCTGAAGTCCAAGTGTGTTGTTAAAATTTTATTATATCAGTCAGAATTTTGAAGTTTGACTTTCTAATATATCACCTGTTGTCCTTATCCTTTAGAGCAGTGGTTCAGGTTGCAACCCCAGAGGTTGCCTAAGACAATTGTAAAACAGATACTAATTTTATGATTCGTAATAGTAGCAAAATTACAGTTATAAAGTAACAACAAAAATAATTTAATGGTTGGGGTGGCCACAACATGAGGAACTATATTAAAGGGCTTCAGCATTAGGAGGGTTGAGAACCACTGCTTTAGAGCATCATGTTGCACACTTCAAGTAGCAAACTTTGACTTGCAGCTAATGTCTGAGGAGGAGCAATGCCCTCCATTACAATGTAATGGAGGTAATTGTTGGGAATGTTAAGCATTACTTTGGGTTTTTTGGGTTTTTTTTTTTCTGTGTATTTTCCTTTTTAAGCATCCTAAGCAAGTGTGCAGACCCTTAACTTATAAAATTTTGAAGTGGTCATTTAATATTCTATCTTAAATTATCCTCATAAGAGATCAATGTTCCTCATGTAGAGTTAGGTATTATAACTTGTACGATAAATGAAATAAAATAAGTAAAACTGAATACTATGTTTTTTTCTTTACATGTATGAATATAATAGATTATAAAACAATACCACAAAGATTAGAATTATATTGTCTAATCTCTAATAATTGTCTATTTTTCACTTTCTAAATACATACTAATTCAAAACCATGTAATATTCTTAGTAAATACAGTAAATTTATTATTTAACTTGTACTAGTAACTTGTCTTTCCATTTATTCAGCTACTACAATTTTTAATAATTAATTTCACATGTACAACTGAAAATTTTTGTACAGGTATCATTAGTACAACAGTTTACTCTCACCATAATACTCAATTTGAGTTAACGGTTAAGATTGCCGATGAAGCCGGGCGGTGGTGGCGCACGCCTTTAATCCCAGCACTTGGGAGGCAGAGGCAGGCAGATCTTTGTGAGTTCGAGGCCAGCCTGGTCTGCAAAGTGAGTCCAGGACAGCTAGGGCTACACAGAGAAACCCTGTATCGAAAAAACCAAACCAAACCAAACAAAACAAACAAACAAACAAACAAAAAAAAAGATTGCCGATGAAAGGGGTATGAGAATGGGTCTGTGAGGGTCTGACAACCTGAGATCCATCCCAAAGATCTACGTGGTAGAGGGAGAGAACTGACTTCTGCATCTGACTTCCACATGCCCACCGTGGTGCATACACTGTCCTACACACACACACAGACACAAGAAATGTAATATAAACCTTAAGTATCTGAAATTATCATACCCAGATCCACCTAGGTTGCTCACCTCTGCCTGAAAGCGAATAATCAGATGTTAGCACTAACTATGAGTGTGTGTACTGCTCAGATGACTGTGGTTTTTGTTAGTTAAAATGGTAAAGTCTTTGTGACCATGTCATTATGATGAGTAATGCATTCAGAAGCCCTGAAATGAACCCTGAAGTGCACCTTAAGCCTTCAACACCCATCCAAAGACTGAGACTAAAGTTCAGTCGCAGAGAGCTGAGATCAGAGCCAAACTTGATTCTCTTTCTACATTGAACGTTAGTTTCCAGCAGTGGCACAAACTTGTAATCCCAGCACTTGGGAGCCCAAGGCAGGAGGATTCAAGGCTAACCTACCTGTTCTACCTAGTTAGACTTGTCTCAAAAAAAAAAAAACAGAAAACACAAAAAGAACTTCTGTTTACTGTTTATATTGATGTTTAAGAATTTTGCATGCTTAGCTCTGATATGGCGCAGGATATTTTTGTCAGTATATTCCATGCAAGATGAGACAAATTCCCCTGTAGCCTCAAAGCCTTTTATTCTGAGAATGTTTTCTGTTGAATTGGCCACTTCATTCAATCATTGTCATGTAAAATTTTAGATCATTCCAGAGTTACCATGTATTAATCTAATCAGACTGTTTTCTGGTCTTCTACAGCCTGAATACACTGATTTTTCTTTCTCAATTTGTGACTGTTTATGAAGACCTTCTACTACATATCTTGCAGAGATGAATTATTCTAGTTTTAAATGCTAACTCATCTAGCTTCTGTATGAGCTAAGTAGGCTTTTGTTGGCAGGGTACATTTTGCATATTAAAAACCATTTGTGGAGGCCTGGGCTCAGAGGAAAGATAAAAAAAGGATTTATATTTGACAGCAATCTTTGTCTCTTTTAATACCATTTTATTGAATTCTTCATAAGGTGAAAACTAGTCAGTGAGTATAAAGATATACAAATTAGGCCGACAGAATCAAGCACATTTGATGTTACAGCAGAGATGCAGTAAAACTTTATATAATGCAGTATGCTTTATTTTTATATAGTCTAATTCACAGTATCACAAGGCATTTTATTGAAAGAATCAATTGCAAACTTAAAAGAATAAGGAAAACTTTTAAGGTGAGATTTAAAGACAGAATATGCTCTAATTGCCCACTGATCTTGGCACCTCCCATACTACCATTGCCAAAGGAAGGTTAGCTTTCCCTGTACTGCCAACCTGCAGGAAGGGTACTGTGTCTCTGTGCATACTCACCTCTCTGGAGGGGCAGTGACAAGGAGCCACCATGGAATCAGAGAGTGTCCCTCACTAAATATCCAAGCTTGCCATACTGATAACATTGTTTCTGCAGAGCCATTCATTGTCCTCAGACTTAGACAAAGCTCCCCTAACATTCTTGTCTCTTTAGTTCTCTTAAGTCACATTTCTTAAAGGACCCAGCTCTTAATACTGATCCCATTCACCATTTGGTTTAAGTTCTGAGTTTTGGAATGAACACATTTAAACACATTAAAGCAGGGAAAAATAATTTAAGTTGTTTTTTTTTTAATTTGTTTTTATTTCTTCAAGTTATATCTCAGTCACAATCCTCTCCCTCCCATCCTCCCACCCTCTTCCCCATCAAACCCCCCATCTGATTTCTTTTTTTTTTTTTTTAAAGTTTAAGGTGTATCTTTTTTCCCCCTAACAACTACCCCTTTCAGTCTAACAAATGACTCTTTCTCTTATAACAACAAATACAATACAAAATAACAAAAATAATTAGGCCACAATTATGAAAATTATAAGGCTTAGCATACATTCCCAATGTCCAGTCCATATGTATTTGGCAACTGACTTTAATATTCTACTGTGCAACCATCTCCATGAATTTAAAGTTCTGTATCCAGCTCAGCTTCCATCCTAACTTACATCACCATCTTAAAAACATCTTCTTAGATCCAGAACATACTTTTAATTCCTAAAAACTCAAAATTTAACTATGAGACTATAACTATCTAGTCTTCAACAACATCACAGACCTGGAGAGGGATAAATATATCTGATTATACAGGAAGTGCAGGGCCAGCAGCTTCCAAAACTAAGAAATGACAGACAACTGGCTGCCTGGACAGTCTCCAAATTCTCTCCATACATTAGAACATCAATCTTATATTTTATGTGTGCATGTATGTATGGAGGTCAAAGAACAGCTTGCAGAATTTCGCTCCTTCCATCCACCATGTGGCTTTCAGGGTTCAAATTCAGGTTGTCAGGTATAGAAGGATGTACTTTTACTCACTGAACCCTTTGCCAATTACAATAAAAATTTAAAATGGCTTTAAAAGAATATCCCTTAATATTATTGTTCAAAACAGTATTAACCCATAAAGAGACCATACTTTGTTTGTGTATAGTTTAATGAGGAGCATGTTAATCTATTCAGGTTGTGTAAACTGTCATAAATGGGGCTCATAAACAAGAAAATGTCAGCACCAAGGCGTCCATAGGTTTGGCATGTGGAGGCCTGCTCTATGGGCCTTTTCAGTGTGTCTATGGAAGAAAGGTGGGGCCTCTTACTGGAGTCTCTGAAGGTACTGACCCCACTCTCAAGGCTTCCTCCTTCATGATCCAGTTACCTTCCAGTGTCCTAGCTTCTAATATTGTCTCTTTGCGGGTTAGGATTGCAACATATGGATTTTAGGAGAACTAGAGCATTCAGTCAGTTCCATGAGACATAATAAAATGCCACTTAGTTTGAATAAATGGTCAACACACCAGCTTTTGTGGGGAGGATGGGATGGTGGTCATCTTTACCATACCAGATCATGTCCATTAACATGATGCCTTTCCATTTATTTGATCTTCTTCCTTTTGGGGTGGGGGGGCAGTTTCAAGACAGGGTTTCTCTGTGTACCAAGCCTGGCTGCCCTGGACTCACTTTGGAGACCAGGCTGGCCTTGAACTCACAGAGATCTGCCTGCCTCTGTTTCCAGAGTGCTGGGATTAAAGGCGTGTACCACCACACTGGGCAGTTACAGACAGCTGTGAACTACTATGTGGGTGCTGGGATTTGAACCCAGGTCCTTTAGAAGAACAGTCAGTGCTCTTAACCGCTGAGCCATCTCTCCAGCTCTTATTTGATCTTCTTTATTGTAGATCTTTTCTGTTTTCTTTTTTTTTTTCTTTTTGGTTTTTTGAGACAGGTTTTCTCTGTGTAGCCCTGGCTGTCCTGGACTTACTTTGTAGACCAAACTCACAGAGATCTGCCTGCCTCTGCCTCCCTAGTGCTGGGATTAAAGGCGTGCACCACCACACCCAGCAATTACAGCTGTGAACTGCCATGTGGATGCTGGGATTTGAACCTGCGTCCCTTGGAAGAGCAGCCAGTGCTCATAACCACTGAGCCATCTCTCCAGCCCTGCAGATCTTTTCTTTACATTATATTTTGTTAAGTTTATTCCTAGGTAAGAATTATATTTTGTCATTAGCATGCAGTGTCTTTTGTTTCAGTGTATCTGCCCAGTTACTTCAGAATGTCACAAAGGCCATAGAGCAGAAGGAGCGGTGGCAGTCACCCTTCTGCTAGCTTCTTTACTTTTTAACTGAATGCTGCTTTCATTTTACCACTAAAGAACATTTGCTATAAGATTTTGATAAATGCTACTCCACAGATTAAAGAAATTGCTATAAATTCCTGATTTGGTTAAGTGTTTCTTAATTTTTTGAAAAGTAGGATTTAATCACATTCCTTTTCTAGAAATAATGAAAAAAATTACTTGTGTATTTTCCCCCTCATTTAAAGTTAGTGTAGTAAATTATGTCAAAGTAGGAGATACTTGGCATTTGTAGGATTAACCTAATTTGGTCACAATTTTTTACTCATATATTATTGAATTTATTTTGTGAAACTTTCATTTCCAATTTTGCAGTTGTGTTCAATTAGAATTTTTGTGTACATCCTTGTCTGATTTACAAGTTGTATTACCTTTATAGAATGTTTTCCTTTCCCAGTGAAAGAATTTATGTGTTAAAATTACCTGTTGCTTGAGTATTTGGTATAATATGCCTGTAAAGTTTTCTGAGCTATGTTAGAAAATTATTAGCTATTAGTTAAATGATTAATGTTGGAGGATGGCGTGATGGCTGAGCAGTTACAGAGCATGTGCTGCTATTGCAGAGAACCCAGATTGCAGTCCCCAGCTCTCAGAGAACTGCTGTCTGCATCCAGTTCCAGCAGCCTGACACCCTCTTCTGGCCTCCTCAGGCCCCTGCAGACATGTGGTGTGCTTAGATGGATGCAGGCTCACACATACACATAAAAGAAATTAAAAGTATATAGTTAATGTTTATGGTAGCATTCTGATTCTGTTTCTTGTTTAGGCAACTTTGGTACATGGTACTTTCTAGAAATGTATCGATTTCAACTTTGCTGATTATATATGTGATTAAATGTATGATATGGACAATTAATGCATTAAGTTGATACAATTACAAAAAGTCTTGATTTAAAAGGTTCCATGGTAAGTATCCCTTGTTCCCTAAGTGAGAGGATGGTTTCATCCTGTTAGTTATTTCAGATAGAAACCCTGCTCCGAGCCCCAGCGTGGTTTCTTCTGAGGAAATGCTCTCACCAGTTGTGTACAGTTGCTGCTAACTTGCAGCTTCTTACAGTGTTTACCTCTCATCTGGCCACACGTTAGAATCAACTGGTGGATTAGACGTACTTTTTGGGCAGAGTAGGTAGGTTCTAAAAGAAATACAGTAGGTTTAGGGAAGTGAGCTGATGACATACTGGAGACTCCATCCATCACCTGAAGAAATTGGTTATGATAAGCCTAACTTTGCTTTAGGAACTCAGCTGGGCCTGAAAGCCATCAGCATCCAGTGGGAAAGAGAGGTGTGTGTGTGTGTGTGTGTGTGTGTGTGTGTGTGTGTGTGTGTGTGTGTGTGTGTGTGTGTGTGTGCGCACTTAAAGGAGATGATGGCGCGCAGTACATTCATTCAGGTGGCTGTCACTGTAACTCTGATTGTCCAGTCCATTCAAGGTTCTAGGTAGCTTTTATGATTATAACCACTCCAAGAAGGACAGATGTAGGATAATAAGCACCAGAGCCATGGAGTACTCAGAGAGCATGGACTAGGCAGAATGAATAATGCCAGAACACATCAGCTTGTCTCCAGTTTTCTTTGTACACAATTGCAGTAAAATTTGCTTTGCATTGCAGTGTTAGGAAGCTTTTCAGTGGCTAATGATCATGTAATGATTTTCTTTTATCATAGAGTTAACACAGCTCATTTCTATGTTTAGAATAATCTTGGTATAGCTTTCATTTTGTTTAACTTAATATATATATTAATATGTATGTCATTATTTGTGATCTGTATGTTTTATTCGTGAATCTCTGAATACAGTATTTCTGTTACTCAGATTGTAGGAACATTCTGACATTTAGGATATGTTTTCCCTTAATTTTTTTTAATTTCCTGCTTTCTAGTACACTAGTAAATATTTAAGACAAATACCACTAAAACTTTTCCCATCAATATTATGTTTACAAAGTAGCTTCATGTTTAGTGGTCCTTAGCTAAGTGATACATGGTGTCCTTTCTGCAATCTTCTTAAATCAGAGTGTGAGCCTTTCTTGCCTGTTTTCCTTTTCCTAACCCTCATTCACTGTATCATGCCCACATTGAGGAGTGGGGATGAGCCCCAAAGAGAAGTTTTCTCACATGGCTTCCAATACCCATTAAATAGCAGTAGATAGTTTGGAGTGTGCTCTCTGCTCTCCAGTCTGAAATACGCTGTCTGAATGTGTAGAATGAAACATCTCGGGGTGCAGATATGGCTGCTTTTCTGGTTGCGGGCACCCTGCCTGGTTTGTTTATTAGCTTACTTGTCAGTCTGTGTGAGCTCAAGACTGATGCTTTGGGAAAGTTTCAGCAAATCAGTTCCCTAATAAACTGTGTCCATTTGAGACCCGGAGCTGTAGAGTCCGCCTGTTTGTCTTCACCCTTACAAGCTGACCAGGGTGGATTTGTTTTCTAGCTTGCCCTTTCCTACAGACCTTGTCTTCCTTGATGGAGTCTGTTTAATAATTCAGAGAGTTGAGTTCCTCTGAGCTAGA
Source organism: Lophiomys imhausi (assembly GCA_907164525.1). NCBI lineage: Eukaryota > Metazoa > Chordata > Mammalia > Rodentia > Muridae > Lophiomys > Lophiomys imhausi. The sequence goes on along the minus strand of CAJQZJ010000247.1, from coordinate 6,289,669 downwards.
ACAGGTCTGATATTAATCCCAGAGTTCAAATATCTGGTGACCTCTCCCGCTGTGGTTAGCAGTAAGGGACGCAATCCAGAGAAGATGCTCTCCCAGCTGCAGCCACCTGGCTGTGGTGCTGTTGATCTCCCGTCCCCTGCAGTTTCTGCAGTTCTAGTGTTGGTTTCCACTTGAACCTGCCTGCAAGATTATAAGTACCTGGGGGCACACACAGGGATTGGAAGTTAACATGAGATCCTCTTTTTGCCAAGGTGCTGGCACCATGGTGTGCCTCTTGCAGTGGCCAAGGAGGTGGCTGATGTCAGTGAGCAGCAGCAGGTATGCAGTCTTGTTGTTTTATGACAGTTGCACAGTTTTCACTGAGCAGGTCCAGACAGATGGCACTCCAGCCATGCCTTCCATTGAAGGAGCCCTGCAGACCATTCTGCGGCATTTCCCATCAACTTCCCTGGCAGCAGCCTACCCCTGACATAGCATGCTTCTCGTTCAATGCTGCTTTTGTCAAAGGACTCAGCATTCAATGGATGGGAGTATTGAGTGGTTGGAGCTGACCTCTTGTCTGAAACTCTTTCCCCTCAACTCTGTAGAGTGATGGCCATCACGTTACAGCTGCAATGAGAAGCTGCCTTGTGGATTTGGACATTGTGTTCCAAAGATCACTAAAATGTCGCTGCCAACTCTGAGTTCTTTTCCTTGTCACTGCAGGCAGAGTAGAAAGGCTAGTGACACTTTTCTAAGACACAGTAGGTGCATCCATAGGTCCATCAGTGCTTTCAGGGCCACATAAAAGGTATTGATTTCAGGCTGGTCTCCATGCAGGGTTTCTTCTTCTCTCTCAGGGCTCTTTTGTGTGCATTCATGGCAGGGGAGGAAGATGTCTAACTACATGCAGAACTTGCTTTTTCAAATAATTTGTTTTAAATTGAAGGCGTTTTCATTAATTAGTTTTTTCATTCTGTTGATTATGCCAAAATGAGACATTTCAGGGAGATACAGAGAGTTCTTAGGATACCTTAAGCTAAAATGCTATTTGATATTAAATGGCCCGATTATCCAGAAGTTTCTCACTATTAATAAAACTGGCTTTATAGCCGGGCGGTGGTGGCGCACGCCTTTAATCCCAGCACTTGGGAGGCAGAGGCAGGTGGATCTTTGTGAGTTCAAGGCCAGCCTGGTCTACAAAGTGAGTCCAGGACAGCCAAGGATACACAGAGAAACCCTGTCTCGAAAAACCAAAAAAAAAAAAAAATAATAAAAAAAAAAATAAAACTGGCTTTGAAGTTGCATAATGTGACTTTACTGTACTGTCTTCTTTCACCTTTGTGCAGTTTGGATTTTGATGTTTAATAAGCTTATTTTTTAAGAAAAGACAGGAAGTCAGGTAGGTTGAGGGATAGGAAGAGTGAGTACGGATCTGGGAGAGCAGGGTGAATATGATCAAAATGCAGTATATGAAATACTTGGAAGAATTTTATAAAAATGTCTAAAAATATTGCAACTAAATCTGGGGATGGGGGTGATAACAACATGAGCACAAGTTCCCTTTAGAGACACATGTGACCTTCCGGAAAGGAGACAGACAATGAGGGTGTTTACACCCTTGAGCATTGGCTCTTTAGCCCTTCAAGTGTTTAAAAATGGTGTGTATCGTTTAAAATATACACGAAAGTCTAGGTTTATCAGATAATAAGCAACTGTGTAAAAACAGGAAAACAAAACAAAAAAATAAGCTTTTTCAGATAGATGCTAGGCACGAAAGTGTTAAATTTTGCTTACCTTGATATCTTAGCAACATCATTTTTATCTTTAATTTCTAATGAAGTTTGCTGCAACCCTGAATTTTAACCTAGTATTGAGTTTATACATGTCTTCTATCACTAAGAATAGCAAGAATGCTTTTTGAAGTGCGTATTATGTGATTTCATTGAAAAGGAAACTGTTTCTGGGTGGTGGTGCACACCTTTAATCCCAGCACTCTGGAGGCAGAGGCAGGCGGATCTCTGAGTTCGAGGCCAGCCTGGTCTACAGAGTGAGTCTGGGACAGCCAGGGCTACACAGAGAAACCCTGTCCTGGGGGGGGGGGGAGGAAACAGTCACAATACATCACACATGCATACATACATACACCGTGTGTGTGTGTGTGTTGTGTGTTTAAGTAATGTACTAATTTGAAAAATATAGGCATGAGTTAGTCAAGATTTCTGTATTCAGTAAGCTTTTAAATCTTACTGAATTAATTCTGGTCCAATTCAGACAAATAAATCAGTTCATACAATAGTATGTCCCAAAAGAAAAAAGACTGTCATGAGTAGTGTTTGAATAATGGCATAAGGTATAATCTATTTACTAATCACTTTAATGAGGATTTTTCTGAATCCTAAATCACTTTCAGGGGTGTCCGGGGATCAGTGAGAAGTACAAAACAATGCATTTTATTTTGGTCTCTTGAGGATATGCAGCCTCCTGAAGCGAGGGCCCTTTTTCTCAGCGAGGGCTGCTCACTGTGTTCTGGTGCTGGTCAGCACATAGGCAGGCAGCAGCCCTGAAGGAAGCTGCAGAACAGCTGACAAAGAGAAAGGTAAGCACACAAGTTCAGCAGAGAGACCCGAGGGAATGCACCAAACCCAGGACTTGGTGTATTGGAAATCTCCAGGCCTAATGAACATTTTCATAAGCTCTGGCAGCCTTTGCTACATTTGTTTCATGGCAAGTATTAGAGTTTTACAGCTGCAGAGGAAAGATTTGAATATATCAGTGGTAGAGAGTGATACCACCTTGTCAGGTTTGGGAAGGTTCTTAGGAGGAAGACTAAAAAGTGGCTTATGTGGTCCAGGTTGAAGATACTAACAGTAGAGCCAAGAAGTCTCAGTAGCCCTTCAAGGACCTTTTAGTATCAACTGTATGATCTCTGGTGTCAGTGCTGACACCAGAAGTCAAGAACATACTCTCTCTCAAAAAGGGAAAATAAACACAAAAATGATATGTTGCTCTTGAAAATATGGATGGACAGGTTTTATACTTTCATGTTTTAAAGTGTGTGTGTTTTTCTTCTTGGAGGATCTGTAGATTGACGGAACAAGATTTTCTCATAGCTGCTATAGCAATACATTTGACTTTTAGAAAATGGGTTATGTCAGTCCACACCAAGTCGGCCAAACCCCAACTCACAGCTGCAGAAATAGCCCGGGGAAGTGACAAATTAGTGTTCCTCATCAGGCTGTGATTAGGCTTAGCATCTTTTAATAACGAGTATGACTCTGCATGGGAAGAGGATAAACTGGCAGTTTTTACAAAGATAGAGTCTCCCAGGAATTTTGGTGATATTTAATTTTAATTACTTTAGATTTGGGGTTATGAGAAAGCTGAAGGTATAGCTAAAAATTCTGTCAGTCAAAGCTCCAGAGATGCTTGTTTCATTGAAGACATGTGTGACTGGTGATCCAGGAGATGGCGATTGTGTACACTGTAATTCCTGTGGGATTTGCAAGATAGAGAGCATCTCATTGAAACTACCTACTTTGCAGTGAGCTATTATCATTTGGATTTCCTCTTAGTGTTATTAGTCTATGGATAAAATCATCCCTCTTGGTCTTATTTATGCTGTCAAAAACTTATATTAATCTTCCCTTCATTTTTATCAAAATTAAAAGTAGATGTTGAGACAGTAAGAGGCATGAGAATCTTCAAATATTCATTATCCCAGCAAGGTACTGGTAAGAACAGTTTGGACGCTTTAAGAACAATTGTGGCTACTTCCTGGATTCACTGTGGTGTGTGACTTCCTTTTTGAGTTAGCCTTGCTTACATTATTTAGAGTGTGCTGATGTGCAGATTACAGACTGATTAGGAAGCTGTGAGGACAGTAGAGTCTATGGCTTTAGGAAGACACACAGCCTGTCGTTCATTAATGGATCATTGCCATGGCAGTGACCTTGAGAAGTCACCCATCTCATTCACCATGTCCCTGCACATGGCTGTGCCGCATAGACACCCCTGGGTAGTAGAACAGGCTTGCCCCTCTTGTGCCGGATGGGATCCTGGGAAGGTGGGCCATGGTCACCAGGAGTTCTCTCATAAATATTCTTCATGCCCACCACACTAGGCTGCTTCATTGTTGGACATGTCCAGAGCTTGAATTTCTGTCTTTTAGGAAGAAAGCTAAAGTTAAACTCTTGCGAAATAAAGGATATCATCTGTGCACAGTATACAGAATGGTAAATTGTCCTGGGCTGTACAGATCCTCTTTCAGTAAACTAATACTGCTGAGATCCATTAGAGCCATGGGGGCTGCCAAGTACTCACATCCCAGACTCATCAACTTGTTTTTTGCTGACTACACAGTCAGCAAGAGCAATGTGATAAGTTTTGGATGATAAACATGGTTCTGTTACAGAGACAAATGGATCACAGTAGAGAAGAGAAAATGTTTTAGATGAGGAAAATAAATACCAGAGTAAGGTCCTTCTGGATGAGAGCAAGGCCTTTTGATCCTGAGTCCTGTTTCCCATGTGGAAACTGAAAAGGAGGAGGAAAATAACAAACAAACAAAGAAACAAACAAAAATATCCTCATTGTTTCACATCAACCTTCATCCTTGGGCTCCTGCAAGTTTGCAAACAATACCAGGGAAACCTTTGGCTCCACAGTATGTTAAGGGCAGATTTCAGTGCTTGCTTGATAGAGTAGAGACATTTGTTGCAATGAAATGCAGATCTGCTGCTGGTGGGGATTTATTGTGCTGCTATAGCATCTTTATTATTTCCTATAAAATACAATCTGATGTAAAAATAACTGGTCCTGTGACACTTACAAGGTTGAATCTGATGGGATGTCCATTGCAGATGAATAGCCCTGTGAATAATTTATGTGCTTTGTCACTTCTGTGTGGATTCCCTGAGACCTTCAGTAATTAGCAGTAAGTTCTAAGGTAAACCAGAGAGTAGAAGTACCAGAAAGTCATGTAGGTTAGTGAGCTCTATTGATCCTTTAAAATAACTCTATAGTAGTGACCATGGGAAAAGAGCCAGTGTTTTTCCAAGTCTGATTAATAGCTGATTTAATTCATAAGCCTTAAAGCCCAAAGCAAAGATTCATTTGTTTTCAATTCTGTTTTATGATTTTTGGAGCATTGGAGCTTGGGTAGTTTATTTAAATGAGGTACATTTATGACTTTTAATATGATTGCCCTCCCATATACATAGAAAATAATATATTATATTCAAGGAGGCAGGTCATGTGAGTAATAGTGGTCATGAAATAAAAGAAGGTGATATGGATTCCATACTGGATGTCACTTTGCCATAGCAGACACAGTCAAGTCTTTTGTATTGCAAGGAGCTAAAAATTGCCAGACTAAAGCAAAGTTGAATTTGTAATCAGGGAACAGGGAGGGCTGATGGAGCCAAAGAAGGAAATGAGTTCAAGCCTCATTAGAGACCAGGCTAGGGGCTGGACTGTGGTCCTAGGCTGTTGTGATTTTTGCTGTCCTGTCAGGATGGATGTTCTCCCTCTTCTCAAGGCAGCTTTCACCTGCAGACTGGCTTTTGTTTTCCTAGTGATAATTTGTAGCCAGTTTTCCACATTTCAGAGTTAGATTTCTTCTTAAAGAGTCATCAAAACCCTTGATTCCTTGAACTTTGGCGCCACCTGGTCTAGTGCCCAGAATGCTGTGAGGAAGCCGGAGGGAAGGGAACAGGAGGGCGTGGCCAGCTCTGCAAGGGCGTGGCCAGCTCCACGGAGGGTGCTTATAGTGGAGCTTCCAGTTTAGCCCCGACCATTTCTTGTTCCTCTTTCTTCCTTCTCTCCTACATCTCCCTTTCTGTGTGTGTTGCGATCATTTTAGGTTAGTTGCTTTATAGAGCACAGAAGAAGAAAGGAGATGCTAAAGATGCTTCAGGAACTTGAGTCTGTCAGTATACGGAGGGAACCGCAGTCTGATGCGAGGATATCCTCCGGTGAGGGTCAGGGTAGCCTAGAAACAAGACTCAAGGGCAAGTGTGGATTCTAGGTCTGTATCTGCAAGGCCATTTTATATTGTTGGGTTTAGTATGAAGAGTAAGTTGGAAGAGGGCATGAGCAGAGCAGATGCTCGGTTGGAGTATCTTAGTTGGGGGAACGTAAGGTTCTGAACTAGGAGAGAAAAGCTAGAAAGAGGGAGGGACAAATTCACGGGCCATTATGTCGGTCAGGACTGTGGTAAGAATTCAGTCCAAACCTTTGCTTAGCAATCCAGGAAGATGAGAGTGGTGGGAGCTAAGTTAGAAACCAGAGCAGCTTGGAGTGGAAGGTGAGTCCTGAAGAGGACAGCTGAACCGAGGCCGATGTCACAAGTCACATATTTAGCCTGAGCATCTGTGCCAGGACTCAGGAAGATAAAAGTGACAGTGGGGTGAAAGTAGACAGAGTCGACCCTGCAGGCTTCATTCAGAGCAGGACATGCTTGGTTTCCAGCCCAAGAGTAGACTCCATAGGATCACGGGAAGGCACTTTGTCTAAATTGTGTGTGTGTTTGAGTTCTCTTGAGAGGATCAGCACAAGAGTGCATAACTTTTTTCAAATAGAGTCCATGAGTCAAAGGTATAAAGAAATCTGTTTCCTAGTGTGCATTTTCTTTTCTTTTTTTTTCAAGACAGAATTTCTCTATGTATCCCTAGCTGTCCTGGACTCACTTTGTAGACCAGGTTGGCTTTGAACTCACAGAGATCCACCTGCCTCTACCTCCCGAGTGCTGGGATTAAAGGGGTGCGCCACCACACCCGGCTCTAGTGTGCATTTTCTAAGGGGGGGGATATTTTACATCAAGGAGATAAAATGAAAGTGGGTCACAAAAGTCTTACTTTTGAGGGGATTAAGGTAGCACTCAGGCTGGTCTGAAACATGGCATATACCGCAAGCTGACCTCAAAAATCACAACTCTTCTGCCTGAACTTCCCAAGTGCTTGGATACAGGCATCATCATGCCTGGCTTTGTCATTCATGTGTAAGATAGACAGCACGTAAGCAGACACATGATGTGTTGTGGCATTAAAACGTTAAGATGGGTTTCTTCAGCTGAGTGAAGACATGTTTAGAGCTTTGTTTTGCTTTGGGGGGCTGGGGATTCAGTTCAGGATCCGAGCATGCAAGGCTATACTAACGACCTATACCCTGTGTTAGGCATACTCCCTCTGAGTACATATGGCCGTGGAGATTACTTGCTGGTACTCTGGGTATAGACTGACTGGAGCGGCCATGTGAGCCATATCTGTGGTGAGAACAACAAAAGTGTCCATATGAAGCAAAGTATCTTGGCCCATGGGCTTGTCTGCTTGTTTATGAGTAAGGACCATTCCTAGACCCAGGAAAGCTAAAGGGAGACCCTATAGATCTGCTAAGCGTTGATGGTGGATGCCAATCCAAACATCCTCAACTTGACTTCTGTTTATAGCAATAAATATAAAATCGAGACTGTATGCTGTCCGTGGATGGATACTCAGATTCTACAATGACCTGTCACCTGGGAACTGAGGCACCAAAGAGCTAGGAGAATCTAGAAAGTTTTCAGTCTCTGAAGAGGGTGGCATCTGCTACAGGAATGCCTTTTAACAAAGAAGGAAGCAGTGCAGGACCACAGCCCTCAGTATTCAACATTCTGTCACTGCGGGTAGCCTGAGCCCCAGACTCTGACCTTTCATTCTGAAGAAACAATAGGCTGGGAACTTCATGTCTCCAAGTACTCCTCTGGCTACTTCTCCCTCATTTTGTAAGATTTTCTAACTGAGTATCTACTGAGCCCTTGTGTGTAGGACACCAGATCTAAATGTAGAACAACTGAGTTCCATTCAAAGAGGATCTGGCCCTGCCATTGCAGAGGGGAGCCCCTGCTGAAGTCAATCAGAGGGCAGGATGAAGCGGCTGCCTAGGAAGACCCAAGGAGCCAATCGCCTCAGCACGTGATATGCTATGTATAATCTTAACTTTCATGAGTCACTTACAAGAAATGATGGACAAATTAACTGAATTTCACACATCTTTGCATTATTTTATTGTAATGTAAGTTATTGGCCATCCTTGGGGCCAGAGCTGAGAGCAGCAAATTTTGGAGGGAAGCAAGATCAGCAGATTTCTGGCCACCGTGCTTCATTAAATCAGAAGCCATTTATCTGCATTAACTCTTGTTCTGATGTGTTCATATTTTTAACATGTGGGTGAGAGTTTTCACAGCGTGTAAGGGTCTACTTTGTGCACTTCTAAGGAAAACTAGTTGGCCCTTTGAACCTATATTCATCTTGAAGCCTTGTTACCTTGTTAAATGGGGCCATTATCAGGCCACCATCATCAGGACTCTGAGAGCATGCTTCGTGTGCCAGCCTTGACTACTAAAGACCAAAGGCAGCAAAACGGTCATAGCAAAGATGCAGAAATGCTGGAGGAGACAGCATAGGCCATTCTTCTTCTTCTTCTTCTTGAGAATAGCCATAAAGTTGAAAGTCACTGTTTCTTAGTCTTCTAAGGGGCCCATAGTCAGATGGCCGTTACACTCACTGTTCTTTTCCACTTTCCTTCATAGGCTCAATGCTTAGCTTGGGAGCATTTCGTTGGTATAGGAATTCCCAGAATATGTGACTGTAACCCCGCAATTTTCTCTTGTTAATGGTGGACCAAGGTGGTTTGTTCTTCATACCCTTTTCAGCTCAGTCCTGTAATAAAATGACAAGAACATTGGGTGTGACATGTTTGACAGAAGCTCTGGAGAATGCTTGTGTGTACTTATAAGGAGATTCTGTGGCCAAGATGGACGCAAGGAAGGTGGTGCTTACTATAAATTGTGACCTTCTCTACACAAGTGGAAGTCAAATCACTAGGTTAAAAATATTTAACCTATAAGTGTAACCGAACTTTTAAATTATTATTTAACACTTATTTATTTATTACTAAATTCACTTATAACAAACACCAACAATTTCTTAACTATTAATCCTATAAATTCCTACAACCCCTTTAACCTATCCACTAAAGCTATTGATAATCATAACAACTACTTTCATAACCTTTTAGAATGATATAGTCTCTGGGGCAGGTCCTCAGTCGTCAGGAACACAGTATTTGTTGTAGATTCTTTAACACACTTAGCAGTCCTTTTTCTGGATCTCTCAGATGCAGGTTCGTCAGGGTAAGTTGGTTATTGCAGTCTCACCTTAAATAAGGCTTCATGCTTTCTTCTCTGTGGGAGACCCCAGCCGTCTGCAGGCCAACTTACTTCTTTTGAATCAGGAACTCAGCTGCTCTGCCTCAGTCCTTAAAGCCAGGCACCGTTTCCTTTAGGCCACTGTTTGGACAGATCAAACCCCTCTAGGCAAAAGCTGAGCCACAGGGTCCAGTCCTTGGCCTTTTGGTGTCTTGCTCAGGCTTTCTTTGCTCACCGTGAGGCTTCTTTCTGCTTCAGGGAGAGAGCTGGCCATCAATGGCCAGCCCTTTTTTCAGCAGGACTCTTGGAGCTCTCTAGCATCAGGGGCCTCTTCTCCTCTCGGCTCCACGCACTGTCCTCAAATAGGAGGAACTCTGTTTCAGCTTAATTTGGGCTCCGCCCACTTAGCAGCTGAAAACAATGTCAGGCCAGATACTTTGTTTCTTCAAGTCTTGAGTCTTTCCTGTTTTTCCTGACTTCAAACTTGTTTTTCAGTCTATTGAGTCTTTCCTGTTTTTGCTGACTTCATGCTGATAATGCTCTTCAGGCCCCGAATTAAGAGACAGTATCAGAAACTCCTATATATTTCCTAAATCTAATTTATCTAACTCCTACATATAAGTTCATCACATTTTGATGAAGCAGGTCACACTCTCCTTTTAGTTGTGAAAAATGAAACATATTTTCTTGTCTCAAAGCTCTAGGGATTCCAGTAACTTACCAAAGCAAAGGTGAGTGTGTGGGCTGAGTGTGTGCTCCTCTTGTTGAGTGAGAAGTGCCGGGGTAATGTGCAAATGAGGATCTGGCTTCTGATGCTTTTTTCTTGACCCTTGTTTCTGAAGACCAACTATTTGTGCACAGTCTTTCCTTCCATGTGATTGCTTGATTAAGATGCTCCAAATTAGATCCAAGACTTGGGCTGGAGATGATGGCTCAGCGGTTAGGAGCACTGGCTGCTCTCCCAGAGGACATGGTTACAGTTTCCAGCACCCACATGGTGGTTCACTACCATCTTTAACTCTAGTCCCAGGTGATTCAACACCCTCTTCTTGTCTCAGAGCAGTGTGTGCATGTGGTGCATAGACATACATAGGCAAAACAGTCATTCACATTAAATAAATAATAAAATAAAAAAGAAAGAGAACAACAACCCACAGTTTTGTGCCTGTTAGGTAAGTGGTCTGCTTCTGAACCCCCCATCTGTGTTTTTCAAATACAGAAATTATCTTTTCATCACCTATCTTAAACCAGTATGTGGCTGAAAGAATTTGACAGGCTACTGCTATATTTTTCAATCTGTTTGCTTTATATTTTCTTTAGCCTATGATATGTTGTTATTTTTCTTTTTATTCTGTTGGACAAGCTAAAGAGGAATAAAGTTGAAGGCAGTATTTTTTGTACAATAACCACTAGTCTGTAGGAGTGTGAAGGCCTTAGGCTGACACCAGCTTGATTTCTTCATGTTCAATGACTTGTGTAGGTGTTGTCTTAACAGTAGGATCTTGCTGGAAAGCCACCAATGGCCTTGGGAATAGCCCGAGTTGTTGGAGGTTCCCATGGGACCACTTTGGCCAGGAACTCAATTAAATGTAACCTATTCCCAGTACTGGAAGCTTCCATTTGGTGATGAGAAATATCCAGTTGGGGCTCTGTCTCCCCCTGTAATTTGGCAATTTCATTTAGATCATATACATACATGCATACACACACACACACACACATATATACATATATATGAAACCTAATACACACACATCTAATGAAGCTACTGTTAGGTTTCCATATGACTCTTTACATGACCCTTAGTCTTAGCTGTCCCCCCCTTTTCCCTTCCCCTCCCTATTTGATCCTCCATTCCAGTTGTCCTCCACCCTCATTCATTCATAACAATCTACTCTATTTCTTCTTCCTAGGGAGATCCATCTCTCTCCACTAGTCCCTAACTCTACCTAACCTCTGGTTATATGGACTGTAGCTTGCTTATGAGTGACTTAACAGCTAACCTCCAAATAAGTATAATACATACCATATTTTCTTTCTGGGTCTTAGTTACCTCACTCAATATGATTATTTTTCTAGTTCCGTCCATTTCCCTGCAAACTTCATGAATACATTTTTTAACAGCTGAGTTATATTCCACTTGGTAAATATACCATGTTTTCTTTATCTGTTCATTCATTGAAGGACATGGAGTGTGTTTCCAATTTTTGGCTATTATTAATAGAGCAGCAGTGACCTTGGTTGAGTAAGTGTGTTTATAGTAGGTTGAAGCCTCTTTTGGTTATATGTCCAACAGCTGGATTTTGTAGTAGATCGATTCCCATCTTTTTTTTTTTTTTTTTAAACATTTATTTATTTAGTATACAGTATTTGGTCTACATATATGCCCAGGCACCAGATCTCAATGTAGATGGTTGTGAGCCACCATGTGGTTGCTGGGAATTGAACTCAGGACCTTTGGAAGAACAGCCAGTGCTCTTAACCTCTGAGCCATCTCTCCAGCCCAGATTCCCATCTTTTTAAGGAACCTCCACACTGATTTTCATAGTGGCTGTACAAGTATGCACTCCCCCTTACTCAATATCCTCGCCAATGTGAGTTGTCATTTGTGTTATTGATTTTAGCTATTCTGACTAGTGTAAGATGAAATCTCAAAGTTTTGAGTTGTATTCCCTGATATTTAACAATGCTGAACATTTAAATACTTCTCAGCCATCTGAGCTTCCTCGTTTGAGAATTCTCTGTTTAGAGCTCTACCTCGTTTTTAATTGGTTTACTTTCTTGATGTCCACTTCTTTGAGTGTTTTATGTATTTTGGATATTAGCTATCTGTAGGTTCCACTACCAAAGAAGAAGCAGCCCAACCACAAAGTCTTCAATCCACAATGGTGACCTGCCTGTAAGATAAGTTGGTGCAATAGTAACACAATCGTGGGAGTAACCAACCTAAATCTGACTTCCATAAGATAGAACCCATTCCAAACACTGCTTGAGTGACCAAGAACCTAAGATTGGATAGTCCAGGGACATAGGGGAAAACCAAATACTATTATTCTCCTAAAAAGAATATAGCAACAAAATGATTCCTGATAACATTCTGCTGTACTCATAGATCCATGCCTTGCATCACTGGAGAAGCCTCCTCCTGTAGCACATGAACAAATAGAGACCCACAGCCAGACAGGATTCAGAGAGTGAGAGACCTTGGAACACTAAACCCTAAAATGGATGTGGCCATCAAATCCCTCCCCTCAGAGCTCATGGAACCCTGCAGAAGAGGAGGCAGAAAGAGTGTAAGAACCAGAATGGATGGATGGAGGGCACCAAGGAGTCAAGGCCTTTTAGACACAAGAGGGCTGGTGTACATATGAACTCACAGAGACTATGGCAGCATGCACAGGACCTGCACAGGTCTACACCAGAAGGGCTCCTAGAACTGAGAGAGGAAGTGGACACAAGCTCCCATCCCTAACCCAGATGCTTTCTCTGATTGATATGAAAAATGAAAAATTAGTTTTCTCCAAGGGAGAAACAAACTATTCTTAAGGGTAGGGGCTATGCCAACAGTCAATGGCCAACACAAAATGAACTCAACAACATCCCTGGAGGGATGTTGTCTCATGATGTTAAGTCAGATCATTTTTTTAACCATGTAAAGTCCTCTGTGTGTGTGTGTGTGTGTGTGTGTGTGTGTGTGTGTGTGTGTGTGTGTGTGTGT
>CAJQZJ010000247.1:6261462-6276775 GCA_907164525.1 Lophiomys imhausi | reverse complement strand
TGTGTGTGTGTGTGTGTGTGTGTGTGTGTGTGTGTGTGTGTGTGTGTTGGCTTTTCGGTTTTGTGTTTTTATGGGATTCCTTTGTGTGCAAATGTGTTTACCTCTGCATCTATGTGTGTTTTTTCTGTTCTTTAGCTTTTTCTTGTTTGTGTGCTTTGTCTTATTCTGATTTGTTTGTTTTTGTTGTATTTTACTGTATTTTATTATTATTCCTTAGATGCCTGTTGGTTTCCTAAGGAGAAACAGAAAGGGGATGGATCAGGATGGGAGGGGTGGTGGGAGCAACTGGGAGGACTAGAGGCAGGGGAAACCATTATCAATATGAGAAATGTATTTTCAATGAAAGAAAAATTGAAAAAAGAAAGCATTTCCTCAGGATTACCTACATTTGACAGCAGAACTAGGCAAAAAATAAATAAATAAAATTTGACTGTTATCTGGGGTGTGATTTGTTGCCTTCTGAGTAACGAGCCATAGTACATTAGCAGCCAAGGTCAGATAGGGACTATGGCATTGTTTTTTAGTCTTGTGGATTGAATTGCTTAAGTGTTAATTCTAAATACTTTTATCATAAATATTTAAAGCAAATAACCAATTTCCACTTAATCATAAACCATAACTCTTACTAGTCTGAAAGCACTGCATGGAAAATTACATATCGCTTTAATGTATTTTCTGCCTGTTTTTATGTCCATATAAAATGAAGCCCACGGATGCATGATGACATCATCATCATCATTGAGCCAAAGGATGCAAAGGAAAGAATTTGTGAGCTGATCATCCAAGCAGGCCCTGTCAGCTTGTTGCTTCCCTCCACATTTCCAGGAGGGAATGCCTGTGTGTAGAGTCAGCCTCAAGATCAAGGACAGTTGACACTCAGTTCCCTTGAAAGGAGCCCCAAATTTAAATACAATGTCCTCCAAATGTCCCTCGGCACCAATGAATGTGATTTTTTTTTAATGCTACATTAGTTTCTCTAGTTCATTCCACTCAGCTCCATTGCCTTTTCCCTAATGTTGTGTCCAATTTTAAATGACTTGAGTGATGGGCCTTCCATCTTGTACCTGGCCCACGTAACCCCCGAGTGCCCAGAGCTTCTGGGCCTCATTTCCTGTGACAGCTGTACTGTAACAGACCTGAGGAAGGGGTGGCAGAGCACATGAGACTTTAATTGCTGCCTAATAGGCTATAAGCAACCTGACCATTTTATTAAGAGGGCATTTAAAATTAGCATTATTATTCCAGAAGATGCCTTCACACTGCAGTAAAATCATGCTGAGAGTGTCTGATGTGTTACCTAAATTCACCACTTTCTCAGCTTCTGCCCATTACTCCTAGTAATACACCTCTCAAGCCATCTTATATTTTCTTTGTACCTGTCTGTTCGGATGTGTGCAAACATACATAATCACACCTGTGAAGGTGTAGCCATGTGTGTTAATGTGTGTGTACACACAATCATACTCATGCAGGGGGTGAGGGAGTATGTTTGTTTATGAGTGTGGAGGCCAGACTTTGACCCTGGTACCTTCTTTAATTGGTCCTCCCCCCCTTTTCCACAGTATTTCTCACTGACCCTTGAGTTTGCCACCTCACTAGACTAGCTAGCCTGTAAGACCTGCCACAGCACCCTGCACTGGGTTCATAGGTGTGTGACACTATGTCTGGCTTTTACATGGGTTCTAAGGTTGTAAACGTACGTCCTCATGCTGACACAGCAAACACTGTACCCATGAGGTCATTTTCCAGCCCCTGAAGTCAAAGTTGATGCTGATCGACCTTCTGGAATTGGACAATATATTTCTTCTTATCATAATAGTCAGGACAGTGGGGATTTAAATGACTTTTTCCTTCAAAATCTGAGCTTCTGAGTCAGTGGTAAAGTATTTGCCTCGCCTATGTAAAACTCTGGGCCCGGTCTTCAGCACCATAGAGCTGAACAAGAAATCCCTTCATTTTCCTTTTTTGGTCATTGAAATCTGTCATTTCTGGGACACTATTTCTAAGACTATCATGAATGCCAGATTTCAATAATATCCTTTGAGAAAGGGACTTTTCTCTCTTGAGTGATGATATTTGAGGAGCTCTGCCATCACTCCATAGCTATTTGATTCTATTGTATTTTAAGTAATCTCCAACCTGCTGACGGTTGACACTTAGAAACCTTGCTAGTGTTTTTTTTCTTTGTTCTGCTATATCATCAGATTCTTTAGCCTTGCCCCTGCACCTTTGTATTATTATCCCACCAGCACATGGCTGCCTTACAAAAAGGATTTGGGGTTTGTTGTTTTGAGAACAGTCTCATTGTGTAGTCTTGGCTGGCCTTGATCTCAGTATATTGTAGATCAGGCTGGCCTTGAATTTATTGAGATTCCCTTGCCTTGGCTGAGATTAAAAGCATTCACGATCACACCTAGCCCACAAAAAAAAGATTTCTGACAAAGAAAACACTGTCTAGCCAGGCGTGGTGGGGCACGCCTTTAATCCCAGCACTCAGGAGGCAGAAGCAGGTGGATCTCTGTGAGTTCAAGGCCAGCCTGGTCTACAGAGTGAGTCCAGGACAGTCAGGGTTACACAGAGAAACCTTGTCTCAAAAAACCAAAAAAAGAAAAAGAAAGAAAGAAAACACTGCCTAATTGAGATTGATTTGAGCCAGACCTTCACAGCAAGTTTCAAACTCTGTACTGATTGGACAGTTTCTGTCCTTGATTCCTTAGGCATAATTTATATTATTTTAAGAAATAATTTCGAGGGGGAAGGAAGATGGCGGCGACCTACACTGACGCATTTTGAACGCGGGGAAAAAAGAGCCATAAAAAACACAGAGTTATTGGGCACTGTGCAAAAACCGGAGGGGCTAGACCCCCCCGGGAACACTCACAGCTCCCAAGGGACTGTTAAAAGTCCCAGGGTAAGGCTCTCTCCCCATTTCTCGCAGACACGGAAGCCACTAAACCCGGGATTCGGGAACTCCCATTTGGAGAGGCGCCTGGTAAGATCGATCCCAACACACAGCAGGCAGGATCAGAGGCCACTTGGCGATAGTTCACTAGCCTATTGGACCCCCCACGCCTCAGGTAGATCTTATACCCACTTAAAAAATATTGCGAGATAGTGGAAGTTTTAGCAAGGAACAAACAGGGGGCTCAGCGGGTGGTCCGCAGCCACTCATGAAGCAGAGGGCGAGAGGTTCCGACAGAGCGCGGGAAACCGGGAACACAAAGGCGGGCGGGAGGGGCCGAATCCCGCGCACTTACGGCAGCGCAGCTGTGGAGGGAGCCCGGCTGGCAGGGCCAAATCCCCGTGAACCCACGGCAGGACAAGTGGGGAGAGAGTCAGGCGTGGGCTGGGCCAGGGATCCGCGCACCCACGGCTGAGCTGCTGGGGCGAGAGGTCCACTCAGGCGGCCGGGGGATCCGGGGCACTGTGCACCCACGGCCGAGCAGCCAGGGAGGGAGAGCCACAGCTACGCAGACAGGGAGGGAATCAGGCTCAGAGGCCAGGCCTGCTGCGAGAAGCCTAGTGAGAAACCAGAAATCGGGACCATAGCTGTATTCTGGAAAATCCAGACATATTAGGTGTGGAGCCAGACCCTGTCAGCCTCCGAGACGACAAAGCCCACAGAATCTGTGCCTGGGCAAACAGGTTCATACCATCAGAACCATTACAGGCTGATAACTCAGAGTGCAACATAGAGAAGTCTGAATTGGGAGCAGTGAAACAATTCTGGTCCATTACTCACAACCTGGGATTAGGCTGCACCAGCTCACAGTGCCTCAGACGATTAAAACTACAGTGACCCTGAAATCCCCCTGTAAGCAACAACAGATAGCCAAGTAACTCGTCCCCTGCACCAAAGCATCCACTGTGGATCCAAGCACAGAAAAACGACAAGAACAGACAGCTAAACACACCCAATGGCCAAAGGTAAAAAAAAAAAAAATAGAAATCAAGGAAATATGACTCCAACAAAGCAGAATTATCCTAGCTCATCCAATTCGGATGACCTCACACCAACAGAATCACATGAAAACGTTGACAATTCTGCATATGGAAAGTGATAGAGTCCCTGCAAGAAGAACTTAAATCTATGAAGGAATTCAAAGAAGCCACAATTCTACAACTCAAAACAAGGAACAACACCATTAAAGAGCTCCAAGCCAAGGTGACAGAGCTTGAACAGGAAAAGGACAAGGCTATGAAAGATTTTCATACAGAAACAAGCAAGCTGGAGAAGGAAATGTACAAAACGAACAAAACCATACAAGACATGAAAATAGAGATAGAAACAATAAAACACAGTCAGAGTTAAAAGAGGAAGTGGAGAACCAAGGGAAGAGAACAGGAACTACGGATGTGAGTATCAACAATAGGATGCAAGAGATGGAAGACAGGATCTCAGGCATGGAAGATTCAGTGGAAGAAATCAGTACAACATCCAAAGAAAATGAGAAGGCTAAAAAATCTCTCACCCACAACATCCAAGAAATCAAGGACTCAATAAAAACACGGAACCTAAGAATTATAGGTATAGAGGAAAGAGAGGACTCCCGACCCCAAGGTCCAGGAAATATCTTCAACAAAATCATAGAGGAAAACTTCCCAAACCTGAAAAAAGAGATGCCAATAAAAATCCAAGAGGCTTACAGAACACCAAACAGATTAGACCAGAAAAGAAACTCCTCTCGCCACATAATAATTGAAACTCCAAATGTACAGAACAAAGAAAGAATATTAAAAGCTGTAAGAGGAAAAGGTCAAGTCACATACAATGGCAGACCCATCAGAATTACACCTGACTTCTCAGAAACTTTAAAAGCTAGAAGGACCTGGTCAGATATACTACAAGTCCTGAGAGATCATAGGTGCCCAGCTAGACTACTTTACCCAACAAAACTCTCTATCAACATAGATGGAGAAAACAAGATATTCCATGACAAAATCAAATTTAAACAATATCTACCCAGAAACCCAGCCCTACAGAAAATCCTAGAAGGAAAATCCCAACCCAGAGAAGAAAACTCCACCCAAGAAAACAAAGGGAATAGAAAACCCCTCAGCAACAAAACCAAAAGAGACACAGGACCACCACCTATACCAAACTAATGGGAAATAACAACCCCAGGTCACTAATATCCATCAACATCAATGGACTCAACTCCCCAATAAAAAGACATAGGTTTACAGAGTGGATCCGCAAGCAAGACCCTTCCTTATGCTGTATACAAGAGACACATCTAACTACAAAAGATAAACACTGCCTCAGAGTAAAGGGCTGGGAAAAGGTTTTCCAAGCAAATGGACCCAGGAAACAAGCTGGAGTAGCCATCCTAATATCAAACAAAACAGACTTCCAACTGAAGTTAATGAAGAAAGACAAAGAAGGGCACTATATACTCATTAAAGGGAATATTCATCAAGAGGAAATCTCAATACTGAACATCTATGCCCCAAATACAAAGGCACCTACTTTCGTAAAAGAAACACTTCTAAAACTTAAAGCACACGTCGATCACAACACATTAGTAGTGGGAGACTTCAACACCCCACTCACAACAATGGACAGGTCATCCAGACAGAAGACAAACAGAGAAATATTGAGTATAACAGAGATCATGAAACAAATGGACCTAACAGATATCTACAGAACGTTTCACCCAAACACAAAGGAATACACCTTTTTCTCAGCACCCCACGGAACCTTCTCCAAAATCGACCACATAGTAGGTCACAAGGATAGTCTCAATAGATACAAGAAAATTGAAATAACACCTTGTATCTTATCAGACCACCACGGAATAAAGCTGATCTTCAACAGCAAAAGAATCAACAGAAAGCCTACACACACATGGAAATTGAACAGCTCATTACTGGATGACCACTGGGTCAGGGAAGAAATAAAGAAGGAAATCAAAGACTTCTTAAAATCCAATGACAATGAAGACACAACATACCCAAACCTATGGGATACATTGAAAGCTGTGCTACGGGGAAAGTTCATAGCACTAAGTGCTTTCAAAAAGAAAATTGTGACAGCTCATATTAGTGAACTAACAGCTAAGCTGGGTGAATTGGGAAAAAAAAGAAACAAACACTCCCAAGAAGAGCAGAAGGCAGGAAATCATCAAACTTAGGGCTGAAATCAACAACTTAGAATCAAAAAGAACTATACAAAGAATCAATGAAACCAAGAGTTGGTTCTTTGAGAAAATCAACAAAATAGACAGACCCCTAGCCAAATTAACTAAAAGGCAAAGGGAAAGAACCCAAATCAACAAAATCAGAAATGAAAAGGGAGAAATAACAACACACATTGAGGAGATCCAGAAAATATTCGGGCATTACTTTAAAAATCTATATTCCACTAAATTTGAAAACCTAAGCGAAATGGACAATTTCCTCGATAAATTCCACCTACCAAAACTAAATCAAAATCAGATTAACAGCTTAAACAGCCCAATAACACCCAAGGAAATAGAAACAGTCATTAATAATCTCCCAACCAAAAAAAGCCCAGGGCCAGATGGCTTTAGCATGGAATTCTACCGGACCTTCAAAGAGGAACTAACACCATTACTCTTCAAACTCTTCCACCACATAGAAACAGAAAGAACACTGCCAAACTCATTCTATGAGGCCACTGTCATTCTGATTCCTAAACCACACAAAGACCCAACAAAGAAAGAGAACTTCAGACCTATCTCCCTCATGAACATAGATGCAAAAATACTTAATAAAATACTAGCAAACCGAATTCAAGAACACATCAAAAGTATCATACACCATGATCAAGTAGGCTTCATCCCTGGAATGCAGGGATGGTTCAATATACGAAAGTCTATCAATGTAATTCACCACATAAAAAAGATGAAAGAAAAAAACCACATGATAATCTCGCTAGATGCAGAAAAAGCATTTGACAAAATCCAACACCCCTTCATGCTAAAAGTTCTGGAGAGAACGGGCATACAAGGACCATACCTAGAAATAATAAAGGCAATATACAGCAAGCCAGTAGCCAACATCAAATTAAATGGAGAGAAGCTTGAAGCATTTCCTCTAAATTCAGGGACAAGACAAGGATGTCCACTTTCACCATATCTCTTCAATATAGTACTTGAAGTCCTTGCTAGAGCAATAAGACAACTAAAGGAGATCAAAGGGATAAAAATTGGAAATGAAGAAGTCAAATTATCCCTAGTTCCAGATGATATGTTAGTATACATAAGCAACCCCAAAAACTCCACCAAAGAACTCTTACAGCTGATAAACAACTTCAGCAAGGTGGCTGGATACAAAATTAACTCAAAAAAATCAGAAGCCCTTCTTTATACAACAAACAAATATACCGAGAAAGAAATAAGGGAAACAACCCCCTTCACAATAGCCACAAACAACATAAAATACCTGGGGGTAACCCTAACCAAGCATGTAAAGGACCTTTATAACAAGAACTTCAAGCCCCTGAAGAAAGAAATGGAAGAGGCCTTTAGAAGATGGAAAGATCTCCCATGCTCATGGATAGGTAAGATCAACATAATAAAAATGGCTATCCTACCAAAAGCAATATATAGATTCAATGCAATTCCTATCAAAATACCAACACAATTCTTTATAGACCTGGAAAGAGCTATTCTCAATTTCATATGGAACAACAAAAAGCCCAGAATAGCTAAATCAATCCTGTACAATGAAAAAACATCTGGAGGTATCACCATCCCGGATTTCAAGCTGTACTACAGAGCAACAGTAATAAAAACAGCATGGTACTGGTATAGAAACAGACCAGTGGATCAATGGAATCGAAGACCCAAACATGGACCCACACACCTATGGCCAACTAATCTTTGACAAAGAAGCCAAAACCGCACAATGGAAGAAGGACAGCATCTTCAACAAATGGTGCTGGTCCAACTGGATGTCCACTTGCAAAAGAATGAAATTAGACCCATACCTATCACCTTGTACAAAACTTAATTCCAAGTGGATCAAAGACCTTAACATAAGGCCGGCCACACTAAAGACACTAGAAGAAAAAGTAGGAGAAACCCTCGAACTCATTGGCACAGGTGACAACTTCCTGAACAGAACACCAACAGCTCAGGGCCTGAGATCAACAATCAATAAATGGGACCTCATGAAACTGAAAAGCTTCTGTAAGGCAAAGGACACTGTCATTCGAACAAAACGGCAACCAACAGACTGGGAGAAAATCTTCACCAACCCCACATCTGATAGAGGGCTATTATCTAAAATCTACAAAGAACTCAAGAAACTAAATGCCAAGAAACCAAATAATCCAATCAAAAAATGGGAGATGGAGCTAAATAGAGAATTCACAAAGGAGGAATCCCTAAGGGCTGAGAGACACCTGAAGAAATGTTCATCCTTAATCATCAGAGAAATGCAACTCAAGACGACCCTGAGATTCCACCTAACACCTGTTAGAATGGCTAAGATAAAGAACTCAAATGATAGCGCATGCTGGCGAGGGTGTGGAGAAAGGGGAACCCTACTCCATTGCTGGTGGGAGTGCAGGCTTGTGCAACCACTATGGAAGTCTGTCTGGCGATATCTTAGAAATCTAGGAATAACCTTGCCTCAGGACCCAGCCATACCACTTCTGGGTATACACCCAAAGGACCTCTCAGGGAGACATAGGGAAGTCTCCTCATCTATGTTCATAGCAGCCTTATTTGTAATAGCTAGAAATTGGAAACAACCCAGATGTCCCTCAACTGAAGAATGGATTAAAAAATTGTGGTACATCTATACAATGGAATATTACTCAGCTATAAGAAACAATGAAATCATGCAATTTGCAACCAAATGGATGGATCTAGAGGAGCTCATCCTGACTGAGCTAACCCAGTCTCAGAAGGATGTACATGGCATCTATTCACTTATAGTAGGATTTTAACTATATCGTACAGGATATCTGTACTACAACCAACACACCAAAAGGAACATGGACATAAATTTTTTTTTTATGTTTTTCTTTTTCCTTCTTTTTTTCTTTTTTCTTTTTCCTTTTCCCTTCTCTTTTTCCTCTCTTTTTTTGTAGATATTCTTTGTTTTTGTGGGTTTGTGTGTTTGTTGGTCTTTTTTTTAGTATTCCCCCAGTAGCAAGGAGACACCTTTCACTGGCAGTACTGCCTCGTAGGCCCCCGGAGAATGAAGAGGCTCTTGGCCCTCATATGACTCCTGATCTGTGGTGAGAGACTGTTAGGCAGGGACACTCCATCCCAGAGGAACAAGACGGAAGGGTCAGGGGGTATAGCATGGGAGGGTGGGGCTGGGAAGCGGGAAAAGAGGACAATATGATAAGGATGTAACCTGAAGCAACAAACAAATAAATTTATTAACTAAAAAAAAAAAAAAAAAGCCAGGCGGTGGTGGCGCACGCCTTTAATCCCAGCACTTGGGAGGCAGAGGCAGGCGAATCTTTGTGAGTTCGAGGCCAGCCTGGTCTACAAAGCGAGTCCAGGATAGCCAGAGCTGTTAACAGAGAAACCCTGTCTCGAAAAACCAAAAAAAAAAAGGGCAGGTTGCAGGGCTGAAACACTGTGAATGGAATAGAGGATACAGCCATTCGGCCTGGTTTTGCAGACCTCCAGGTGTCGAGAAGACGTGGAGCTAAGGTAAAATACAAGAGAATTGTGGTATTGGCCCATGCCTTTGACTTCAGCGGAGACGGGGGGAGCACCGTAGAGTTGGTGGTCTTATGTATTCTGGAGTCATACAGAGCGGGGTGGTGAGGGTGCATACTCTTGGTCCCACCATTCAAGAAGAGTACACCCTTGGTCCCAGCCCCCAGCACACTGGAGACAGAAACGGGCAGATCCTGGAGCTCAGGGTCAGCCTGATGCTGGGCAAACTCTAAAGAGAGAAAGACTTCGATCCAGGAGTGGTGGAACACATCTTTGATCCCTTCAGATGGGAAACACAGGTCTCTGATCCCAATAATTAGAGTTCAGAGACACACACATGGGATTTGGAGGGACCTAGGTTTGGAGATTACTTACAAAAGGCCTTCTCGATGCAGGCAGATTGTCCTTTGGGATCTCAAAATATATACACCAGAGGTGGTTTAGCTCCAAGGTGACAGAATGATTTCTTCTTTAACCCGGATTGAAAGATAATGCTTTGTATGTTGTCAGAAGGCCAAATTTGCTTCAGGAAAAAAAAAAAAAAAAAAAAAAAAAAAAGAGGGCAATTGTCCCAGGGTTGGGATTGGGGCACGGCTCTGTTCTTATCTTTCCAGGAGAATCGAAGCGTCCATTAGGGGAGCCCAGGGACGGCTGGACAGCGGAAACCTCAGCAGAGAGCAGAATCAGGCACCAAGGAGGACGAGTGACCCAGTTGATTCTGCCTGCAACCACCACGGCAATCCAATGTTGCTGGGACCGTTCAGCTCTACACAATGCCCCAGCAGGAACCTCAGTGAAGCCTGCAAGATCAGCTTCTCCCTACGAACCCCTTAGGTCATCTAAACAGCTGAGAACAGAAGGACTGAACATAAAAGGAGTGTACTAACATTTTTAACCATTTTTTCCATTTGAGTTCGGGCCCCAAACAGGTCTACTACGACCCAAATCAGCAGGAGGTCACTTTAAGAGAGCGACGTCCCATGCCCAGAGGGTGGGGAAGGTGGTTCTCCGCCCTTCTTTTTGGTTATTTGAAGGATAACTGAAAACTCCGATATTTAGGGGAAGAGATTACAAGCTGATAAATGGTCCTGTTTAATGGGTTTTGGAGGTTAGCCCCAGGGACTTCCTACTTTTCCTTTTCTGTATCCTTCTTCCTCTCCTATGTAGGAGTGCATAGGCTTGAGAAAAATGAGATATAGACATAGCACAGGAAGGTCCAAGAAGAAGGGGCAGATTATTGAATATGCCCTTATACCTTTGTATATTGATACAAAATTAGTAGTTTATTTGGCTAAAGTGGTATTGACCATTGTTTATTGTGCAAAAATAAGATTGTATTGGATTACATCGGTATTGATCTTTGTATATTGATACAAAATTAAGATTATAGTTGGCCACAATGGTATTGACCCTTGTATATGGACGTAATATTAAGATTGTATTGGGCTACATAGGCATTGATCTTTGTATATTGATACACAATTAAGAGTATATTTAACCACAATTGAATAGATCTTTGTATATTGATACAAAATTAAAGGTAACGCTTCCTAATGGTATCATACCTAGAGATACTTAAAAATAAAATGTGAAGTTCTGGCCTCTTGATACCAACCGTCTAAAACGGTCTAGGATAGTTAAGTAAAACAAACTCCTAGTCATGCAAACATGTCACTTTGTTAGCTACTATGACAGTCTATCACAGATATTCTCTAAACTACCCAGTAATCAAGTTGCTAAGAGACAAGCAACATTTGCTTATCTAAATACAAGAGATGGATAGGGCATCTTCAAAAACCCCAAGAGATCTGCAGAATATGGCATTCAAAGATGTTATCTTAAATCAAGATTTTCTTTTTTTTTTTTTGATATCGAGACATATCAGTGCCTGACAGCACCCCCTATTCTACTCCAAGTAGAAGATAAGCATCGAAGAACCTCCACTGTAAGATGGTTGAATTAGTGGCAAGCCTATCTCTTGGCATGAAAAAACCCCTTGCACCAACTACAGACAGACTGCTGTCCAAAAAGGACAAAACTTGATAGCAGGGAAGTCGACAGCCTAACCCTGCCAAGACAGGGTAGGTAAGTCCTTCATAATCCCTGCTCTAAAACAAATGTCTGTCATAGAAACAGGACCCAAAGGCTGAAGACTGATGCAGGAATGTATGGAGAGAAAATGGGAACTGTCCAGGCAGTTATTGGTATGTCCTTTCTTAGTTTTGGAAGCTGCAGGCCCTGCACTTCCTATATAAGCAAATATATTTATCCCTCTCAGGTCTCTGAGGTGGTTGAAGAATAGACAGCTAGAGTCTCATAGTTAAATTTTGAGTTGTTTAGGAATCAAGAGGGTGTTATAGATCTAAGAAGATACTCTTAAAAGTGTGTTGCAAGTTAGTATGAATGTTGAGTCAGATATAGACCTTTAAACTCATGGAGATGGTTAGATAGTAGAATGTTAAAGTCAGGGGCCAAATATGTATAAACTGGACATTGGGAAGGTATACTGGGCCATTTAACTCTCATAAATGTGGCATATTTATATCTGTTGTTCTGTATAATACTTACTGTTATAAGAGAAGGAACCATCTGTTGGACTGAAAGGGGAAACTTCTAGGGGGAAGAGGGTGGAAGGGCGGGATAGGAAGGGGGAATAGGGAGGGGTTTGTGACGGAGATGTAACTTGAAGAAAAAAAAAATAAAGTATTTATAAAAAAAAAAAAAGAAATAATTTCATGGGCTGGAGAGATGACTCAGCGTTTAAGAGCACTGGCTGTTCTTCCAAAGGACCAGAGTTCAAATCCCAGCACCCGCATGGCAGTTCACAGCTGTCTGTAACTGCCTGGTATGGTGGCACACTCCTTTAATCCCAGCACTCAGGAGGCAGAGGCAGGTGGATCTCTGGGAGTTCAAGGCCAGCCTGGTCTACAAAGTGAGTCCAGGACAGCCAGGGCTACACAGAAATCCTGTCTCGAAAAAAAAAAATTCACATAAATAATGTTTGGTGAATTTTAACAATTTTAAATATTTTTATATTCCTGTGTACAGCTGTTAGAATAATTACCTTTTGATTTTCCACAATTAGTCTTTCAATTTGCAAATATTTTCATACATTCAGTGTGCTGTATTAGACACTGCACTGGCTGCTTTGAAAAGAAAACTGACCAACACATAGGCTCTGCTTTCAGAAAGACCTGAGTTTTCACTGAAAGTGAATGCTTAACACTTGCATGGTGTGTGGCTCACTACAGTAGAATTCAGGCATACATACATTGATGAGAGAGAAACAAATCCCTCTTGGAATGAGTGCCCATAGGTATAAAGTAGGAGCTCTGCTTAATAGAAAAAATTAGTTCTTTCAGAGAATAAAGAGAGAAGGGCATTCATTCCCAAGAGCAGAAGGCCCATGTACAGACATCTAAAATACTCTGGGA
Source organism: Lophiomys imhausi (assembly GCA_907164525.1). Lineage (NCBI taxonomy): Eukaryota > Metazoa > Chordata > Mammalia > Rodentia > Muridae > Lophiomys > Lophiomys imhausi. Next base: position 6,263,691 of record CAJQZJ010000247.1, on the reverse strand, counting down.
AGGGATCCGTGATTTCAAATGCTGGGCATAAGTAGTTGTTAGTAATAGTGCCAGAAAACTAAGCAAGGAGACATTGAAAAAAGTGGCCCAACAGTCCAGTAATCCAAAGGAACATTGTCCCCAAAATAATAGTCTTTGAGTTTGTAGTGTGTTTTTTATGTATGGCTATGCTGTGTTTATTACGATTTAGACTAGTAGTTCTTATTCCTTATGCTACAATTCATGTTGTAGTGACCCCCAACCACAAATTTATTTTTGTTGCTACTTCTTCATAACTATAATTTTGCTGTGAATCATAATGTAAATATTTATGTTTTCCGATGGTCTTGGATAATCCTGTGAAAGGGTCAGTTGACCCCAAAGGGGTCACGACCCACAGTTTGAGACCACTGATGTAGACTCATGGTTTCCAAACTGAGACACACATTGGACAGTTGGCCTTGCTTCAGTTAAATCACTCTGAGTAGAATGAATGTATTTCTGAAGTTCCCCAAATGAGTCTGATGCAGAGAACCACTTATCCACACCCTTTACATTCAGGTAGGTTCACGGGCACTGAAGGAGACCTTCACTAAACCAAGAAAGGGGCATGATTAAGTCAGAACCCATTCCCACTATGCAGGCAGGAAGTGGCGGCCCCCACCTCTCTGCTCCCACTCCTAATCATGCAGCATTTAAGGATACTCTGATGATTTCTGCCTGCTGGGAACTAAACCATCCTTCTTTTGCTCCCTGGCATCTCCCTGTGGTGCCCACCCTTCCTTCCACCCACTCACTGTGCACTTCTTCCTTCCCAAGGCTCTGCTCAGATGCAGCTGACTGAGCTGAGGTACTTGGGAGCATCCCGAGGATTCACAGCTGAATCCATCAGGTCCCCTGCAGAAGCTGTTATCTGAAGCAACAGCAGCAAAGGAAGGGTGCACCGCGAATGTGCAGGAAAAACACAAGACGATCCAGGGGGTGGAATTCAGCCCATCTGCATGAGGAGCTAGTGATTGTGCTGAAGAGTGAGAAGGGAAGGAGATGGCATTTCCACAGTTATCAAGATAAACAGAGTGGCCAGGGCCATCCCTGCAGCTGTCTCAGTGTGCCGATGAGCTGAATTACTCTATCTTTACTCAGTGGGAATTAGCACATCCCCCTTCCTACTGGAGGAGAAAAACTGTAGCTAACAAAACTAGTCAGTCATTGGAATCTTTCTGCAGAATGGTGATAATTTATAGACTGTCTGGACATATCCTTGTTTGGACATTTAATTAGTGAAAATAACATCCTGGAAGATGAAATACCTGAGTTGACTAAGACAAGTATTAGAGGACCTGGTAGGAGGAGTAGGGCTAGGAGGGGCAGAGAAGCAGCTGTAAGGTAAGGATGCTATTTTGAGACAAGGAATAGATTGTAGCCTAAGGCTGAAGTGGGGATAGAAATGGGGTGAAATGGTTGTTATAGTCCTACCTACCAGTTTTCACATGGCCACAGCAACGTGAATGTGAATCAGACTCAATAAGGCCAGCAGAAGTCCTTGCTGCAATCCTGGTCTTTTCCAGATTTTCCAAAGAGATTGGCATTCTCTTACGAAAAGAGCAGTCATTTGTTTATGAAAGGTAATGAAGGTTTTAGGTGATGAGCAAACATCAGTTCTCACACCTTTCAGAATAAAACCCCAGCAAAACACAAGCAGAGTTATTTTGGCATAAACCCTTAGGGAAATGGGAAGAGGGAACTGTGAAGCCAATGAACAAGTACTTTCAATGACTTAAGAGGCTCCAGAAAATAGAGTCCAAATCTGTTCAGTCCTCAGAAAAAGGCACGCAGCCACGACCAGCAAACAGGCAGGAAATGACTGAGAAGAGGAGGATTGGTTGACTATGCATTTGTGAAACAAACATGAACTCTAGATCTACGCTCCCACTGTGCAGAACTTGACTGGTTCTCCCCCACCAGAGTGGGAAACTAGGAATTTAACTGATGAAGGTAAGTTAAGGGGATGCTAAGCCAAGTGGGGCATATTTGAGATGGGTCAACACACACACACACACACACACACACACACACACACTCACTCACTCACTCACTCACACTCACACACTCACTCACTCACTCACACTCACACTCACTCACTCACTCACTCTCTCACTCTCTCACTCTCTCACTCTCTCACTCACTCACTCACTCACACTCACTCACTCACTCACCTCACTCACCTCACTCACCTCACTCACTCACCTC
>CAJQZJ010000247.1:6246057-6261452 GCA_907164525.1 Lophiomys imhausi | reverse complement strand
CTCACTCACTCACCTCACTCACCTCACTCACCTCACTCACTCACCTCACTCACCTCACTCACCTCACTCACTCACCTCACTCACTCACTCACTCACTCACTCTACTTTCTGGTCCAGTATTATCACTTGCTTCTAGAACACTAGCACCCAGGTCTTTATCCTTCCTTCCCTGCAGGGAGTTAGAAATGTCTTCCTAGATTATCTGGCCAGCTCAAGAAAGATGAACTAAAGAATCGTAAAGTAGGCTTTCCCTGATGGTTGCCTTTTTGTTTGTTTGTTTGAAACAGTTTCTTTGTGTAGTCCTGGCTGTCCTGGAACTCACCCTGCAGACCAGACTGGCCTTGAACTCAGAAATCCATCTACCTCTGCCTCCCTAGTGTGGGCTTCAAGTCATGCACCACCACACCTGGTGACAAGTTACCTCTTTAGGGAACACTAAAGTGCAGCTAAGGCTCTGTCTCACTGTATCCCAGATTTCCTAGTATGTGCCTAATTCTCTTTCTCACAACTTTCCTGAAAATTAGATATCAGAAAACTGGTAAAATATAATAATCAAAACAAACAGGAAAAAAGTATATAGGGAAATTAAAACTTCAAGAAACCATTGTCATCTTTAGAGAGATGAGTGTACACACAGCAGTTTTATACTAAGAATGCTATGAGAAATAACAGAGAATATGAAGAGTAGTTAGAGATTTAATGTGTTAAAAAGAATCAGAAAGTCAGTAAGTAACCTGGATGCTGAAGTTGAGCTCTCCCAGAAAGAAAACCGAAGTGATGAAAGGATGGACAAAGGGAAGACATAAAACCACAAGTGAAGGTTCAGAGGGTCGGGCAGCCCAAACGTGAAGTGTAACTGAGGGACATTCTCAGGGAAGAGGTCAACACTGACACCTCAGGACATTCTGCCCAGACTGGGACATGGATTCCCACACTGCCAAACCCACCCCAAGGCTTACCTTCACATAGTTTCTGATAGTGGGGATTCGCATACTTCTAGAGCAGGCCATGGTCAGACAGTAGCAGAACCAGTTGACTGACAAAAAAACGTTCTACTTAAAACTCTCAAGGAAAACAGTTGGTAGTTTAAAGGCCCACATGGAGCTAAAATGCCAGTCAAACAGGAAGATGTGCTAAAGGTTTGCTCAAACTCTGCAACTTTTCATCTCCGGGAACCGTTTCTCAGGAAGCTTCTGGTGGGTGTACTCCCCCAAAGTCACAGAAGAAAACTGTTAAAAGGAGAGAAATAAAGGCAGTTGTGGAGTGAGGTGAGAGCTAGAGGGCGGCTAGACTTGATGGGGCCTGGCCAGGAGCCTAGGAAGAGAACTTGAAAAGAAGGAAAGTGCTAGGTCTCCTTGGTGTGTCAGTGTTTGGAGAGCAGCATGCTAGTTACTAGAGGGAGAGTTACTGGAAGAAATTGTCTACTGTGGAGTTCCTAGAAAATCAAGCAAAGCAGAAATCCCTTGAGCCATGATCCCTTGGTGGTACATGCCTGTAACCCTAGCATTTGATAAGCTCAGGTACACAGATTTTTCTCGTTTGAGGCCAGCCTGAGCTATAGAGTGAGACCCTGTCTCAAGCAAAAGAAAACAAAACAACTTAATGCCATTTCTATCTAGGAAGACCCCGTGCAGGAATTAGATGTGAATAACATTTGCATAATCATAATGTAAACAGTAAGTATTGATCTAGCCAGGGTTACAGTCTGCACTGGGGGATGGGAATGATATAGTTAGAGAGGCAAAAGCTAATTCCTTGTCTTCTGCAGTAGCATTAGTCGATAAAACCTAAAACCAGAAGATCAAGAAATAGTGTCAGAAGCACGTTGATTATAGATGCAAGATAAATCCTAAAATAATGAATTAAAGCAGATAACAGTAGTTTCTCTGGGGGGAGGAAATGAAGCATGGAAGATTTGTCACAGCAAGCCTTACAGGCAATTTGATTTTTAACTATGTGGACATATGTTATTTTTAAAATTAAAGAGGAACAACTGTAAAGGCAGCTTTGGTTTGTTTTCATGAAGAGGCCCAGGACTCAAGGGACAGCATTAGCTGCTGGAGAGAGTATAGAGCCTCCTTGTTAATGAAAAGAAGAAAGAACCCTCTTTACAGAGCGTGCGCTACTGTGTGCGTTATGCCCCTCCCCTCCTCAACTGTTTCTTTTCTTGAGTTTGTGGAACAAGTGTAAAGCTTGCCATCCTCTCTGCTCACTGTCTGAACACTAATGCTGCACCATGAATACTGGAACTAAGAAGACATTTTGGGAAGGAAAAAAAATTTGATAAGCTAGTCTATCTCCCACGCTGTTTACTAATCCACAAGAGATACATACAGATGGTGGACAGAATTCCAGTTGAACTTCAGCACCATGAGTGTGGACCAGCAAAGAAAGGCTTTCCCCCTACCCCTCCCCAAGACAGGGTTTGTAGACCAGGCTATCCTTGAACTCACAGAGATCCACCTGCCTCTGCCTCCCAATTGCTGGGATTAAAGGCGTGCACCACCAGGCCCAGCAAAAAAGGCCTTGTAAGTTGACTGGAACCACCGACAGGTTTGAATCTGCCTCTGTCAGCTTAGCTACTGCTATAGGCAGCCCTACAGTGGGACTTGGAGCACCTGCCCATTCCTGCTTTGCTTGCATTCAAGTTCTAAAAACTTGAGTAAGTCCCTCATGGGTGTAGGATTGAAATTCATGCAGTGACATGCCTTGCTGTGTGAAAAATGGTGTATAAGCATCTGTGACAAAATCGGTCACACACTAGACTGTAGCAACCTGAGGGTGCACTCCATGTGCTCACGTTCACTGCGGTTTGGCGCGCGCGCGTGTGTATGTGTCCTGTAATTGTTTGCATTTCCTGTCTGTTGGGGACAAATATTCTCATTTTCTCTGTATTGTTTTTATTTACTTCCCTGTTTTGCCTCTTGTTGAGAGCTGTACATAATTAGAGCGCTACTTGAATTGCGTGCCAAGTGAATCGCTGGCTTGCTTCCCCATTGCTCCTCCCCCTTCCTATTCCATTCTGAGTAGAGGTATGGAATTTCTCAAGGGCAAAAAAAAGGTCCTTGAACTTTTCTGTGACCATTGATGACACCAGGGATGTTAGGTGGCATAGGTGGGGCTTTGGGAGCTGAGCCAGTTTTCCCAATACATCTTGGTTACTGTTCTGACGGTCTGTTGCACAAACCCAGGTCTCCTTAGGTAGATGTAAAGAACACAGGATTTGGGGGCTACAAGTTGTCAAGCTTTAAAGTCTGCAATCTGAAGATAAGACTGCCGACATGATATTTAATGCTGTTTACACATGAAATGCACATATGATAGCATGTCTGACCATGTGTTACAGTTAGCTGCTTGTCAGTATGGACTGTGAAAGACTGCACGTGTAGCGTATTTGGAGTTGTTAGCTTACGTTTGAATTCCAGTGCTGGCTTCTCAACAGAGTGAAGTAGAGGTGTCCTCTATCCCTGCGCTCTGTGGCACTCTCAGTTTCTGATGCTTTGAGATGTCGCGCCAGTCACCATGGCATTTCTTCAGGTAGCTAGTGTTTGCATTCTTAGGAATCACTCTTTTGTTTCTTAGGAGGACCAAACTGCTTTCTTTCTTTTCTTTTTTTTTTTTTTGGTTTTTCGAGACAGGGTTTCTTTGTGTAACAGCCCTGGCTGTCCTGGACTCACTTTGTAGACCAGGCTGGCCTCGAACTCACAGAGATCCGCCTGCCTCTGCCTCCCGAGTGCTGGGATTAAAGGCGTGCGCCACCACCGCCCGGCTCAAACTGCTTTCTTGTTTAAACTTTTTACAACTAGCATATATAACTATACAAACTAATGATCTTGTGAAATTTACTTCTTTTGTTATTTTTGAGACATGGTGGCACTCAGCAGCCTAGGCTGTCATTGAGGTGTGACAGCCTCCTGGGTGGTGGGGTGACAGCCATGAGCCACTCTGCCTAGTGATTGTGACTTACTCATGCATGCACAGAGCACATTTCCATCACATCCATGACCTCAGATTCTTTTTTTTCCGGTTTCCTCCCTTTCTTACTCCTGCATGCACAGAACACATTTCTATCACATCCATGACCTCAGATTCTTTTTCTTCCAGTTTACCCCCTTTTCTCCCCCAATTATTCACCTGTTCTAAAAGAAGAAAGAAAGGAAAAAACAGTTCTTCTGTCCTTAAAGTTTTGTTGCAGTGAATGGCCTGTGCCCAGCCTAGTTAAGGGGAAAAGAAATGTTCTACTCCTCTGTGACCTGCCAACGCAGATATGTCTTATAGGTCACAGTCACAAAATAAGGTTTTAGCGATTCCTAAGGAAACTAACAGATTTAATATTCTTGTGCTTTTTCCTCCCATGCACACTTCCATTAAACTCATTTGTGTGCGTTGGTGGATGTGCACAGCCTGTTGGGGGAACTGGGAAAGATAAAGCAACTGTTGCCAAGATAAAGCTAGGAAATTCTCTTCCCCGCCCCCAGCGTCTTGGGCTAGGGGAAAAGTTAATGAAAAAAATGCAAATATTGAACTTTTGGTAATTTAGTCCTATTTGTTAAGATATACTTTGCTTTGGTTTCAAATGTTTTATTGAGTAATAAAATTGGTGATTTGTTCATATTAGCAGCACACAGAGAGCAGGGATTGGTTTACTCACACTTGCTGTTGTGAGTAAACATACCTCTCTATACCTTCCTTTTTATTCCCTTCTCTTTTTCTTTCTTTTCTAATTGTTTTCTCAGATTTAATTTTCATTGTATATATCTCATCCTTCCTTCCTGCTTATAATCCTTTAAATATTACAATCTGAAGAAAAGAAGCTAAACCATTAAATATATGTTTCTTCCAATGAAATTCGAATTGGGTCCTCTGTGTAAGTTGTAAGAAGCCTGTATGATTGCATATTTTTTATGTTCCCTGACTAAGTATCTGTAATGGATGTGCTAGACCTCTACCTCACGCTGTTAGGTTTTAGAGAGCTGGTCATGTCCTCCCATCTGACTCAGCTTTCATCCTGCCAGATAATCGTTTTATAACTATCGGACCTTGTAGTTAAGCATGCTTGTCTGTAAGCTTCTGTGGTGAGTTTATTTTCTAAACAATGGGTAATTATTATTTTTTGTTTGTTTTTTTATGTTTATTACTTCAAGTTACATCTCCATCGTAGTGCCCTCTTTCCACCCCTCCGGATTCCACCCTCCCTCCCTCTCTTCCCTCTCCCACCCATCCCACTTAAACTTGTTATCTGTTTGCTGACTTTAAATGTAAGTTGCATGAGGAGGGATTTTATCTGTATTACACAGACAGACTGGTAGTATACTATTTGCATCGTCTTTTACTCACTGGCTGGGGGACAAAGGAGGGAACTCTTTCTCCTTTGGCCATGTTTGTTTGGTTTTGGTCTTTGAAATAAGTGTGGTGAGTTCTCAGAACTTTGAGAGTCCATGTTTGAAGATGAAGCTGCCATGTCTGAGTAGGTAATGAGTGTCCCCGTCTCCATGGCTGCCTCCAGGGTGGAGCCCAGCACAAACCAAGAACTTCCCTCGGGTCTCCTGGATATCTGTCTGCTCAGAGATTCACAGCGCTTCTGTTCTTGCCTGTGGCTTATCATAAATATCTCCAGATCAAGGCTTATGTCCTGTCTTGTAGCTCACTCCTCATAAGGCTTAGTATAATTTCGTATAATTTCTTGTACCTGGTATGTGGATCTTGATTAATGGCAAATTTACTCAGGATACCTTTAAGAGCTTAAATGCAGAAGCAGAAAACTTAAATGAACTAAATAAACTTTTTACACCTTATATAATTTTATATGATTTATATAAACATTACAGTTAGTTTGGGGGATAATAGTTCCAAGTACAGTTTTGTAAGTTGAAGGCATATGGCAATGTTAGGGGGACAGGGAAAACCTGTTGGAAAAATTACTTGTGTCTCCTTTATGAAAAGCAGCAGGTGCTTACCTCTGTGTTGGGTGCCTTTGTGCTTGGGGAGCTCTGGGTTACAATGTAATTATTTTTACCCATCATTTTTGCTCCTTGCACTGGGTTCTCTGTGTCATCAAATTTTTCAGTAAAACAAGATGGCTTCTTGTTTTGTTTGCCCCTCAGATCGAGTATCTGGGAAGTGTGTGCATGATTCTTCCCTCTGCAGGGCCCAAGGCCAGATAGCAAGGGGCCTGGTTGCTCTCTGAGCTGGTAGCCTCTGTTTAGGCTGACTGCGTACAGTGTTTAACCTTCCCATAACTCTCCCTCTCCAAGTGTGCAACACTGCAGGGGCTTTGCTAGCGCTGGCAGAGGAGAATCTATAGCACCACAGACCAGCCAGAGGGAAGCTTTCTAACAGTTACAAATCTTTCCTGTCGCAACATGCTTTTTCTAGAAGCTTTTTGTCATTCTGGCAGCGAACTGGTTTCCAGTAGCTGCCTTAGCAACAAGACCCACAGGCACTCCCCCTCGAGCTTGTGGTCTGTTGCTGAGAGCACTGACCTTACGCCCAGCCCTGGAGGAAGATCATTGGTGACCTCAGAACTTAGCTGTTCTTAGACTTGGAGGACCATGTGCTTTCTCAGAAGGAGGAAGGGAAAGGGCGGATGGTCACCCCAGGCCTCCAGTGAGAGTAGCAACTCCATCTTGTCAGGGGACTGTACCTGGCCACAGCAAAGAACAGGATTTCTCCTCAGAATTTTCCAAGGTCACTTGGAAGAAGATGGAAACTATTAAGGATTCTTTCTTTATTTTTTCGTAAATTATTTATTTATTTTACATTCCTATCGCCATCCTCCTCCCTCCTCTCCTCCCAGCCCCACCCTCCCACCCACTTCTCCCATATCCCCCACCCCTAGTACCAACCCACTCTGGCACATCAGATCGCATTAGGACTAAATGCCTCCTCTTCCACTGAGGCAAGACAAAAGCAGGTCTGGAGGAGGCAGCAGCATCCAAGTCAGTGATAGACCCTGTTCTAGTTGTTAGTGGATCCCCTTGAGGAACAAGCTTTATATGTGTAGAGGACCTACGACTAGTCCATGTATGTTCTTTGGTTGGTGGCTCAGTCTCTGTCAGCTCCCTTGTGTCCAAGTTAATTGGCTCCCTCAAACCTTCCCCTAACTCTTCCTCAAGACTCCCTGATTTTTGCCTAATGCCTACTGATTTCTGTATCTGTTTCCATTATCTGCTGGATGAAGCGTCTCGGATGGCAGTCATGTTGGGTTCCTGTCTAGATAATGATCCCTTCTTAAAAGTGCACACTGCTTTAACTGTAAAAGTACACTCTAGCTTCCAGGAGTATCTGTTTATGGCAATAATGTAAAGTCTGATTTGAAAACAAACTTCGTTTATCAAATATTAAAATTCTATTAAATTTTAGATTCACTTGATTCATTGAGAATAGTATTAATAGTTAAATAGTAGTAAAAATTAAATCTTATCTCATAATAGAGCATACTCATTGCAGAGAAGTATGTGACTGAGGTAAGGGTTAAGGGTCAGTTCTAAGCACAAAGTGAGCTTGGGGTCTACTAGAACTAGAGACTAGAGGTCACAGTGGGAATGTACAGTCCCCTGATTTTCTTTTTCTTTAGTATACTAAGATGCTTGACATTCAATATTAGCTGTGAGAAATTAGCTCTGGAAGCATTCTGACAGAAATGTTGGACAGATGAAATGTGAGAATTTGTGCCTTTCTACAACAGGCAGATAATGCCATGAAATCACCAAAGCCAAATATTCCAAGGCTCTGTAAGAAAGTGTCATGTCCCTTAATGAATTAATATGAATCTTCAGCTGGGCTCAACACCCTGATGAGTCTGCCTGGATTCCTTTCTCTTTCTTTACCAAAGAGGGGAGCTTGGAAAGGAGGGTGGAGGCTCTGGGCTCATGTGAGACCATTAATATCTCCCTTGGTTCCATGTGCACTGAGACAGGCCCAGAAAATTTTTTTTGTTTTGTTTTTGTTTTAAGACTGGGTAATCAAAGTAGGAAATAATATAGAGTCAGATGTACAGTCTGAACAGAGCCTGTCTCCTTTGGCCTGTGGTGCCTTATGCTGTGGTGCCTCAGAGCATGGCCAAGACCTATCTGAATGGGATAAATCTGCCCTGTGGCCTGTTCCACTCCACCATCTGCCTAGCATTCAAAGTCCAAACGACAAAACAAGGTAGTAGTAGTCTACCCTAAGGTTACCCTACTTTACTGTGAGAGCTTACTTAAATAGTCTTAGCTTTGATACTTTACTATATTTAACTCATTTAAATACTTTGTAAAGTTTCTATTGTTGACCTTTTGTGTCTAATTTTTATTGTTATTTGTAAAAATTGACATCCTACTTTGTATACAATGTACTGAGATTTGCATTCACCCACCTTTATCCTCTTACCACCTCCACTGTCCCTCTTCTTCCCACCTAGTCCGCATCATATCCTTATTTCCTTTCTTTCCCCCTCATTTCCTTCTTCCTTTTGGGGAGGAGTAGGCAGGCATACAGGCAGTCACAGCTTTCTGTGTCTTCATGATTGCAGCAGCCATGTGATATTGTCCGTGCTCCGCTGCAATTCTCCCTACCCTTTGGTTCCCACAGTCCTTTTGCCATCTTTTTTTCATGATGTTCCCTGGGACTAGGAAGGGCCGACATAGATGTCCCATTTGAACCCGAGCACTCAGCAGTCATTTATTCTCATCACTTTGACTGTGTGCCATCCATTTCCAAAGCAGGCTTCTCTGCTCAAGGCTGAGTATATTAGTGTAAATATTGGGAAGACAATTCAACTATATGTCCATTTGGCAAAACATAGTAGATTCCCCATAGATCCTGTGATCTCCTTAGCCCCAGTATTTGAGCAGTTCTACAGTGCTAGGCATATATTCCCTCTTCCAGAATGGACTTCAGATCCGATCCAGAAGCAGTTGGTTAACCCAGAGCATTCATGCCACTATTGTCTCAGTAGGCATATCTTGCCAGGCAGTTCACTGCACAAAGGGTCTATTGACGTGATTGTTGAAGGCCTTTCTTCCCCAGTGGCTTACTTAGCACCTTCCAAGACATTGCATGCTAGCTAGTATATATAGAGAACTGCCAGCTTAGTTAGTTCCAGCTTTGTTTCTCTGTATTTTATATCCAGAGCATGTGGTATCTTCAGGAGTAGGGTCTTACTGACTAGTTCTGGTAGGCATTCAAGAGCCATGATAATAACCTTTATTTTTTGGTAGTTTCTGGGGGTTACCTGGCCACCAACTCCTAGGGTAATATCCTGTACCTGGCAATGGGATTTGGCTTTTAAAACCTTTGACTTTGGGGGTATATTGCTGACCTTTCTTTTTTCTTTTTCTTTCTTTCCTTTTTTTTAGGTTTTTCGAGACAGGGTTTCTCTGTGTATCCTTGACTGTCCTGGACTCACTTTGTAGACCAGGATGGCCTTGAATTTACACAGATCCATCCTCCTGCCTCTGCCTCCCAAGTGTGGAATTAAAGGCATACCCCACCACACCCAGCTGTTGACCTGTCTTAGTAGAGGAGGAAGCAAACTTTCAAAATGTTTTAACATTTTTTTTCTCTCAGGCGACTCATCTAATCACATGGTGGACTGCATTGCTCTGAAACTCAGTGTTCTATAACTCTTCAGAGCCTTCTAGTTTTAGTAGGCTGTCCTGAGCATTAACTTTATCTTATTAAAGAAGACAGGATCCCTTTCACCCATAGTCTCCTAGCTCTGAAGAACTTCATTACTGAAACATCTTGTTCTGAATGGTGTTCAAGGTCCAGGCTTTGTCAACCTCTTGAAGACACTGAACACAAGGAAAGCAGGAAAGTGTCAGAAATAGGCTGGTTCCCTGGGACTCGTGTGGATGGCATTTATCATCCTCAGAACCAACCAGTCTGCCTGTCTGCCTTCCGCAGCTCTGTTTAAGTTTTAATTATCTTCAGACTGAGCTGCTGGGTTGAGGACCTCTTAGAGAACAAAGTGTAGCACTACGGTTTCTAGCACTGCTTCTCACCGCACACTGAAGAAGCCCGCACACTGAAGAAGCCCTCGCTGACCCTGCCCTTGTTACCAAGTGACATCTATGACTATGCCCCACAGAGATGGTGCTGAAGGGAAAAGAGCAAATCTGCAGCTTTACCTGGGGGCTATCCAGGAGTTCTTGTGGCAGAAGAGTGATGTCTACTTCTGCCTAAATGTTAGGGTCATCTTGTTTTACTTTTCAAAGAAAGTTAAAAAACAAAACAAAAAACCCGGGATCCATGCCAACCCTTTCTCTTGGACTTTCAGTTGTAACTTGTCCTCTGCCTTGGGGTACCCCACTGTGAGCTTTGGTAAGACAATGAGCCTGTGATCAGGGAAGGTGCTGTGTGCCTCCTCGGGGTCACTGCTTAAAGATCTCCAAGTAAGACAGGCCTCTGAATTCTTAGTGTAGGGCTCGGGGCTGTCAATCGTCATCTAAGCCTGGCCGTTTGTTGAGACTGCATGCTGTTTCTAGTCTGACTCTTCAGTGCAGAAGAGAAGGAGCCTGCTTCTTCCTTTTGGTGTCCCGGGTCTTAAAGTGTGGGCTTGGGTAAGGACACCAAGCATTGCTGTAAGTTATGCTGTAATTCTTGGGCCTTGATAGCACGTAGAGCTAGGGTGACAGGGCTTATGGGTAAGCTGTGTGGCCAGCAAGTGATGAGCGCTGATGAATGGCTCATTTGACCTTAGGATTAGGGGTGGGGATAACACTTTCTTCATTTATGTGGGGTTTTGACCTGGAGATATTTCTCTGTGTTCTTCTAATCTTATCAGTTATTTTGTTTATTGTCACAAACACTGTCATTAAAGTTGTAAAATACATTCCACTACAACTGTTTGTCTTCAATTGTGTATAACTGTGGGGCAAGGGGAGGAAAGGCATAATTCTGTCTATTCCTGCCATTTACATGAGGGTAAAATTTGGGAAATAACTGTAATATAAACTTGAAAGCTTGGTTCCATGTTTAAAAAGGAAAGGCAGGACCTGCTCAGCGTCTGCTTAGGCGCTGCCAAGGGGAAAGGCCCTGTCTTCATCCCCTGGCTTGCTCTTGGTCCACACAGTGGGAGAGCTTGTTCTTCTTTGGTAACTTGACCTTGAGCAGAGGATATGATCGGATTCCACCAAACTGCCCACTCCAAGGTTGCAGACAGCAACACTCAGGCCACCTTGGCCATGTGCGGTTGAAAGTGCTTTGCTAGTTGAGTTCCTGTGGTTACAGGAAAAGACCGAAATTAGATTCGGGCCAAGGTGCCAGGTTTAGGACACCCTTTCCCTTCCAGAAAGCACCAGAGACACAGTAAAAGACAACACATCTATTCAACTCAGGCTATTAAGAACTTACTGTAGATGGCAAAACCAAAAGAAAACCTAGTCACCCAGCCCTCTTTGTCTGCACTGAGGCTGCAAAATCAAGGAAACCTTCCTTGAGCCTGTAGGGTTCTGGGAGGAGGAGCAGTTGCCAGGTCTCAGCAAGGGAAGAGTGGTATCGCCCTGCAGTGAGTCTAGGCACTCTGATCCCATTAATACAGGTTATGAAGATGAGTGATCGTTTCATGTCAAGGACCAGATGGCTAAGTGAGGTGCACGGGGAATGCCAAGAGGCTCAGACTGAAAGAATGGAACAAGATAGACCATAATGCAAAGCCTAAATATAGTCCTCTTAATGTGAATGTTTCAAATAGTCTTTTACATTATGCAGTTAATTTGGAGTGATGAGAAATGTTACGAAATTATAGAATTAGTGAACAGCTCAGAAGTAAAATCATATCATCTAAATCGAAGGTGGTTTTACAAGCAGCAGGAGGCATTGCTAAAACCTTGCCCAGCCTGTCATTTCCTAACTGAAATCTGTTCTCTCATGTGCCCTGTCCCTCGGAGTGCATAGTTCATAATTTGGAAGGTCGTTCTTAGTTAATCTGGTTATTTTTCATGATTCTTCCTTTGAATTCTAGGGAGATAGTGTGGGCACATTCCCTTTGGAATTGTGTGACAGTCAGAAGACTGAGTTTGTGTCTTCATTAACCTGTGAACTGTCAGTCTGCTCAGAGCTAAGGGAGCAAGTCACTCAAGGTTTAATGATTGTTTATTGGAGATGAAGCCTCTGGGGAAATTGGACAGGGTGAACAGGCCAGGACACTCCAGACTTGCCCGGTGAAACTCCACACTGTGCAGATGACAGAGCCATGGGGCCCAGGGGAGGCTGCAGAACGGGCTGTCCTCTCTACAGAGAAGGCTCCCTGGCAGTCAGGTGGGGGGCTGGTGTAAGTATGTAGGCTTAACCCTCTAGTTGGGACTTGGGGAGAGTACTAAGATGAAAGACATCCATAGTGGTTTTCAGTAGTTTGTGTGCATGTTTCTTTTTGGACAGGGAAGCAGTATTGATTTCATGCATTTGTCTGTAGTGGATGGAAGCTCTTGGAGCTGGGAGCATTTGATTTTGCCTGTAGTTTTGCACATGTACCCAGATAGACTCCTAGCCATGAGGCAAGGTAAAAGCTGGTTGTTATTCTCCAGGGTAAATGTCTCATGGATTTTCATTTGTTCTGACATACAAGGGTTGAACTGAATAGTAGCTGGTGTGATTTCTAGGTACGTCAAATCCGAGTTTTGCTTAATTCCCTGTGAAATGGCATGGCATGAGCTGGCCTATGGGGTTGACCTGAGAGTTTTCAAGAAACTCTTTGTGCTCTGTGTCTGGTGCAGTGCACCTACCCTGCCTACCCTGCTGTGGCAGAGCTCCTTCCAACACATGTACTTTCTTTTCCCTCAGGTATATTCGAATAGTTGGGACTCACAACACAGTGAACAAGATTTTCCACATTGTGGCTTTTGAATGTATGTTTACAAACAAAACCTTCACTCTGGAGAAGGGCCTCATAGGTAAGTATTGCAATGACATTTTTGTTTATATACTTAGGTACTTTGTCTTCAAGTATTGTTTTATTCTAATAGTTTCTCTTATCAGCTCTCATTAAGGACTTTAGCTGATTTTTGAGCACCGTATGGCTGAGTGACAAAGAATAGCCTTTATTTGTTGAATTAAAATAAATTAGCACAGTGAACTTAAAGGAAACAGATATGAATGTTATACTGTAGCTAAGAATTGGAAGCATTTGGGGAGTTGCTTGGATCTGCAGAGTAGAAATGATCTTGATACCTAGGCAAAGGCTTTCACACCAAAGGCTTTTCTATATTAAAGGTGGGTGAGGCTGGGGAGGACGTCTGTCTGATATTGATCGGATGGTCATAGTTTCCAAGGCTCCGAAGGTATGTTGGCTTTGATTTGATATGAATGGTATGTGTAGTTGTGGGAATGTGTTCATAGACATGTCAGTCCCGGATTCACTCTGCTTAGCCAAATTACCCTCAAGAAAGCTCCAATTTATAATTTGAGTAAGACTGAAATGCTGAACTACCATTGAGGGGTGGGGAGCTGCCTGACTGATTGTTCCCAAGGGTGTTTTCACTTCTGGGTTAGTTTGCTTGTTTTCTCTTGTGTAGGGCTTTGACTTTGTTTTAGGCATGGCGTGGCCCATAGTGTACAGTCCATCCCTGGTCTTGACCTTGGCAATATCAAGAGTGACTTTGCCCCTCCAGACAACTTCTCTGTTTGCCCCATGCCCTTGGGTATTCCCCTCCTGCACAGCTAAGCTCATGAGGTCCTGGAATCTGTGCTCTTACTGTAGCTTTCTGTAGAAAGATAACTCATTGTATGTTGAGCTGTGCTTTTTCCTGGCCTACATAAAACAGAATTCTGTGCCTTTGAAAGAGCATTTTGTTCTCTTGTCCATGTTGGGACACAACGTCCACATTGACGCAAGTCTTCACGAAAGGCAGTGACAGTAACAAGAGGGAGGAGTACAGCCAACAGTGGCGCTTGAATGGTAATGAGCCTCAAATTCCCCACACTCGCTGCATTTCCCTCATAACGTACGGAAATATCAAGACTGGAAAGTTTCCCATTGCGAAGAGCACTTTTAGAACTCAACTAAAATAATTATTTTTCACTTCACTGTTGATGTATTTTTTAAATATTGAATATTAGTGCTGTTTTTTGTGACTTTCAAGTAATTTGAAAATTAACAAATTTGAAGCACTGTATGTTGTGTAGATTTATGGCTGCCTCACTGTGTGCAGTCAGGAGAGGCCTTTCTGAGTAGATCTGAGGAACCAAGAGCCTACAGATTCACACCATGTAGCTTCGTTTCAGCCCCATGGACCTTGTTTTTACACATATTGCATCATGTTAATCAGTCCTCTTCATACTGCAGGAAGAATAAGTTTGCTGATCCTGTAATTACCCAGGAAACAGGTCCATCTGGTAGAGAGGCCATTAAAAGAATAAAACTTGATAGCGTTGTAGAGAGGCGTGCGTTCTTGGTCTGCGCGTTTAGTGGAAGCTCACACCAGTCTGCATCGTCTACACTGTGGCCATCTCGGGCATGTCAGATGATGGGAGCAGACTGCAAATGTAAGAAGTTGTTTTGGTGTCTGTTCAGATACGTCAAGCCCTCTTCTGTAGGGTTTACAAGTGTGACTCCAAACAGCACTGCAGTCCCATGCTGTCATTGTCCCTCAAGCAGATAGCAGCTGCGGTGCTATTTGTGCAGCTATGTATATTCATGTATCGGCAGACGGTCTACAGCAGTGGGATCCACTCTGGACCTCCCGGGGATCATCTTCACAGTTCAGAGCAGCCCAGACTGGGCAGAGAGGGAAGTGGTGCTCGTGTGAAGGAGTCTCATTACCAGGTCTGACATTGCAGCTGCTTAGCTTACGGAGGTGTTTGAAGTAGTAATGAACAGATTTCTATGTTGATTGTGTCAGAAGCATTTTTTAGCAGCACACAGCCTTAGCCAGCCATCCTGCTAGGACCACCCAAGAAAGGAGTAGACACTGCTGGGGCCCAGGCGGCTCAGATGTGCCTCAGAGGTGAATTCTTTTAGAGAAACCTCCTTGAGAACCATTCACTAAAGCTGAGATTGTCATGGTCAGGAAGAAATAGGAAAACAACAAAATCACTGTGAATAGCTAACAGAACGTCAGTGCCTCCTGTTGTTTGTGGATTCATAGATTCTGTCTTGGTTTTCAATCTTCCTTTATCACTTCCGGGTCTTCAAACTATTCTTCTATAGGCCTTAAAAATGACTTTAAAACATTTGTGTTTTTTAAAATCAAATTTTAATGTTAAAACATGTAATGATGCCAGGAAGTGACACAGCAGAGGTGATAGTGTTAACACAAGACCATTTTAGTCTTTTCCCACCAAGATTTCTTTACTTTTTTTATTTGTTTGTTTGTTTTTGTTTTGTTGGGGGAGGTGATTTTGTTTGGCTTTGTAGACTCTCAAATTCATAATCCCCTTTCTCTGTCTCTCAGATGCTGGGGTCGTAGGTGTGC
>CAJQZJ010000247.1:6231269-6246047 GCA_907164525.1 Lophiomys imhausi | reverse complement strand
TAGGTGTGCAGCACCATGGCCCATAATCCCCTTTCTCTGTCTCTCAGGTGCTGGGGTCGTAGGTGTGCAGCACCATGGCCTGCCCCTTCCCACTTCTGTAGCAGGGCCCCTCATCATGCTTCTTCACGTGCACAGCTTGGTGGAAAAGCCTTCAGTTTGCTCAGGTTCCTCTGTCCCTGGGAATGTCCCTAACTGGATCATAACACCCCCTTGCTGCTCTTGCTGCTGCCACAGCCCTGTCTCACTTGGTGACTGGTTACGGATCTTGGGCTCTCTCCTGGCAGAGTGAGTCTGTGGTGACCATTATCTGCATGCTAGGAAGAGTTTCAGGAAATCCTAACATGGCTTACCCGTGATGCACGAGAGGAATTATTAGAGCAGAAGCAACTAGTATTTCACAAGTTCCCAGCCTCCCAAGTGCGGCATTTGTTCCATGCTCTACCTTGTGATCTTTGTCTACATTTGCCAAGGGCTCATTTTTCATAGCCCTAGCCAGATTCCCCATTCACATTCACATCTCTGGATAGACTCTAGTTACTCACTTGAAGAGTATAGTCCTGTCAGTTCACAGCCAATTTCCTCCCCACCAGATTATTATTCATTTATATATGCATATTTTGTCTGGATGTATATCTGCACTACATGTGTACCTGGTGTCCTTAGAGGCCAGAAGAGGGAATTATAGATGGTTGTGAACCACCATGGGGGTGCTGGGAATAGAAGTCCAGTCTTCTGGAAGGGTAGCCAATCTTCTTAACCAGAGCCCTCTCTCTAGTCCTATTTGAAGCCAATCCCAAGTGTCTTATCATTTCATCTGTAAATATTTCATTATATAATATTTCTAAAAGTAAGTTTCTATTAGTATTATAATACTATTATAATTTCTCAAAATTGAATAGTAATTTTTTAAAATATTAAGTGGTCAGGTAGTAATGAAATGTCTCTTAATAGTTTTCAAAGTCTGTAGTGAGAAAATCTGTATTTTGGAAGTTATTCAAATCAGAACTCAAGAAGGAGGAAACAGGGCAAGGGGTGTGACTCTACAGCCCAGTGCTTGCTTAGCATGCTTAAAGCCCTGAGTTCTACTCTCAGCACCCTTCCAAAAATACTTCAGATAAAGGCTCCTTACCTTTAAAGACCCCTCCTTCTCTAATAACAGTTTATTAGTTGAAGAAAGAGGCTTTTGTTTACAGAGTAACTGACAAGCCTGGATATTGGTCACTGAAATCCATACATGCTCACCCATTTCATTTCTTGTGACAGGGAAGTTAGAAGCCAAGTCAGATTTTACTATTAATTTCAGGTAATTCTGCTCCACAGTTAACATTGTGTGTGTATAAGCATCATGAAACACATAGATGTTCAAGTTGTCTGTCTCTTGGATATTTCCATCCATTGATGACTTTCTTAACTTAAATCTGTTATTTCATAATTTGGGAGTACAGAATGCTGTTCTAAATCTATCTTTTTTGATAGCTAGAAAGAAATAGAAAAAGAACATTTCTCTAAGGTTACAGTCGGTAATCCTGAGATATACTTTTCCCAGAAAAAGTAGGATGAATGTAACTTTGTTTACCTGTCTGTACCAGTTTTCTAATTGAAGAAGTAGCTCCCTAGCATCCCCCAAGTGTGACCAAGGAAGTAGATTTGTGGAGTTTAAGGGAAGTGTTACCCAGGGTTGCACACAGGTAACATTTTTGTTGTTGTATCTGTGTGATGTGTTCATGAATGTATACATATATGTTTGTTCTTGCGGTATGTAGGCCAGAGGTCAATTGCTGTGTATCTTCCTCTGTCCCTCTCTACTTTTGTTTTTGAGATAAGTCAGTGAAGCTGGGGCTCACTGATTGGCTTGACTGCTTGTCCAACAAGTGCTGAGTACCCCCGTGTCTCTGCATCCAAGTGTGGGTTACAGGAGTGCATTGCCCTGGCCAGCTTTTTATGTGGGAACCTAATCTCGAGTCCTCATGATGGCCCTGCAGGGACTTCAGGTGTTGAGTCATCTCTGTACCCATGGAACTCTTGTTTAAATCATTTATCATTGATCTTCAAACAATCTCATCTTAGGTTGATCCTTGGGGCTTGCTGATATAACTCGGCATTTCTGAGCCTCCCTTAGATTTCTAGCATGACACAATACACCTGGGTCATCTTGTACCCTTGAGCCAGCCATTTCTTTAAGGAACCCTCATTGTGTTTAGAAGGAGATGGCATTTGAAAATGTAGTGTATGTACAATAGATGGTACTTGCTACTGTCTTTTTCTGTTTGCAGAAGTAGGAAATGAATACACATAGCCTTATTTATACATCATATGTCTAACAGATAAAATATATCATAAGCACACCCTCAAACTTCTAATTCGAATTCAGTTTGACCTTCTGTCTGTCTTCTGCCTCATTCTCTCCATAGTCAACCTTGGTACCAGTGGTACAGCACAATACAAACCAGTCTTGGAGTAACAGTACCAGTGCTGTCATGGGCTATGTGTAAAGGTTGTTGTTGTTGTTGTTGTTTTTCGAGACAGGGTTTCTCTGTATAACAGCCCTGGCTGTCCTGGACTTGCTTTGTAGACCAGGCTGGCCTCGAACTCACAGAGATCCTCCTGCCTCTGCCTCCCAAGGGCTGGGATTAAAGGCATACACCACCACCGCCTGGCCGTAAAGGTTTTTTTTTGTTGTTGTTGTTGCAAATGGTGTAAAGGTTTTTTTTTGTTGTTGTTGTTGTTGTTTTATAATCATTTTTTGTGTCCTGGAGTATATCTCAAAATATGTAAGAAAATGTATCTTAAAGTTAACTGAACTGCTCAGTGTGGCTCACTATTTCAGTATACAGTTAAGTCCATCTGTTCTGCTTTCAGAATGTAGGCCACTGGCAATAAGGGCAACTGCTGTGAGTTCATGATTGCTGTGACTGTGTCATGATTAGAAATTGACATTTTGCAGCCCTTCTCCCTGTCTTGTAGCTCTTAGATTCTTTCTTCTCCCTCTTCTGTAACGTTCCCTGGACCTAGGGGGAGTAGTATAGACATCTTGTTTGGGAGCGAGCCCGCAGCTACCCTTTATCCTCAGTATCTTCAGGGTCAGGGGTTTCTGTGTTCGCCTCATCTCACTGCGCAGAGGGCTTGTGTGAGGAAGGCTGAGGATAGCCTCTGTCTCCAGAGAGTCTCAGCACAGATGCTTAGAAGTTAATGTGATGTTATGACAGTTTAACCAAACAGCGCTGAGGGTCCTCCCTAAAGCTTAAGGTTACCTTGGTCATGGGGTTTGGACTGGGTTTACAGTTCTAGGAATGGATCCCCTCTTACTGAGTGGGCCTCAAACAGGATCAGAGTGAGTGATGCCCATAATAGTCACGTTACTGTTGCCCCAGTGGGTACATCTCTCCGCGCCAGGTTGGCATTGTAGATTCAGAGTTCATGTCTGCACAAGACTGTTGATGCCTTTACTCTCCAGCAGCCTACATAGACACTGTGAAAGCTACCCAGCATGGAGGGTGCTGCCAGCTCTCTGAAAATTCCAGAAGTAACAACTCATTAAACAAAACCCCATGGTAGGTGTGGCATACCTCTAAGGGAGGGCCCAGAAGCCCCAAACAGTGCAGTCTCTTGTCATTCCTCTTGGATGTTCATTAGAACTGCTAGTAAGAAAAACTGTGCTGCTGAAAATACCTTAACATTTTTAGTGTCAGTGGTAACAAAACAATCCAATCAGTTCTACCCATTTAATGTGCTTTATTTTTGGCTCTAGGAATTTGAATTTAAAACAGGTACCTCAAAAATGGAATTACACTGGAAGATTTAAAATCACCCAATTTAAAATCTCCCCCACCCCAATATTACACTAATACTGAGGGATTCTTTTGTAAAGATAGTGAAAAGTTTGAAATTTTTTAAAATTTCTTCAAGTTACATCTCAATCGCAATCCCCTCCCTACTCTCCCCTCCAATCCCACCCTCTTCCCCCTCAACCCCCATCCCCATTTGGCTGCAAATTGTATAATTTCATTGTTTCTGATAGCTGAGTAATATTCCATTATGTAGATGTACCACAGTTTTTTTTGTTTGTTTTTTTTTTGTTGTTTTTCGAGACAGGGTTTCTCTGTGTATCCTTGGCTGTCCTGGACTCACTTTGTAGACCAGGCTGGCCTCGAACTCACAAAGATCCGCCTGCCTCTGCCTCCCAAGTGCTGGGATTAAAGGCGTGCGCCACCACCGCCCGGCTACCACAGTTTTTTAATCCATTCTTTGGTTGAGGGACATCTGCGTTGTTTCCAGTTTCTAGCTATTACAAATAAGGCTGCTATGAACATAGATGAGGAAACTTCCTTGGGATTTGGTGAGGAGCCATTTGTACAGATATCTACAGAACGTTTCAACCAAACACAAAAGAATACACCTTCTTCTCAGCACCCCACGGAACCTTCCCCAAAATCGACCATATAGTTGGACACAAAGATAGCCTCAACAGATACAAGAAAATTGAAATAACCCCTTGTATCTTATCAGACCACCATGGAATAAAGCTGGACTTCAACAGCAAAAGAATCAACAGAAAGCCTACACACACATGGAAATTGAACAACTCTTTACTGGATGACTACTGGGTCAGGGAAGAAATAAAGAAGGAAATCAAAGACTTCTTTAAAATCCAATGAAAATGAAGGCACAACATACCCAAACCTATGGGACACAATGAAAGCTGTGCTACGAGGAAAGTTCATAGCACTAAGTGCCTTCAAAAAGAAAATTGTGGCAGCTCATATTAGCAAATTAACAGCTAAACTGGGTGAATTGGAAAAAAAAAGAAGCAAACACTCCCAAGAAGATCAGAAAGCATGAAATCATCAAATTTAGGGCTGAAATCAACAACTTAGAATGCCCCAAGTAGAAATAATTTCTTCTAGAAGAATTTTTCCTACCACTGAGGTATTGCCTTTCTGAAAAGAGGAAGCTTCAAGCCCAATGGGAAAACATGCAAACTTAGTATTGATTTATTCGTGCCCTGGCACTGCAGGCGTAAGGAACAAAGACCAGAATCCTTGTTCTCTGAGCCTTTTTGTTACTGTTTTGCTGATGCAAAGTGTACTGTTGTGAGCAGAAAGTTAGATCTTACTTTTATATCCTTGCATTTAATTTGGATTCTATGGAGTTTTAGTAACTTTTAGTTATGGTGAACCTAATCATTTATGCATTCGCTGTTTTATCTCTCACAAATCCTACAGCATTCGCTAGCCTTCTAATTTTGACTTCAGCTTTTCTTTTCTACTTTGGAAAAAACTTTTTTTGTTTTTGTTTTTTTGAGACAGGGTTTCTTTGTG
The DNA here is from genome assembly GCA_907164525.1 of Lophiomys imhausi. Taxonomy (NCBI): domain Eukaryota; kingdom Metazoa; phylum Chordata; class Mammalia; order Rodentia; family Muridae; genus Lophiomys; species Lophiomys imhausi. The sequence continues at coordinate 6,240,729 of CAJQZJ010000247.1, read as the reverse complement.
TATCCTTGGCTGTTCTGGACTCACTTTGTAGACCAGGCTGACCTTGAGCTCACAGAGATCTGCCTGCCTCTGCCCCCCAAGTGCTGGGATTAAAGGCGTGCGCCACCACACCCAGCAGCTGTGAACTGCCATGTGGTTGCTGGGATTTGAACTCCGATCCTTTGGAAGAACAGCTAGTGCTCTTAACCTCTGAGCCATCTCTCCAGCCCCCAAAAAATGTTTTTTACTTTAGGACAAAAGTCTTGTTTTAGTAGATAAAATCCTTTCTTACTTAAAAGCATTGGCTTTCCCTTTAACCTCCTTTATCAACATAGAGATTCTATAACTTTAATTTTTATATCTCATTCTTGTGCTTCATAGTTCCTTTCTGTCTTTTAGAGAATTAAAAAACTTTTTTCTTAGTAAAATTACTCTCTATATTGTAAATGAAACTCCAAGAAGCTGCATCTGAAACATAGCTAAACAACGTTAAGAGTCCTAGTGAAACTTCTGTTTTCTTTTACCAGAAAACTTGATCAAGATTTAGCAGGCTCTCAGAAATACCCATTGCTGCAGAGCACTGACTTCTCCTTTCTGGCCCATAAGGCAGTAGCTGGCAGGGTGAGGTCCAAAGCTCTGCTTTCATTCTCTGTCCGTCTCCTCTTGACGTGAGAAAAGACTCCCTCCCATTTCCAACGAGTCCCCTAACACGAAAACAGCACCAGCATACACTGAGCTGCACAGACTGAGCATGTACAGTTCAATGGGCTCCTGTGAGATCAGCTCCATCCAGCTAGTAAACCTGGCTCTGCATCCTGTCATCCCTCACTCAGCCTCTCACAGTCTAGACTAGTCCACAGACTCCAGCACACGGAGCTGCTCTCTTGTACTCCACAGCATCCGAGCAGGTTCTTCAGTACTCACTTCGTTCTGTAGGCTCGTCAGGTGAGTCACCACACCGCAGGCCAGCATTTTCCCTCAGCCACTGAGAGGATAATTCTAACTGAATAGGCTACATAGTTAAGAGTTCTGAGAAACTTGCCTTGTTCACCACTCAGCCATGTCTCTCCTTTAAAGAACGTGACATGGAAAGTGTTTCATTAAGGGATGGGAAGATGATTCATTTGGTAAACAGCTTGAGACACAAACATGTGGAGCACATCTCCAGCATGCATGAAAAAGCCCTGTATGATGACGTGCCGAGGGCAGAAAGAAGTAGATCCCTGGAGCTCACTGGGTAGCCTACCAGCCCAAATTGATGAGCTCAAGGTTCAGTAAGAGATCCTGTCTCAAAAACTAATGAGGAGGCCATCACAGATATCCACATTGAGGTACACAGCTGCACAACATCATCTCAATATAAACCCACACACAAACACACAAGACACCTCTGCCCATTTACATGAGAAGTTCACTATCACTGAAAACATATAAATGAAGAAAAGCACTTTAAAAGTCGCTGAGGAGTCCACCATCTAGAAATGTGTCCACTTCCTCAAGCTCTTCAGTTTGGTCTTCTTTATGTACTACCACAGCCTGACCTTGCATGCTCCAGAATTCACATCCTGGAGCTCTGACACCGGACCTTTAAAGACAGAACTAAGGTAAAATGACGGGCCTTATCACATATGACCATCGTCCTTATAAGAAGGAAGAAGAGACACTACAGAAGTGACCACACAGATGAAGGGCCAAAGGGAAACGTGATTAATGCCATGCTGAGAAGAGGGCTGTCTGAGAAAGTGAGTTTGCCAACACTCTGATCTGAGCTTCTTGCCTGCAGATCTCTGAGGAACTATGGTTCCATCCTATAGGCCATCCCTTTGCTCTATGACATTTTTATGACTGGCTTAACAAGTGAAAAGATGCACATGTATGGATGTGTATGTTACCTTTAATTTTTACAGTATCAGCCTCACTCTTTCTATAAAGGGTGTATCTTCCCTCCAGTTTACATTATACTGTGGGCATCTCTCCACACTGTAACTGACTGTATAGAAATTCTGACGTGAGTGTGCCCTAATCCATCCCATTGTGTCCTTACTGTGTGGCAATGTGTGGCCCTTTCCCTTACTGGGTTACAATAAACAATACACACTGAAGCCTTTACAGAGGAAATGTTTCTGAGTATTTCCTTGGTATAATTACTAGGAATAGAAATAGTAAGTCAGAGTTGTACTGGCTAATTTTATGTCAGTTTGACACAAGGTAGAATCATTTGGGGAAAGGGACTCTTAATTGAGAAAATGCCTCCATAAGATTGGTCTATAGGCAAGTCTGTAGTACATTTTTAAATTAGTGACTGATGGGGAAGGCCTAGGCCACTGTGGGTGGAACCATCCTTGGGCTGATGGTCCTGAGTTCTGTAAGAAAGCAGGCTGAGCAAGCCATAAGAGATCAATCCAGTAAGCAGCATCCTCCATGGCTTCTGCTTCAGCTCCTGCCTCCAGGTTCCTGTCGTGCGTGAATTGCTGCTCTGACTTCTTCCTTCAATGATGGTTTGTGATAGAGAACCATAAGCCAAAAGAAACCCATTTCTCCCAGGTTGTTTTTGGTCATAGTGTTTCATCACAGTTAGAAACCCTAAGTCCTTCCCATACTATGTCTATGTCCCATTTTTCCCAAGTCTGTGCACTCCTACATAGGAGAGAAAGAAGGATACAGAAAAGAAAAAGAAGGAAGTCCCTGGGTCTAACCTCCAAAACCCATTACACAAGACCATTTAACAGCTTGTAGTCTCTTCCCCTAAATAAGAAAGTTTTCTGTTATCCATCAAATAACCAAAAGGTGGGGGGGCACCCTCCCCACCCTCTGGGCATGGGACGTCGCTCTCTTAAAATGACTTCCTGCTGATTTGGGTCGTAGTAAACCTGTTTGGGGCCCAAACCAGAATGAAAAAATGGTTAAAAATGTTAATACAATCCTTTTATGTTCAGTCCTTTTGTGCTCAGCTGTTTAGATGTCCAAGAAGAAGGGACATATTATTGAATATGCCCTTATACCTTTGTATATTGATACAAAATTAGTATTATATTTGGCTAAAGTGGTATTGACCATTGTATATTAATGCAAAATTAAGATTGTATTGGACTACATCGGTATTGATCTTTGTATATTGATACAAAATTAAGATTAGAGTTGGCCACAATGGTATTGACCCTTGTATATTGATGTAATATTAAGATTGTATTGGGCTACATAGGCATTGATCTTTGTATATTGATACAAAATTAAGAGTATATTTGGCCACATTGGTATTGATCTTTATATATTGATACAAAATTAAGGGTAACACTTCTTAAAGGTATTGTACCTAGTGATACTTAAAAATGAAATGTGAAGCTCTGGCCTCTTGATACCAACCATCTTAAAATGTTTAGGATAGTTAAGAAATACAAACTCCTAGTCATGCAAGTGTATCATTTTGTTAGCTACTATGACAGTCTATCACCGATATTCTCTAAGCTACTCAGAAATCAAGTTGTTAAGAGACAAGCAACATTTGCTTATCTAAATACAAGAGATAGATAGGGCATCTTTAAAAACCCCAAGAGATCTGCAGAATATGGCATTCAAAGATGTTTTCTTAAATTAAGATTTTTTTGATATCGAGACATATCAGCTCCTGACAGCAGCCCCTATTCCACTCCAAGTAGAAGATGAGCATCGAAGAATCTCCAGTGTGAGATGGTTGAATTAGCGGTAAGCCTTTCTCTTGGAATGAAAAACCCCTTGTTTCAACTGTAGACAGACTGCTGTCCAAAAAGGACAAAACTTGGCAACAGGGAAGTCGACAGCCTCGCTCTGCCAAGACAGGGTAGGTAAGTCCTTCATAATTCCTGCTCTACAATCAATGTCTGTCAGAGAAACGGGACCAAAAGGCTGAAGATTGATGCTGTAACGTATGGAGAGAAAACGGGAACTGTCCAGGCAGCCACTGGTATGTCATTTCTTAGTTTTGGATGATGCAGGCCCTGCACTTCCTATATAATCAAATATATTTATCCCTCTCAGGTCTCTGAGGTGGTTGAAGACTAGATAGCTAGAGTCTCATAGTTAAATTTTGAGTTGTTTAGGAATGAACAGGGTGTTCTGGATCTAAGAAGATGTTTTTAAAATTGTGAGGCAAGTTAGGATGGAAGCTGAGTTAGATATAGAAATTTAAACTCATGGAGATGGTTAGGTAGTAGAATGTTAAAGTCAGTGCCAAATACATATGGACTGGACATTGGGAATGTATGCTGGGCCATTTAACTCTCATAAATGTGGCATATTTAAAAAAAAAAAAAAGAAACCCTAACTAAGGCAGAAATTGGTTCTGAGGTCATGGGACCTTTTATACGGTCGAATTTTTGTTTTGCCATGATTTGACTTTAACTGTACCCTGGCTCCTCCCCTTAGGGATAAGAAAGTATTTAACTTGTGTTTTGATTTTAGAGGAACTCAGTTAAGAGAATCTGGAATTTTTTTTTTTTTTTTTTTTTGGTTTTTCGAGACAAGGTTTCTCTGTGTAGCCCTGGCTGTCCTGGACTCACTTTATAGACCAGGCTGGCCTCGAACTCACAAAGATCCACCTGCCTCTGCCTCCCAAGTGCTGGGATTAAAGGCGTGCGCCACCACCGCCCGGCTTGAGAATCTGGAATTTTATAGAGATTTTGAAATTTTAGAGAAACTTTGGATATTTTATAGTCAACTTTAATAAAATGTTTGAATTTTTAAAGACTGTGTAACTTTTAAAAGTTGGCACCTGTAGCCCAGGCTGGCCTCGAACTCGTGATCCTCCTGCCTCTGCCTCCTTCAGCAAATCCTACCGGCGTGCGCCACCACAACCGGTCAGGTGCCAAATACATATAGACTGGACATTGGGATTGTATGCCAAGCCATATAACTCTCATAATTTTGGCCTAATTACCTCTGTTGTTTTGTATTGTATTTATTATTATAAGAGTAAGAGCCATTTGTTGGACTGAAAGGGGGAGCTGTTGGGGGGAAAAGATATATCTTAAACAAAAAAAAAAAAGGAAGGGGATGGGTGGGTTGAGGCGGAAGAGGGTGGGAGGGTGGGACTGGAGGCGGGGTAGGGAGGGGATTTCAATTGAGATGTAACTTGAAGAAATAAAAAATAAAGTAAAAAAAAAAATATCTGAACACAAAAAAAAAAAAGTTGGAACACTTTACAATGTAATATTAACATCTTGGGGATAACAAGAAAGGTAAGGTTGTGTCTTAATTCGTGGTGCGTTTGTGTATCAAGCTTGCCTCCTGCCAAGAGTGCATGGGGTGGGCTAGGCAGAGCAGTGCTGCAGAGTTCTCCCTGGTGGTGTGGATAAGGGACAGCTAGAAGGCTGACCAGCTCAGCTACCCCCCAGGCCCAGATTCAGGGCTTTGAGTTGGTCCACACCAGAATCTCTATCATCTATGAACTGTTGAGCATGTGAAAGGACTGGTCCTGCTGATCCAAAGCTGCAAGATCTCCATAACACAGGGTAATAACATGATAACTGGGAGGAGTCCCAGTGAGGGTCCAAATTGATGGTGTGACAAAAGTCAGGGACCTTGAACCAGACCAATGAATGACTCATTGTAATGAACACGTTAAGTGAAGATGTGTGGACAGAGGGTTACACTGTAGGGTATACTGTAGGACACACTGTGACACACTGCAGCTTCCACAATGAGATGTTTTCTATGCTTTGTTTATTTGTTTGTGGGGTGTTTTGGGGGGGTGGATACAAGGACACGGAGATGACTGGGATGGGGGTGCATGATGTGAAACTCACAAAGAATTAATAAACAGTAAAGAAAAGAAAGAAATGAAAACGAAAGAAAGAAAGAAAGAAAGAAAGAAAGAAAGAAAGAAAGAAAGAAAGAAAGAAAGAAAGAAAAGAAAGAAAGAAAGCTGAGCAAGCCATGAGGAGCATGCCTTTAAAGACTTTAAGGAGCATTTCTCCAGGCTCTTGAAGTCAGTTCCTGCTCTGACTTCTCTCAGTGTTAGAGTATGACCTGAGAGTTGCAAGATGGAAGAAATTCTTTCTTTCCGAAGTGGCTTTTGGTCATGGTGCTTCTCACAGCTTGGGAAACCCTAACACAAGGGCATATTTAAAACACTCTTCATGGACAGTGCCACACTGTCTTCAAGAAAATTCCAACAACATGCATCTCAGTACACAGCCCTGCTCCATACTCAAGCATTTGACAAGCTGATTTTCAAGCTCATTGGAAAAGAAAATTTGAAAGAACAGCCTAAAATTTTTAGAGGGATGAGTAACCATCAGTGTAGATTTCAATATGACATAAAAATAGCATATAAAATGTGAAGGCCGGGCAGTGGTGGCGCACGCCTTTAATCCCAGCACTTGGGAGGCAGAGGCAGGCGGATCTTTGTGAGTTCAAGGCCAGCCTGGTCTACAAAGTGAGTCCAGGACAGCCAGGGCTACACAGAGAAACCCTGTCTCGAAAAAACCAAAAAAAAAAAAAAAAAATGTGAAGCCATGATATATGCTCTTTTTTCAATGAAAAAAAAAAAAAAAGACTAAAGAATTTCAATGAAATCATGCAATTTGCAACCAAATGGATGGGTCTAGAGGAGCTCATCCTGAGTGAGCTAACCCAGTCTCAGAAGGATGCACATGGCATCTATTCACTTATAGTAGGATTTTAACTATATCGCACAGGATATCTGTACTACAACCAACACATCAAAAGGAACAAGGACATAATTTTTTTTTTTATCTTTTTCTTTTTCCTTCTTTTTTTCTTTTTTTCTCTTTCCTTTTCCCTTCTCTTTTTCCTCTCTTTTTTTGTTGATATTCTTTGTTTTTGTGGGTTTGTATGTTTGTTGGTCTTTTTTTTTAGTATTCCCCCAGTAGCAATGAGACACCATTCACTGGCAGTACTGCCTCGTAGGCCCCCGGTGAATGAAGAGGCTCTTGGCCCTCATATGACTCCTGATCTGTGGTGAGAGACTGTTAGGCAGGGACACTCCACCCCAGAGGAACAAGACGGAAGGGTCAGGGGGTAGAGCATGGGAGGGTGGGTCTAGGAAGTGGGAAAAGAGGACAATATGATAAGGATGTAACCTGAAGCAACAAACAAATAAATTTATCAACTAAAAAAAAAAAAAAGAAAGAAAAGAAAAAAAAAGGGCAGGGGGCAGGGCTGAAACACTGTGAATGGAACAGAGGATACAGCCATTCGGCCTGGATTTGCAGACCTCCAGGTGTAGAGAAGACGTGGAGCTAAGGTAAAATACAAGAGAATTGTGGTATTGGCCTATGCCTTTGACTTCAGCGGAGACGGGGGGGGGGGCACCTTAGAGTTGGTGGTCTTATGTACTCTGGAGTCATACGGAGCGGGGTGGTGAGGGTGCATACTCTTGGTCCCACCATTCAAGAAGAGTACACCCTTGATCCCAGCTCCCAACACACTGGAGACAGAAACAGGCAGATCCCGGAGCTCAGGGTCAGCCTGATGCAGGGCAAACTCTAAATAGAGAAAGACTTCGATCCAGGAGTGGTGGAACACATCTTTGATCCCTTCAGATGAGAAACACAGGTCCCTGTTCCCAATAATTAGAGTTCAGAGACACACACATGGGATTTGGAGGGACCTAGGTTTGGAGGCTACTTACAAAAGGCCTTCTCGATGCAGGCAGATTGTCCTTTGGGATCTCAAAATATATACACTAGAGCTGGTTTAGCTCCAAGGTGACAGAATGATTTCTTCTTCAACCCGGATTGAAAGATAACGCTTTGTATGTTGTCAGAAGGCCAAATTTGCTTCAGGAGAAGTACTACCTACCCCCCCCCCCCCCCCCCCCACACCCAAAAAAAAAGGGCAATTGTCCTAGGGTTGGGATTGGGGCAGGGCTCTGTTCTTATCGTTCCAGGAGAATCGAAGTGTCCATTAGGGGAGCCTGGGGATGGCGGACAGCGGAATCCTCAGCAGAGAGCAGAATCAGGCACCAAGGAGGATGAGTGACCCAGTTGATTCTGCCTGGCAGACTTCCTCAATAGCTGTCTCCATCGGGGGCCTGCAACCACCACTGCAATCCAGTGTCGCTGGGACCGTTCAGCTCTACACAGTGCCCCGGCCGGAACCTCAGTGAAGCCTGCAAGATCAGCTTCTGCCTACAAACCCCTTAGGTCATCTAAACAGCTGAGAACAGAAGGACTGAACATAAAAGGATTGTACTAACATTTTTAATCATTTTTCCCATTTGGGTTGGGGCCCCAAACAGGTCTACTACGACCCAAATCAGCAGAAAGTCACTTTAAGAGAGCGACATCCCATACCCAGAGGGTGGGGAGGGTGTTTCTCCGCCCTTCTTTTTGGTTATTTGAAGGTTAACTGAAAACTCTGTTATGTAGGGGAAGAGACTACAAGCTGATAAATGATCCTGTCTTAATGGGCTTTGGAGGTTAGCCCCAGGGAATTCCTACTTTTCCTTTTCTGTATCCTTCTTCCTCTCCTATGTAGGAGTGCATGGGCTTGAGAAAAATGAGATATAGTCATAGCACAGGAAGGTCCAAGAAGAAGGGGCAGATTATTGAATATGCCCTTATACCTTTGTATATTGATACAAAATTAGTAGGTTATTTGGCTAAAGTGGTATTGACCATTGTTTATTGTGCAAAAATAAGATTGTATTGGATTACATCGGTATTGATCTTTGTATATTGATACAAAATTAAGATTATAGTTGGCCACAATGGTATTGACCCTTGCATATGGACGTAATATTAAGATTATATTGGGCTATATAGGCATTGATCTTGGTATATTGATACATAATTAAGAGTATATTTAACCACAATTGAATAGATCTTTGTATATTGATACAAATTTAAAGATAATGCTTCCCAATGGTATCATACCTAGAGATACTTAAAAATAAAATGTGAAGCTCTGACCTCTTGATACCAACCGTCTAAAACGGTCTAGGATAGTTAAAACAAACTCCTAGTCATGCAAACATGTCTCTTTGTTAGCTACTATGACAGTCTATCACAGATATTCTCTAAACTACCCAGTAATCAAGTTGCTAAGAGACAAGCAACATTTGCTTATCTAAATACAAGAGATGGTTAGGGCATCTTCAAAAACCCCTAGAGATCTGCAGAATATGGCATTCAAAGATGTTATCTTAAATCAAGATTTTTTTTTTGATATCGAGACATATCAGCGCCTGACAGCACCCCCTATTCTACTCCAAGTAGAAGATAAGCATCGAAGAACCTCCACTGTAAGATGGTTGAATTAGTGGCAAGCCTTTCTCTTGGCATGAAAAAACCCCTTGCACCAACTGCAGACAGACTGCTGTCCAAAAAGGACAAAACTTGGTAGCAGGGAAGTCAACAGCCTAACTCTGCCAAGACAGGGTAGGTAAGTCCTTCATAATCCCTGCTCTACAACAAATGTCTGTCAGAGAAACGGGACCCAAAGCCTGAAGATTGATGCTGGAATGTATGGAGAGAAAATG